>JAFBJR010000099.1:2194216-2580361 GCA_016785285.1 Brachirus orientalis | reverse complement strand
TGGCATTCAATTTAAAAAAAAAAAAAAAAAAAAAAGGTCTTGGAGAAAAGAAGCAGATGGTGATTTTAAGCCTTACTTCAGACTGAAGGTCACTCTCTATGGTGTGTGAGTGAGTGTGTGCAAATGTGTTTAAGTGGCTTATGATGCCCAGATGCTCCACCGAATGTCTTCAAAGCATTTCCTTTGAACAAAAATTCCTTAAAATAATGAAATTCCAATATCTGCAAACTAAATATGCTGATAGAGAAATGTGTGAAACCCAAGAACAGGTGGTCCTTAAAACAAAGGTTCATGTTACACTCTCACTTTTTAAAGGTGACAATATCATTACCCACTTTTCCCATGTGAATCATGCCAATGACACATTTTATGCATGTTGTTTAAAACATATATACATAAATCTGAAGGCTGGAAAAAAAGTATTCAACCCAAAATTTAACTACTGACCAAAAACTTAATCTATGGCAACCATCATCACTAAATAATCTGCGGATCATGATACATTTTCTGGGGATGATTGTAATTAAAGTCCTAATAATCATGTAATAGTAGTTGCTATTATGTGATCTAATTTCTAATGTAATTTACATGTAATAGCTTGATAATGAAAATGTAATAGTGTTGCATTAGAGAGATAATATGAAATTAATACCATACTGTATACTGGTATATATTTATTAACAATGTTTAACAGTATATGTATACATGCTGCACTGACATGTCACAGTTCAGTACATGTAGTTATAGTACATCTGCCATCATGGCAGTACCCACACTATAATCCTGTGGTGGTAGCATTGTTTCCTGAATTCCGTTAAACATCAAATGGAGAAGAAGAATAAACCTCCACACGACACAGCAGCAATATAGCTCTCTCTGCCATTAGAGACAAAGAGAGTGAGAGAGAGAGAGCACGGTGAACAAAATAAATCTGTGAATTATAAATGCTTGACATATTTTTATGATAGTGTCACATTGGTTATAATGTAAAGCAGAAAAACGAGTTGTTGAAGGTTTTAATGTAAATGCAGACATAAACTGAGGTGAGCAGCTTCACTACTCTGAGACACAGAACCACTGTCAGTTTCTTTTTCATCGGATGACTTTCTGAAACTTATATTTTTCAGTAGGACATTGCAGATATCAAAACTGAAGACTGACCAGATGTCCCTTAACTGTTGCATTTTTTTTCATAATCTTCTAATAACTCTTGCCTTTGCAGCAAGAGGTCCCGGGTTCACAACCCGGTTGGAACAAGGGGCCTTCTACAAGGAGTTTGCATGTTCTCCCCGTGGTGCGTGGGTTCTCACCGGGTACTCCGGCTTCCTCCCACAGTCCAAAAACATGCAGATTTGGGGACTAGGTTAATTGGACACTCTAAAATTGCCCATAGGTACGAATGTGAGAGTGAATGGTTGTCTGTCTCTATGTGGCCCTGTGATGGACTGGCGACCTGTCCAGGGTGTACCCTGCCTCTCGCCCTATGTTAGCTGGAGATAGGCACCGGTACCCCCGCGACCCCTAGTGGATAAAGCGGTAGAAAATGAGTGAGAGTGAGAATCTTCTAATATAAATATTAACAATGCCATTTACACAAGTTGCACTTTAACTCAGACTTTATTATAAACAAATCATAACATCACGAAACTGAAACTGCTGTCATAATGAAGTTGGAGTTATTAACATGAATTGCATTACAAGTTTATATAGTGTGCAGCTGTACATTTTCACTCAATCAGCACAAAGAGGTACAAAATATAACTGGTACTGCTGTTTAAGGTAAATATAAATGAATCCAGAAATATATGTATTTGTACCTTTTTCTTGCTAATTTCCCATTGTATCACATTTGTACTGAACCATGACCCCAACCAGGTATGTAACCAACCGTGACTTGTTGCCTGTTTCTATTTATTTTCATGGTAATGACACTTTTAAGGTCCTGTGTATAACATTTAGCATAGAATATGTATCCATACATACTGTATATAAGTGCATAATCACTTTAGAATCAAAGTTTGTTTGCATTTTGAATTGGACACTTGTATTTGAGATTTGTGAAGGTCACCTTAGTTCCCTGTTGCACTTGGGAAAGGGAGGTTTGAGGCGAGGAGTTCTCGATTTGTTGAAATTTGCGGTCTCTCCATTAGATGTCAGTAATACTCACACATTGGACCTTTTAAAGCCTTTGTTATGATTGGCAAATACAGCACATTTGTCCCGGGAGAGCTCAGCAGATCATTAACAAGTGATCCATGGTCAATTGTGCATAATTTGTTATTGACATAGTGAGAATATGACAAATGACAAAATGGCTCCTTATAAGTGCTAATGGAAATGAAATGTGGATGCAGGGATTATCACCGGTCCTGGGTGGCCGGGCCTCACCAACACACAGACTCACCACAGTCCAGTCCTTTTATTGAAGTGGATTTGTCTCCACAATGCTGTCCTTTATTCCCCGAGGAATGTGACTTTTTTTCACCCCTCAGAAAAAAAAAAAACCTTCAACTATTTTCACTTAAAAAAAACAATATCATCAATCAAAGCAGGTGGGCAGCTGTCAAGGAGGCCAAGACTGCCCCCACTTAGCCGTCACATGGTGGTGATTATTGTGGTTATTGGCTGAGGGGGGAAATAGCCGGTTATGGCAGAGCAGTCCACATAATATGTCTCTTGTCTCTGTGGGCAGTGCAATGCTGCTATTGATTAAGCCATCTGCAAAGAAGGAAACAGACAGGACTCTTTCACCCTTTATTGATATTCAAATTAAAAATATATTATTGGTAAACAATGATTTGGACGTAAATGTGAGGGACATGAGAGCGAAGCAGCTGAGATTCAGATGCAGTATTGACTAAAGGACCTACTTTTAGGGGAAAGGATGAACACATTGTGCATTAGAGCTGCACTTGAAGGGTGTGAGACTAAACAGGGGATATTGTTTGTAATAGCTGTTAGAAACAATATCCCCAATTGTTAGAAACAATTGCCAAATTGCTTTCATCATGAGATGTGATGTGTCTCATTTTATGTAATTATTATTATTTTTTGTTTTCATCTGGTCATGAAACTCTCTCTCTTTTTTTTTTTTTGAAAAAAAAAAAATTCAGTGAATTGTTTTGGGAACACTCAATTAACACTTAATTAATTTGAACCCTTGTGGTGTTGTCATAACTTATTGGAGCAATAAGGTTGTCCTTTGATATGATGACATAACTGATATTCACAATAAAATGATATTTATTAACACCAAATACATGTCGAATTATGTACATTATACGTTGTTTTGATAATGGCTTGGCTAATTGCAATGTGTAGGAAAAGCATGCATTTTCTGATTTGCATTCTGCACTTTTTTTCCATAATTCACCTGCAGACATCACGTTGGGACCACAACACATTTGTTAACTACTAAACATCTGTTTACAGCCACTTCCTGGTTTGGGTTGGGGGGGATACCAGCTTTCTTTGGATTTCAAGCACTTGTGTTCTTTTTTCGCAGCTGCATGATAAAGAGGAACCACATGGCTACTGAAGCAGCCTCTCCAGCATTTTAAGTAGGTTTAGTTACGACTACTGCTACTTCAGGAAGCTGCATGTGTTTTCATTGGTGAATAAGGATGGACCAGGAAGGACGCATTGCACAAGAACTAAATCGTGGCTGTTACAGTGGAAATTTCTGGTAGTATTCCTTCAAAAAGATGGACACTTCTGGCCATGCCGACGCTGCTCTGACTTCTGATTCTGAACCTGAAGATGAACTAGAGGATGAAGCTGAATAAACTGAAGAGAACGAGTGCATTACACTGGAGAATATTCCTAATCTACAGTTAACCTGAGTCAAAGATGAGTAGCTGGAGACTACAAGTGTCAGAGTGTCTGTGTTATCTATTGTGATGCTAATGATGTAGCAATGAGGGCGGTTGGATGTATACAGTCCACAGTGTATACATCTAATACATACATACATCTTTTCAGGTCAAATCATATTCCCCAGTTATCTATGTGCCACACATAAGCGGGTCACTTTAAGAGAGACCCCTATTTTTCTGCTGTGCTGTCTCTTCCCAAACGTTTTCATCTAAGTTTCAACTTAACAGTAAAACTCCTCAGCATAACCAACATTGAAAAAAAATAATAATAATAAGTCTTTTCATAATACACACATAACACACAACTTTAGGGGCCCAAGTTAAACATTGTCGCCAAAGACATAAATGATACCATTTATTTACTTTTTAAATGTTTGAGGTGTGTTATCTGGGAAGTTTCATCCCTGGAATCCATACAGAAAAAAAAAAAAAAAAAAACTTGCACAAACACATGACATGAGCAGTGATAATGAGAACGTATGAGAGTGTGAATTTCATCCTGACTCTGCCTGGACTCTGCATGTGTTTTCATGCCACCAGCATCCAGCAGTGTGAGATCAGTGGAGCAGATGTGTTTGATTTATGGAGTGGCAGAAGCTGCAGTGGAGACCCCCCCCCCAACCAACCAACATGTTAAAAATGATCAGCCACAGATGGAGCTGCGTTTGCGCACATCAGGACGTTGACGAGCCCCCTCCTTTCATCCCCACTTGTGACGCCATGTTTTTTTATATCTGTGCCAGTAGGACATTTCATAAAGCTTCAGATGCCGTCTCACCCTGTGCCGACCTCACAGTTTTTCTTTTTATCAACAGGTTCTTCCAGAGCAGATATTTGGGGTGGATTGGTGCCATATGGTTCTGGAATAAGAAACAACAAACAGGGTGGTATAGATGTGGGGAGGCCAGCTATGATTGCACACAAAGCACTTAAGAGAGCTGATGGACTGAAAAAAGATATGATTGAGAGATTATCAGGGACATAAAAACAAAAAAAAATATCACCATTGTATTCAAAATATTGGCTCATTTTGAATTTGATGGCAGGAACACAGCTCAAAAAAACAGGAACCGAGGCATCAAAAACTACTGGAGAAGCAAGTATGTAGGTTAAATGCCAACAGGTCAAGAACATGACTGGGTATAAAAGGAGCATTTCAGAGAGGCAGATGTAAAAATGGGCAAGGTTCACCAATCTGCGACAAACTACATTTAAAAGTTGTGGAATAAGAAAAATGTTTCACAACATAAAATTGCAAAGATGTTGAAGATCTCACCATCTTCAGCGTATAATATCATCAAAACATTTGAAATTCCTTTTGGAGACCATGTGTCACGTTCTGCCTCCTGGCTGGGGGGAGTTTTTGGTTTTGTTTATTTCCTGTTTTATTTTGTTAACTTCCTTCTGTTTAGGAGGCTGGCTGCACGCCTGGGTGTGGAGCATAATCACCACAGCAGTCTCCAATTGTCTCATCAGCCTCAACCTACTTATACCTGGATTTCCTGTTCCTCCTTGTGAGTGCGTAATGTTTCGCAAGTCTGAATCCGGTTCCTGAGCTCGGCCTTCACCAGCCGGCCAGCCTCAGGGCTTTATGCTGTAGTTTAAGGACTGGTTATTCTACATTTGCCCTTTTGTAAAATAAACCATCATAGAACCTTCCGTTTTTAGTCTTTGTTTTGGGTTTTTTTTGATTCACACCGAATTGTTACACCATGGATACCATGTCCTATAGACTAAAGAGGAGAGGGACCAGCTGCTAACCAGCTTGTTAGCAGCAGACAGTTTAAAACCCTGCATCTCTAATGGTATGGAGTTGCATTAGTGCCTATGGCGTGGGCAGCTTACACATCTGGAAAGGCACCATCAATGCTGAATATACATAGAGGTTTTAGAGCAACATATGCCCCCATCTAGACAATGTCTCTTTCAGGGAAGGCCTTACATATTTCAGTAAGACAATGCTAAACCATACACTGCATCCATCAAAACATTATGGTTTCTATGGTAGCAGCCATCTTCTAATCCCATGTCAGGGTTGGTGAGGTTGCTTAGAGTTGAAAATCTGACCTTGAAAATTCCAGATTACAAGCAGAGTAATACACTCTCATGTGGGTGTGGCTTATCACACAGACAACACGAGACAGAGGCAGCAGTGGGCAGGTGAAGTCAATCTCAATTCACAGGAAGTGAAAAAAACAGAAGGATCGGCATTGCAGCTGTGATACATGCAGTGGATACTTCTTAAACCTAAAGGTGGACTTTAAATCCTATCTAGGTGAAAATGTTAGCATTTTAATTAATTACTGCTGCAACTGCTTAACTTGCAGCAGGTAACAGAGCTGTTGTGGCACTGAATAAGCACAGAAAGTCTCAGGCTTTGACTCTTCTTGGTTATCAGAGAAAAAAAAAGCAATTAATCCTGGTTCTACAGCTCAGATAAAGGTGAATACAAACATAAACATGATTTCATACAACCTGTAACACTCACAGCACAGTTACACTCAAAATTAGAAATGTATGAATGTAATACTAAATATATTAGATCACAATTGGCATTAAGAATAAACAACTGTATCGTAATGTATTACATACATTACTCTTAAACTCTCTTAAACATACATATACACGTGTGGTTGTTTAGTGTTTCAAATTTAAAGTTCGGATCCACGGATCACCTTTTATTTGACATACAGGTAGAGACATTGCAGTTTTAAATGTACAGTATTAGATAGATAGATAGATAGATAGATAGATAGATAGATAGATAGATAGAACTTTATTAATCCCTTGGAAGATCCCTTTGGGGAATTACGACTCCAGCAGCAGTAAAAACAAAAAACAACAGGAGCACCACAAAGACATACATGTACAGGATACAAACATATATTTCTATTATTAGATTTATATATACTAAAGTATAGGATACCACATTAGCTCTATGGTATGTATATATACATATAAGCAGGACAGGTGTAATTATAAAGCAGTAGTAGGACAGCTATATAGGTGAATAATTTAAATATATAACAGTTTAAATATAAACCAATATTAGTATATAATATGTAAATATGTAAATATATATGTATAAAGATATAATATATAATAATATAATATTACAGTATATTACATTAATATTATATAATATATATAGTAATATTACAGTATTACGCTTGTATAGTTACAGTCTGACTCTCGGATGAAAAGTGATGATGATGATACATTAATATAACAAGTGTAGTTTGCTGACTCTTACACCCTATTTGTCACAAGTTACTGGCTCCAGACACTGGACTGACTCAGACCATTACAATAATAAGCCTTTTACTGAGCAGCAGATAGAAGGCCTACATTTGAGATAATGCTATAAAGTCTGTCCCTATACTGATGTTAAAGTGATATATTAGATCACACATATATGCCTTCCATAAAAGTTGTCTGTGTCGATGCAGCATTTGAGGAATAAAATCAATCACTGGCTATTATAATAGGTACATAGGAAACCATATAAAGTGTCAGGAGCAGCACCCGGTGTGGTCCTCTGCTGCTGTAGATGTTCTGCTTCAAAGTTTGAAATGTTGTGTGTTCAAAGATGGTCTTCTGCAGGTCTTGGGTGCAAAGTTCAATTTGAGTTGCTTTTGTATTTTCCTCTTCCATCCATCCATGCATCCATTCAAGCCCTTCCTCCCTGTACCTGATGAAAACCATATAATGATAATAATAATGTAAATTTGACACAGTACCAGGAAAGTGAGGTGAAGATATTTATGGGCATTTATGTACCATTAAAAGAGACATTTCGACTAACTCTTGAAGCCCCAGGCCAAAGGGACTAACATCAAATCACATCAAACAAATGTGGACAAATGTATGCAGCTGTTCTCTCAGACTTTCTTTCAGCTTGGGGCCCCGGGCATTTGCTAGCATGGCAGCAGATTGCCTAGGGACTGCAGAGGAAATCTGCCATCATGAGCTTAATATGGTACAAAACACCTCTCCCTTTAACTAAGATTAATGTAGTTTGTATACTGTCTCTAAATGCAATAAACCAATCTATGATATGGGGAGAACAAGTGTGGTGGGGAGGGAAGTTGTAGTTATAGGCCCCCAAATGATATTTCACTACAGGCTACCTCTAACTAAAGTTTGTAAAAGTACCCACTGTACAACACAGCACAGGCAATTGGTGATGAAGCCTCTACTATTGATTTGCAAAGGACCCAGAGAAGTATTGATGGTAATATATTCTTTCCATAATGTCATAGTGTTAATGGAAGGTTTTGTTTAGTGTGGCTCCTGGCTCCTGTAATTCCAAGGCATCAGTGAAGCATGGTTTCTGGCCTGCTGTCTAAGTCTATGCATACTTCTGCCCTAATGTAAAGTCATGGTTAACTCAGGTAACAGGAGGATATTCAAAAGTAAGTAGTTTGGTAAATTCAGGGTGTAATGGCACATAATTACGTAATATCAGAGATCAAATGAAGTCATAAAACTTTTCTCAATTAGATATTCTTATTTCAGACTGTGTATTACTTATAGGTTTGCAGTAATTTCAGACATTCTGCCACAATGTGCATTTGCAAACATGTTACCCAGTCGTGCCTAATCTTTCTCACTGGACCAAAAATATAATAAGCAGTTGCTGGATTGAGTTTATGCTACCCTTTCTCCAGCTGTAACCATGGTTACAGCTTGTTTTTACAGAAGCATGCAGTGTAAATGACAGTGAATATGCACATAGATGTAATGTAAGAAACAGGGGTACACAGGCAAACATAAGCCCTTAGAGATAATTATTGGACCTGTAAGTAGGTATCTGTACCTTTTTTTTTCCTTTCCCCAAAATTTACATGTATCTGGTAGTTTTTTGAGTTTATGGAACAACAATTTCTGTGTGCAAAGTCAAATAATGGAAGATTCCAAAATAAAACGACAATGTTTGAAAAGGCTGTATTAAAAATGAGTTGCTCTGTTTTACAGCACGTGGGAGGTAATTATAATAATTTCGTCCTCTACTGTATGTTGAAAAATAAACCAAATTTGGTCATATTTGGCCATCACATCATTGTCAGCCTATAAACTTTTAGTAGATATGAATACCACCCTTAGTATAATAATGAAAGGAGACTGAAGCAGTTGTGAGTATAGAATTCAAGTGGGAGCAGAGAACTGTACAGATGGTAATGCTGACTGACACAGAGGGAGGTTACAGAGGCATAAGGAAAGGAGAAGAACGAGGGCATAGTCGTTGGTGAACAGAAGCGGCGTGTGCGAGGGTTTAAAGAGGCAGACGCAGAGACAGAGAGGATAGAGGAGGACTCAGACTGAGCTGACAGATGTAATTGGAATCTAAATAGCGGGGACTGATGTTGAGTGGCAGCAGCTTAAACCTTTCTGGAGACGAGCTTCCCTCCCAGTCTGGCACACTTTTCTAAGATACACAGCACTTTTTTGTTTATTTCATCTCACAACTGCAGATAGCAAGAAAGAGAGGAAGGACCAAACACCTCTTTTTAGGCTATAATACTTTCACTTCTCTGACTTAATCTGTGACCTGGAATAATAAAAATATATCAATAAAAAAAAAAATAAATAAATAAAAAATATATATATATATATATAAACAGCTAATTGAATATTAAAGTTCAGAAAGGACATACACCACAAGAAAAAGGAATAAAATATTTGAATCCAACTGAATAAACCAATCAGTAACAATGAAAGTGTGCAGGTTGTGCAGCATTTGAAGGATGAAGGGGATACATTGTGAGAATCAAACTGAATGAAACCAGTCAACAATGACGAATATATCCACCTTGCCATTTTTTCTTTGCTCGTGTCCCTTTAACGGCTCCATACTACTGTATGTTAACACTAAGTGAGTTTATGTTCACACAAATCCTGATTGCATCTTGTGCTAATCAGAGTTGGTTTTATTTTGACACCTTTAGTGTTACTTTCACACTGCACATTTTACTGTGCAGAAGTGAAAAATCATATCATCCCTTTTTGAGATGTAACAGGTCATTGTTCCCATATGTTAAATCCCATACTCACTCTAGATAAAAATGCTGGTTCTGCTTCAGCAACAGGATGTGCCCATAAACAAGTCATGCCCTGAATTCATGCAGGTATCATGGACCACAGGAATAAGGTGGCTAGTGCAAGTGTTATTCACTTCCCCTGGTTATGACTCCTCTGACTAACATGTATTACTAACACCTCTCAAACTGCACTAAATTCAGCATAAACATTATAAGCATTATACGGTAAAGTAAGCAAATCTGTATTCACCCTAACATGGGTGTATTAAAGGTGGCGAGTTATATTTGCTAATGCTGGTAATGTCTCAGTGTAAAAGGAACAGACGGTTTGGAAATAGCAAAGTTTCTTCTTGTTGATCCGACTCCTGCTGCTCCACTCGTCTCCATCACTCCCACTTCTTTCTCTTTCACTGTCAGTGTAGCTTCCCCTATTTGGGTAAAAAAAATGGTGTTATGAAAGCCTTTTCAACAGAGTTAAGAGCTGGAATATCAATGGGAGGATGCATACTGACGTGTGCCAGCCCCACACAGACGGCTATCAAACAGCACACAGGAAGCAGCCATGGTACATTAGCACACGTGTGGTCCATTAGTACCTGAGGGGGTTGGAAAAAATATATTGTATTTCTTACTCAGGTATGAGTGGATATTTTGTAACTCTATCATCTATCTAAAATAAATCTATATATGGCATGTGAATTCAGATCTTTTATATTATGCATGTTTATTTTATATTAAATTCAGTCCTTTTAAGTCTTGGATAGTAACTGCTTTTCTCAATAATTTGTTTCAATCTTCATTTACTTTATCCTTATATACTTTTATTATTTTTTCGTTCCTTTTGTGTAGCTGTTTATGTTTATATCACATTTAATATTTTATTTATATTTCATTCTTCTATATTTCATTCTTCTGTACATGTAAATTTTACATGAATCTACAGTAGCTGCTTTTCTCGATAATTTATCCTTTCCTGGAAGAAAATTGGAACAGGATTAATGGAACATAAATTACAAAATATTTATATATCCATTGGTGTTTTGAACTGCTGTGGATCTTCTGTCACATAGTGGACATCTACAGGTTGCTTCTTGATTACTAGGTTTTTAGTTATCTGGTCATCTTCTCCTTCAGACGCAGGAGCAGTTAAATGTCTTTGTCAACCCTCCATTTTGCACCAAAGCAGTCACAGACTGCTTGCAGGATCCAGCACTTCTGCAATCAGTGCTCTGTTATGAATTATGTTGTCTAAAATGCCTCACCTCTGACATTTTCTTTCTTTAGTTCCTCCAAAGAAAAAGTAACATCTCTCATTTTCCTGGAACAGTCTTCATACAGTAATAACCATAATTAACATGCCATTGCTGGTTATTTGGGCTTGATCACCATGGTAACCTAAGCTGGCTGGAGTAGGTAGGTTCTCAACACCCCTAAAGCTGCCACAAGTAATCTATGTGAAGTAGAGGAAGAATAAAAGACAAAGAGTGTGCGAAGGAGCTGGAGCAAGTGGCAGGTGGAGAGAAAGAGAGCTAGATGAAAATGGTTTAAGGGAGCGAGGGGAAAACCATGGCAAGGAACAAAGAATGAAGAATAATGCATGATGTGCACCAGGGTCTGGTACAAATAATTCTTTAACAGAAGATACCTTAAAAATCTGCCACGTTATCTCCTTTAGTGGCAGAGGGAATCCATTAACTGAACATTAAGTGTATAAGTGATTTCTTATGCGACCATTCATTACTTCCCAAAGTGGGAGCAATTAAAAACACACATGTATTGTGTATATATAAACCTGAACCGCATACAATGGGCTCTGTTTTACACTCTGCACAATTGCTTTCAACTGAAGCAGTTGCCATTTTCATGTCCAGCGCCTGCATTGTGTAAGTAACAAATCCCTCATCAGGACTGCACTCAGCACGGCAGCTGTGGGTGTGTTGGTCTTAACATAAGGTGTGGTCGGTCATTGTTGGCGCATTTCTATCCTTAGGCAGCAGAAAGTCAGTCTAATGGCCATTGATCAACAAAAAAATGGTGTAAAGTCAATGGTGTAGTAATGCTTAACATGGCACATTCACAATCCATACACACTCAAATGCAGGTTGAATATTGGTGTAATTCCTTATCCTGTGTAGTCTAATTATTGTAGAAGGTGGAGGCAGAGGGTCCACTGGCCAGGGACCACCTACCCACCATTACCTACAACAGAGTGTCACCTGGTGTTGTCTCACCATTGTAAACTGGCTGCCGCTGCTTTCCTGACTGTATTTTACCTGCATTTTACATTCCTTGAACTGATAATCTATGCAACTTTAACATATGGTCACTTTAAGGGAGTGACCATATGACATGTCTAAATGATCTAGTGAGTTTGGTGTAATTTTGACCTGCTATGTTTCACCCGGCAACGTCTGCTTCCCCCCGAGCCTGTTTCTCCAGTGGCAACAGTGTGGATCACTGGGCTGTGGATCACTTTGCATGGCTTCCGCTCTCCTGGGCTGCCCTGTCATTTACATTCTGCTCATCAACAAAGGCTTTTCGATATGCAGCTGCTGAACTCCTGTAACTACGCTTCCACCTATCCAGCCCCTCACAAGCTTTGTAGCTCCTCGTTGACATCAGGCTGAGGTACATTCGCCGTGGATCCTGATGGGGCTTTCGATGGGGCAAGACAGAATGCCCTTTTGTCTTGAACTTGTTGGCCTCCAAGGGACTCCAGACAGAAAGTTGACCTAAGAGTTTTGGCCAGCCTCGACAGAACATAGTCAAGCATGACAACATCAGGTTTAAATTGTTGCCACTATTTACCATCCACCCAAGGCAAATAAGGATTTCATTAGTAAATTTGCCACTTTCTACTCACTTTAATTTAATTGTCTTAGGGGATTTTAATATACACATGGACAGTGTTAACAATATTTAACAGACTTTACATTGTGGCTGGATAGCTTTGGGCTGGAATAACATATTCAAGTTCTGGACCTGGTCTGTTGCTCCAATTTCACCCCTCTGGACTGAACTGCAAGTGATCTTCCTGTCCCTGGTCATATCTTTTAATGTCAGTTAACACTGTCCAAAACAAAACGGCCACTTTTCAATATTAAAGGGATAAACGTGAATGCCTTTTCCAATGATATTGCCATTATAATCATTATAATGAGACTTAATTCTTGAAAGAACTCTCTAGCTCTGTTAAAAACCAGGACTGTTACTTTTACCCTCTCTGCCTTTACATCTGAACTTCATCAGTTCAAAACAAAAGGTCATTGTTTGGAGCGCCTGTACAAGAACACTGGATTTACCATCCACAAAGAAATATATCCTAACCATATTCTCCATTACAAGGATGTACTTGCTACAGCAAAAACCAATTATCATCCAGGTTTAAGAATTGCCACTTGTTACGCCCTGTAGTTTTGCCTTTTCTGTTCTCTCAACTATTCTCTCTCAGCCACTTTCAAGTCACCCAATTCTCTCTGTGACTGCATACATGAAATCAAATGATGGCTCTCCTCCAACTTCCTCAAACTTAACAGTGATGCGGCTGAAGTTCGCCTCGTAAAAGAACCAGCTAAGCTTGACAATATTTCAGTTACAAGGAGTGGCTGTTGACAAGTCAACAGTAAAGAGTCTCAGCAATAATCTATAATTTCAAGCACATATCAATAAGACAATTAACACGGTGTGTAACTCACAGAAGTGATTGAAATTATGGGGTTATCTGAATGCATGTCTTAGCATCTCTTCATTCATCATTATTTGAACCCTGCATTACTATCACAAGCTCTTTTGCGCACATTTTTTTTTTGTTTTGTTTTTGTTTGTATTCTTGGCATGGTGAACTGCCCTCTGACAAGATAAGACATCCCATGACGATGATGTAAAAATTGTATTTAAAGTCTGTAGTGTAGGTCTGGTTGGAGGACTAATGTGTTAAAAAAAAATAAAAAGTGCGGAGATTTTTGTTTGAAGGAAGCAGTGTCTGATAGATCTAAAAGAGTCAATATGTGAAATAAACAATTTAAAACTGACGTGAAGACTTGAAGGAGTGATAATCAATTTCTGTTTGTCTTTAGCATGTGTGTGATTGTTGGGAGGCGTCTGTGGGTATGTGTGTATGTGTGGATGGGAGGGATATCATTGGATAATCCCCAGTCACTGTTGAATAGCATTTTAGCTTGAAATGCCCATCCTAATTAGCAGCCCACCATCTGTGAGTCTACACAGGATGCATTCAGCCAGTGTAGTAAGTCTCAGCTCTGGTTTTATTTAGAGGGGCAGACTGCAATACACAAGCACTAGTTACTCACACACATATTGTAACATAACAGAATAGACTTGAAGCATTATCAGTATATGTTGTGACGCGTGAATCAGAGCTACATCACATTCACGCTGCAATATCAAGCACTCAAAGAGTGTAAACGTCTGCAGAGATAAAAATGAACTCTCATTACCTGCAACTTTGACAACATATCATAGTGATATATGTTATTTGGACATACATATCATTGGTCATAGTGTTGGAGGTTTGATCCCTGGCTCCTCCAGTGTGTGCTGCAAGTCAAGTCAAATTCATTTTATTTATATAGCCCAACATTACAAACACATTTTGCCTCTAAGGGCTTTACAGTCTGTACAGCAAGTGAAACCCTCTATCCTTAGACCCTCATATTGAGTGAGGGAAAAACTCCACAGAAAAACCCTCTACTGAGCAAAAATAGGAGAAACCTCAAGAAGATCCCTCTCCCAAGGCGCACAGACATGTAATAGGTATCAGATGTACAGAACAAGTTCGGCAGATTATTAACAAAACATCAAATTTAAAAAGAGTGGAAACATAGAAATACAGAATGTGAAATGTAGAAAGCGATGGAAATAACCAAAGCTAATGGAGAGACAGATGGTTACAATAACCTTCACCTCTGCTTGTAATAATATTAATATCAATATATTAATGAGGATGTGTGAGGACAAAGGCTGTGGGTTGTTCTCAGATGCAAGTCCAGCCTAAGGGGAAACTTTGTTCACAACTGAACGGTTTGGCAACCCAGGACACTGCAAAATGGAATAAAGCCCTCGACCACCGTGGGAGCCTGGAAAAGGACAGACCTCAAGAAAAATTAAGAGAGAGGAGAGAGAGAGAGAGAGAGAGAGAGAGAGAGGTAATGTAGAGCTTGGAAACAACGCACAAACAGCATCAGGATAACCTGGACTACTATTTGCAGTTATTGAAAATAGAAATGTCATTAATGCTGAGATCAGCACCCTTATTGGTCAGATAAAAAATCCAAATATAAGTGAGTCGGCAAGCATGCCATTAATTAAATACAAAGATAAAGTTTGGGTCCTTAAGCAAGACATTGAGCCGCCAATTTCTCTTGCATAAATACAGACTTTTTACACTAAATGGTCTGTGGAAATTGAACTAAATTCAATATCACTGACATGCGCACTTAGATCTAAGGTGATGCTCAAGTACCTGCCCTTTGCTCTGTGATCTGGAAATTGTTAAGTAATTTAATGGATTATTTTCTCATTATGTTATATTCACATGTCGCCAACAGCCTCAGTTCTTTACTAAAAGTCCCAAATCATGCCTAAATTGCATCTTTTAAACATCTGCTTGACAGTTACTGACAAAACATCTAAGTACAATCTTTTGGCATTACTATTATTTTTATTACTATCATTATATTTTGCTGTGTAGTATTGAGGCAGACTGACATTAAACCAATGTGCTGTGTTTTTGGTCATATGTATATATGTGTGAAAATTCCCCTCTCGGCCACTTGTGTGTGTCTGTGTGTGTGTATGTTAGCAATAGCAAACACACATCATCATAGACCCTTAAAGTGTAAATAAAGCACTGAATAAGAAGGCCTAAGATTTAATAATAAACGTATAATAATAAACTTTATTTATATAGTTTCTCACCAATTTTTACAGTCAACAATCAAAGTCAATAAGCTTTGATTTGATTTACATGATTTACTTACTTACTTACTTTACTTCAGAATGGATATTTGTGGACTTGGGAATTAAGGAGGATTTGACAGAAACATTGTGAGTAGAGTTGTTCGGGGGGGGGGGGCATTAAAAATGCCAGCATGGATCAGAGCAGCTTTATTTCCCTACAGTGCAAAAGCCAGTATTGATTTGAACCTGTTGTATATACTGTATATCACCTACAATATAATTTTTACTGATGTCTGCCTTGTTGATAACATTTCTTTCTTCTGTGTGCAGCCAAGTCACCACAAGATGCAAAATTTGGTGTAATTAATTGAGCTGCATAATCATTTCATGTGTAAATATGATGATTTAAACATGAAACAAACAGCATGAATAGCATTTCACAAAAACAAGGCTGAATAAGGGCATGTTAATTTGCCAAAGCAGAGCAATTAGGCGGAACACAACGCTAATTTCATCACTCTGGTCCTCTGGGATATGATAATGCACTATCTGCAAAGCATTACATGAGTAGGCACTATGCTTTCATGCTTTTAAGTGACAGTTATTTATTTATGTGTTTATTTTTTTTACATGTCCAAAAAAGGATTATAGCCATCAACAGTCTCTGTGTCATGAGAATGAAGTTGATCCATCACAGATACACAAATGTACAAACAATAAATTTTTCTTGATCCGACAAGATTTATATATATATATGAGCAAGACATGCAGACTTTCTCTATGGACTTTGTTGCGGGAGAGTGAGAGGTTTACAAATTTCAATTAACAGTCAAAAATTTCTATCTAATGCTGGAATTCCTTCTCATAATCATATTCCTAAGATATCGTAGACCTAGCAGGCACATAGTAGTTTATTAGGTGAGCTTTTTATTAAGTGGCATAAATGACCAATGACCATGACCAATCCCTTTAAACATTTTAAAGTATGGATAAAAAAGAAGCAGGGATAACCATTCAGTCACAGAAATGATTTAAATATATGCAGACCAGGATCATCAATCAGTACCAAAGCAGCCATGGTGGAAAAATAAAAACGGAAAAGGGCCTGCAATGACTGGCTAATGCTCCATGACCCTGTCACCAAAATTAGTTATGGTGATGGATTGAAGTTTGGCCTCCCTGCCAATGGAATGACTCTATTCCTGGGCTGCTATAGTTGAGGCCTCAGAAGTACCTCAGGCTCCCTCCAGGCTTTCACTTCTCCATTTATCTCTAATACTTTAGGGTGAGGAGGTGGAGGAGAGGACCTTCTACTGTGAGAGTGATGAGAGGCACTGTGGAACAGTGTGAGAAATGGAAGGGGGAGGTAAAACAATTCCAGCTGAGAGGTTCCTCAGGATCAGGACCCAGTGGCTGATCCCTTAACCTCTGACCATGCAGATTAGGTTCAGGGGCCTGAGGCTTTATGTGGACTCCAAATAGGGAGCTGCACTGCGTAGACAGCAGAGTGATTTTAAAAAAGTCAAAGGCTTTTGGTCACATCCCACATCATATCAGCCATTTCTTTTTTCCTTTTTTTATGTTGTTTACCCATTTGACACATAAATGTACACATTAAAATTTCGTTCCCCTGACCACTTTTAAGGATTGCTCGTTTATTTAAGGGCATGGAGGTTGTTTCCTGACTGGAATGTAGACACCAAGCCCATTTATGAAATTGTCTCTCAGTGTTATTGTTATTTTAGTCACACCATCAAACAAGGAAAGAAATGCTCTATAGTGTCCTTGCACTTGTTTCCATCACTTTCACTGGAGCATGTTGAGAAGGGATCAGCTGTCCCACTAGTATTTTATGCAGACAGTAATACTAGACAGTGCAAAATCTGCCAAAAAGACAAACAACACAATGCATTCAATAAGTGTTTCCCAAGCTTTCCATACAGGGACCCAATTTTTACAGAACTATTAAACATCCATTACTCAAATCACAACATTAATTGTGGTAAAAACAAATTTGCACATAATATAATGATTTATTTACAGCCAAATGTATAACATACATCTGTAACAGTTTGAATTAGTAAACATATCAGTTCCAAGAGATGAATTTCATTTTGTGTATTTTACTTTTAATTTTCCTTTTTTTGTAAGAAGGAATCTTCACTAAAGAAGAATTGGCAAAAATTCTGACTTTTTTTTTGTGATTAAATAAAATCTTATGCAACCCATCTGTGGGTCCTGACCCAGACTTTTGGAACCTATAATGTATGTGAGATAGCCTACTAATTTTTCACATGAGTGCACACGTCTGAAATGCACAGGAGTTAGAGTTTACCTCATGCGTGCAGTGTGGCTGATAACATTGGCATCTAAATTAAAAGCATTATCTAAAAAGTTATGAAATGCAGATGCACTGCTCTCATATCGAGTGTGGCCCCAGCCTTACTCTGTGCTCCTAAGATATTCCTTCAACAAATACTATTGTTCTTCCTCTATGCGGGTGGTAATATACAGTATATTTTAAGGTAAATTTTAAAAACTCAGCAGTGTCTGCCCTTCCTGCCCCAGAGGACAGAAGCTCATCTCTTGGGACTAACAGTGGGATTTCCATCCAGAATGGTATTAAACCTGATGGATACCAATAGAGCCCTGTATTTGGATCATTACTGGCACGTATAAGCAGCAGATCAAAAGTGGTTATTTCAGTCAGGAGGTACTTACAGAGAAATAATTTAGGATGTGAAATGATGTATCTGAGTGTGTCACTGACCATGACAGGACACAGAACATTATGGAAAGTAACTCCATGTATAGGGCACATCTTTGTATGGAGTCTAGACACTGGTGGACAGATCCTAAAGCTAATGTGGTGCGGGGTGGATGTGAATAGATTGAAATGAGAGTGAGCTGCAGGAATAGTGTTTTTTTACTTAAAAGGCATATGCAAAAAAGACAGTCTACCTTCTCATGATGTGGAGCTTCATTTTCAGAAAGAACAGAAACATCTGCAGCATCAAGTTCAAGTTAAAAAAAAAAGTGCATTATGTAACCACTGCATTAGGAATCAATATATGCCAGCCAATGTACAGTATACAGCTCAATTCGATTTCTGGGAAAAATCTCCACTTTGATTGGGAATTTATGAAGAGGAGAAAACACATATTCCCAGAGGTGGTGGTGGGGGTGTGTGCAATGGAATTTCTTCCTCACATCTAATAGCCTGATGATGTGCACATGCATGAGCTAACATTGATTCTCTGTTCCCTGCCCCCTTCACCAGCTAACATCACACAGAACCCTCCGAAATTATAGGAAAGAATCGATACCCTACGAGCTGTTGGATTAATAAGTTTGGTTTCGTACTGTATTAACTACAGATCTGACTTTAAGACTTTTTTCTTCCTTTATTTCTCATCATCATCCCCACTGACACCCACTTGTCTCTCCACTTCTGTGGGAACCATGGGATGAGAATGGAAATCAACAGCCGAGTCAAAGAAGCTTCACATCAGCTTCACACTGGTCGTTAGAAGATGTCATTCCATCTCCTTTTTCCATCAAATTAACATTCAAAGCCCCACAGCTTGACAAGTGGCTTTATTAAGTGACAATGCAGTTCAAAGGTCAGGTGGCATATGGTCAGATGTCGTATGTAATCCAATGGGTAAAGTAGTTTATTACAGACAGCACTATTCAGGTGCAACTGTTGACCCAACAAAGGATTTAGAAAGGAAAAAAAGTTTGTTTAATAAGGGCAATGCAAGTAACCCCCCCAAGTATCCTTGAATTTTAAAATCATAAGGAAATTTTCTAAAAAATCACTTATTCACTCATTTTCTACTGCTTTATCCTCCACTGACCTGATACCTAATGCAAATAACATTCCCTAAAAAATGAATCATGTTTTAATTGCCTTTTTTTAAAATATGTTACACCTTACCCATACTGCATGTGGTATGTCTGTACAAGAATATTTTAAACTTGTACCTTAGACAATAGTTGATTTAATGGATAATGAACTACAACTGACATTACTGACAGATAATTATTAGGTGAATATAATAAGATTTTTTTTTTTTTTTTGAAAAAATAAATAAATACCCCTCACCGAAAAAAAAAAATATATATATTGGATTATTTGACCCCTCCTGGACACACCAACTTAATGTGGTGTAGGTTCTTGCATGTCCTAATGATCCTAGGAGCTCAGTTGTCTGTGGCAAATAGGTCCTAGGTGAGGGACCAGACAAAGAGTGATTCAAAGTGACCTCCAATGAAGAACAAGAAAAATGGACACTCTTCCTCATGGTTCAGCAGGGCCACCCTCTGGAGCCAGGCCTGCGGGTGGGGCATGATGGCGATCAGCTCTACACTCTAGGAAGGGTCCTGGAGGGTGCATGGAAGTTATCCCAGTCAGTCTACATGTGCTTTGTGGACTTGGAGAAGGCATACGACTGCATCCCCTGGGGAGTCCTGTTGAGAGTGCTCCAGGAATATGTGGGACTGGACCCCTTGACGAGGGCTATTTGGTCCCTATACAACCTCTATCAGAGCTTGGTCTGCATTGATGACAGTAAGATGGATCCATTTTCAGTGAGGGACTCCACCAGGGCTGTCCATTGTCACTGATTCTGTTCATAACGTTCATGAACATAATTGATTTTATGGATTTCTAGATGCAGCCAGGGTGTTGAGGGGTTCTGGTTTGGTGGACTCAGGATTGGATCTCTGCTTTTTGCGGATTATGTGGTCCTGTTTGTCTCATCGGGCCATGACCGTGGTTTGCAGCCAAGTGTTAAACAGCTGGGATGAGAATCAGCACCCCCAAGAAAAGCTTGGAGTGCCCTCTCCAGGTCGTAAGTGAAATCCTACCGCAAGTGGAGGAGTTTAGGAATCTGAGAGTCTTGTTCACGAGTGAGGGAAGAATGGAGCAGAGATCAGAACAGGTGCAACAGTAATGCAGGCTCTGCATCGGTCTATCCTGGTTGAGTCTTGAGTGACCAGTCGATCTATGTTCCTACCCTCACTTATGGTTACGAGCTGTGGGTAGTGACTGAATGAATGAGATCGTGGATACAAGCAACCTTGTATCACTCCATGTCTAAGAGCCTTCCCTTAGACAGGGTGAGGCACTAAGTTATCACTGAGGAGCTCAGAGTAGAACCGCTGCTCCTACGCATCGAGAAGAGAGGAGCCAGACTCCTGGTGAGGTGTTCCGAACATGTCCCACTAAGGGGAGGCCCGGGAAAGATCCTGAACTCGCTGGAGCGACTATGTCTCTTGGTTGGCCTGGGACCGCTTTAGGTTTCTTCTCAAGCTGCTGCCCCTGTGACCCGACCTGGGATAAGCAGGAGAAGACGGAAGATGGCAGTTTTTATTTTATTTTATTCCTTAAGATTTGTTCTGGTATTTGTTTTGTCTGCTGAATATGAACTGGAAAATTATCTTTAATTCATTCAGGTCTGAAGTGTCTTCTCAGCAGTTCACAATTGTTTGGGAACAGATATTAAATCCTGCAAGTGTCTTTATGAAAAACACTTCTACCTTCTTCCATTTATTTTTCATGTGTTTTCAATTATATGTGAAAAGTCCCTGTAGAATTATAAATATGTAAAATGTGTTGCCTACTGTACTTTTTAACATTGTCAGAGTAAGATGATTAGCTTAAAAATTCCATGTTGCCTCAATTAAGCAATGTTTTCCATATCTCTAACTTAATCAGTGTGAGGAGCTGTATGTATGTTTTTGTGGTGTCTGTTTGTGTGTGTGTGAGTGAGAGAGAAGGAAATGAAAAAGAAAGCAGTATCATGCAGTTTATCTCCATAGATGTTGGAAAACCATGACAATAAGCGGTAGAGATAAGGAATTAGGGATGGGATCAGACACTCAGGGGCCGACGGGACAGAGAATAGGGGGCAAATGGAGGACCAGTTCATCTAATTTCTCACATGACCCCAGGGAAAAAGAGAGGCGGACAGAGGAGAGAAGGCCGTAGCAGGAAATGACAGTCGATAAATAGGCTCGGCTGCTGCCTCCATTAGCTGTCATTACACTGCCCACCACCGTGGGACAGGATACCATTTTGCTGCAGAGATCCACTGAGAATATAAGGAGGCGAAAACTATTATAGACATCTCATAAATAGACCAGTCATATCTGTCCAGTTACTGTCAGTAGGGAATTCATGAGTCACCTCTGCTCATCTGCAGGCAAATCTCTCAATGGCCCCCTTGTTACTTTGATGAAAAAGGAAACTGTTCTTTTGTATCTTAAAGTGATAAATCAGTTTTTTTTTTTTTTTTTGTATTATCGTGTGAGGTAGTGACACATAGTAAGCACTGAATGTGCCATTGACCAGTCTGAGACATTTTAAAGGATGACTGCATCACAAGAATTAAAAAAATAATAATTTTAGCCACTTAACAAAATAATCATCCCATAAAGTCAAAAAACATTTCTATGATATCTTAAGCATATGCACACTGCTGTATCTTAGCGTTTGGCAGGCCCTTCAAAATGGAAATGTGTAAACCACTTTGTGCACCAAAGCCCTTAGAAAAAAGCTGTGATTTTACATCAAGGCACACAGGTGTTGTTGAACCACTACTGCTTCCATCAGTTAATTCAAATATTATATTACAAATATTATTTTGTGACATTAGGGTGTGGAATGCTCAATTTTACCAAAGTGACACAAACTTACAAAACGAGGAAGCAGTGGACCAGCAGCTCCTGTGACCATACAAGCTGAAAACATTGATTTTGTCAGTGTGATTTGGTGTGGGCGAGTGAGAAGTTTATCTAGGCGATAGAAACTTCAGTTTAGTCTCATGGTTAGGTAAAGTAGCAAAGATATTCTTAAACTGGAGCATATTTTACACGGAGAGGCTTTTGTTAAATGGCTGAAGTCTTTTGTGTCTTTTCTGGCAGCCACATTTTCAGTAATAACAAGTGTTGTTTCTCAAGCTAGTTTTAGTTTCAGGCCTTAGTCACAATAATCATGACACATAATCAGTATCTCATACAACCACACTTCAAAAAAGAGCTGCTTTATCACTTTAATCGTGTGATAACAGATTGTGTAATACATCATATGTCTGTGAGGGTGGTGTATTTACAGAAAAAATAAATAAAAGCACATACCGAGCTTGTCATATACACAGATGTGAACCTAATTACAATAACATCTATAGTGATTTATTTATTTTTTTTCTCTTGAAAGAAAATCTCAGGTGCTTGGGAGAGGCCGGAGGGAGATGATCTCATGGATCTGACAAGATAAAAACAGAAAATAAACATCAGACTTTCTGTGAACAGAGCAGCCATCAACCGATTGACCTCCGTATTAGGCTCAGCAAGCGAGCTGCACGATGATGTGTACGTGTGTGTGTGTGTGTTGTGGGGGAGAGCAAGGGAGAGGGTATCCTGATGGAAATTGCCTCTCATTTTTCACTGTAACGTTGTTTGGCTGAAGCTGCGCTGGAGTGGGGATATGACTGCACACTCTGTTATCGTGTCTGCGGAGGAAGGGGGGGGGGGAAAGACCTCAGAAAATCGTGTCTGCGGAGGAAGGGGGGGGGGGGAAGACCTCAGAAAACAATGTGTGCTGAAAAGTGACAGAGGGAAGGAGGGATTGAGAGTAAGAGAGGGTGTGTTGAAATGGCAGGCCCCGGGATGGATGACAAGAAATTTCATCTCTTTGCTTGCTTTTCCTATTTTCAAGCTCCCCCGCCTCTTTTCCTGTGTCTAAAAAAAAAAAAAAAACTGAAGGCAGTGCATATGCTCCTCATTGCTTTCTTTGTGTAACTTTTTAAGCCCAATTATTTATCATGTGCACGAAAAAGAAGAAAAACATTTCATTGCATCTAACTATACATTACCTCCAAATGACAAAAAATTTGCCTCAGCAGATCATATCCTTCAGTGATCTGCGTAAAATTAAATAAATTATGTTACCTTCCCAAAATATTGGTAATATCCTGGAAAATGATTGCATTTCCCAGTTGCATTTTGCTCTTGCAAGTGCTGTTTGCATATCTTGCTATCTAAAAAAAAAAGGAGGTGTTAGAGTTGAAGATGCTGAGATTTTCATGCGCGTGACCAGGATGGACAGGATTATGAATTAACATATTCGAGGGACAGCTCAGGAGATATATTAAGACAGTCAAGGTTGAATTGATTTGGTCACGTGCAGAGGAGGGGATAGTGATAATATTGGATAAAAGGTGTTGAAGATGGATCTGCCAGGCAGGACAAAAAAAAGAAAGAACACAGAAGAGGTTCATGGATAATGTGAAGGAGGACATGTGGACAGATGGTGTAACAGGAGAGGACACAAGGGATTAATGTAAGAAGTTAGATTTTTTTTAAAAAATTACATTTTTGGAAGCTTTGAATTTTGTAGGGTGGAGGATTAATTCCAGTAGACGATAAACCAAATTTGCATGATTTGTCTAGTTAATAAATTCCTTGCCTTCTCTGAAGAACGTTCAGCACTAGTTTAAAAAAGATTGTTGCTGGTGTTTTGAAGTGTGGTTGCACAAGGTATGGCCTCACTGTAAATGGTGCGTAATTATATAGCACTTTTCACTCAAAGCTGCTTTACACTACTGGTACACATACTGGTTTGTGCCATTCACCCATTCACTCCCGCATTCATACATCTACAGTATGTGCAGCATATTTTCATTCACACATCTTTCATGCAGATTTGCACGCTGCTGGCACAGCCATCAGGAACAACATAGTTAAAGGTACCCTGCTCAGGAACACCAATAGGCAGAGCCCAAAATTAAAAAAACAATTGCTGCTAGCAAGGATGCAAGGGAAATCAGATTGTAGTCACAACAAAAAGGTTCCCCTTATAAAATCTTTAAGTCATCTTAAGAATATGTTTGGTGCTTTATTTCATTGTAGTATGGCTTTTGATGTTAGAAATCAGTGTTAAAAAAACATGCATCAGGATAGTTCACACAGCAACCTTATACAATCACAAAAAACAAAAAAAAACTTTTTCATAGCTATATTGTTTAAGATTTACACTGTCATAATTCAGCAATGTACACTGGGACTCGAATGAAGACAAAGGCTTAACTCCAGTTCAGAATCCATCCAAACACTTTAATCCAGAGGCCAGGCAAGATAATAAACAGTAAAGCAGTCAAAACCAGGCAAACAAATCAGGCAAGGACAAGGCAAAAATAAAAATAAAAACAAAAAGTACAAACCAGGTCGAACATTAACAGGCCAACACTAAGAAGAACCCAGAGTTATGCACACAAGGGAAACAAAGACAATTTGGCAAGAACATGCGAATTCTGGACTATATATACACAGGTTGGCCAGGTGAAAACAACAGGGAAACAAAGTGACATACTTTAGTCACAGGTTGGAGTCTGTGTATGAATTTGGCAATGAATTTGTAACATGTACAACCCCAATTCTAAAAAAAAAAAAAGTTGTTAAAAAGCTGTGTAAAAGTCACTAAAAACAGAATGGAGTGATTTGCAGTTCTTATAAACCCATATTTTATTCCCCATAAAACATTAACAACATATCAGATGTTAAAATGGAGACATTTTACCATTTTCATGAAAATATTATCTCATTTTGAATTTGATGGCAGCAACACATCTTACGAAAGTTGAAACAGAACAACGTTTACCGTTGTGTACCATCCCCTCTTCTTTTAACAGCTGTCTGTAAATGTCTGGGGAGTGAGGAGACCAATTGCTGGAATGTTAGGAAAGGAATGTTGTCCTCCTCTTGTCTGATGCTGGATTCTTGTTGTTCAACAGCCCTGGGCCTTTGTTTCTCGGATTTTTTGTTTAATGATGGAACAAATGTTTTCTATTGGTGAAAGGTCTGGACTGCAGGCAGGTCAGTTTAGCACTTGGACTCTTCTCATGTGAAGCCATGCTGTTGTGGTGGATGCAGTATGTGGTTTAGCATTGTCTTGCTGAAATATGCAAGGCCTTCCCTGAAAGAGACATCATCTAGATGGGAGCATATGTAAACCTCTATGTACTTTCACCATTGATGGTGCCTTTCCAGATGTATAAGCTGCCCATGCCATAGGCACTAATACAACCCCATAATAATATAATAACAAGCTAGATGGTCCCTGTCTGGTGTCCATGTTCTCCAAACAGAATTTCAAATTTTGATTCATCTGACACTGAAGAGTTTTTTTTTTTTTTTTACATTTTGCCTTTGGCCCAGAGAAGGCAACAGTGTTTCTGGATCATGTTCACATATGGCTTCTTCTTTACATGATACAGCTTTAACTTGCATTTGTGGATTGCACAGCCAACTGTGTTCACAGCCAGTGGTTTCTGGAAGTGTTCCTGAGCCCATGCAGAGATTTCCAGTACAGAATCATGACTGTCTTTAATTCAGTGCCAGTACTCGTGGCCCAAAGGTCATGAGTACTTTTATACCCAATAATGTCACTGACCAGTTGCCACTTAACTTAATTAGTGGCCAAATGCTCATCCAGTTGTTTTTGATTTGTGCCTTTTACTTTTATACCCTTTTGTTGCCTCTTTGTTGCCGTATTTGAGATGTGTTGCTGCCAATAAATTCAGAATGTGCTAATATTTTCATGGTAAAATGTCTCTATTGCAACATCGGGTATGTTGTTTCTATTGGGAGTAAAACATGAGTTTATGAGATATGCAAATCATTGCATTCTGTTTTTATTTACATTTTGCAAAGCATCCCAAATTGAAATTGGGGTTATATATTTTCCAATGTACACTTTAAAATAGCAATATTCATACATAAATATAATTATTTAATTAATCTGTATGAAATATGTTTGCATATTTCATACACACTAATTAGTTATATAATGGGTAATTGTAATAATAACTATTCCTGGAGCAGTGGAAGCAACAGCAGAACAGTAGAGGTGCACAAGTGATTTTCCATTCCCAGATTTGAATTTGGGGCAAAAATAAAATAAAATAAAGATCCCTAATGTTCGCAGCATCTAGATTAGTTACAGGTTCAGTGTCTGTGACACTATGAAGGAACCAGGAACCATCATAGCCAGCATCTCTAATTTCTGAGAGACACACTACCACATACAGTACTCTTTCCATTGACTGTAAGTCAGTGGAAACATGAACAATGTGAACATGTTTTATTTCCTTCCCAATTACTGGTTTATGGGTCTTTTTTTTATCATCTTAATTTCCTCATTTCATCCAAAAGTGACATTTTAAAAAGACATTTTAAAGATTTTGACGTGCATGACTGCACATCTGGTTCAGAAATGTGAGTTCACACATATGTGGTTTGCAGCAGCTACAATGGGAACACTAAACCCTTGGGAGTTGGTTGAATGGTGCATGGGGGAACTTAAATACATCATCAACATTTGCTGTAATTTCTGAAAAATAAGGTTTTCTCACAAGCACAATAAAAACAGGATGTAATCTGCATAATCCCTTTGTCTTTTTCATTACTTTGCTTACTTCTTTCGAGTACACTGGAGCCTCTCCGTGAAACTGTCAAGAGATAACTGAAGAGACATACAAATATCTTCAATCATGTCATCTCTCATGAGTGTGTACATGTGGGGGGAAATTCCTTGTACCATTTCCCTTCATACACAATTGCATTACTTAATTTCAAATACTTCCATATATTATAAATGGCTATTTTGTTGGGGGAACTTCTATTTAAATGTTATGTATGATAAAGAAAGCAAGTCATTTCATAAAATTATAAATTTAATGTAAGGATATGGCACTAATATGAAAGCAATTGTACCTCTTGAGCAAATTGTATATAGTGAACTATCATTTCAAATACTCTCATTTCATAATAATCTCTTTTGTTTGGATTTGCAGGTGCCCTTTTACCCAAAAAAACAAACTGCATTTAAATTGGCCCAGAACCACTGCTGACCACTTCTCTGCATTCCATACCTCTATTGTCAGTGTTGCAGCCCCATTATGGAACCTCCATCACCCCCTGTGGACTTTCGAGTAATTACTAATACACTGCATCTTCATGGCACACCACTTCTCTCTCCCCCCACAGAGAGAGAGAGAGAGAGAGAGAGAGAATGAGAGGTCCACCTTTAGCTGTGCAAGACATTAGATTTCTGTTTTTTTTCAGTATCTAGTAAGTTAAGTGTTGTGCTGTGTATATGCCTTCTGATGATGCCTTAGTGAAATAAAAGCAGTAGCTGTGATTGGCACTTGATTTGCTTTGCATTCCTTTGGTGAGGCATGCATTGTCAATATTGGATGAACGTGTTCATGAGCAGCCAAATTAGTGATTGTGATTAAAATACAATCATGAAGTCCTACTGAACATTCCACTGTTGTCCAACTGTATGCTGCTACCTCGTAGCTCTTGTGCTTCTGCCTTGCCTCCAAAAGTGCGCAGTGTGGGAATGTCTTTGGGCGACACGAAAACAAAACTGTACTGTGAACTCTTTTGACAGCGTTTGAATGTAACAGACACTTGTTCACATTTAAGTTACTGTACGTAAAAAGTACGCATTGCAGGTTTATGACGCATCAGAGGGAATGTACTGTAAAAGAGCAGTGTTGGGACAGAAAATTAGCTGTAAGTCTTTTAAGTCACAGCTAAGTCTTGTATTTATGACTACAAAGAATAATTTTGACCTTAAATAAATCAGCATTGTGTTGATTCTGCTTTCCTTGGAAAAGGTTGCCCCTACACTGTGGTTAATGCTGAGAAAAGCCTGGCCTCTTTCCATAAAAGTCATTTTCTACATCTGTACTCATTTTCTTATACTTTCACTATAGCCTTTGAGTCATGATCATTATCTGTCAAGGACTTAAGAGAAGAAATAAAAATAAACATAGCCCAGATTGTTATCACCTGCAAGAGAAAAGGCCTTGAGAACTTTATGAAGGGGAGAAGGACACTGGTGGAAGATGAAAAAATCCACTGGGAGATATATAGGAAAAGCTAGAAAAAACATTATTGACAAGACGCCTTGCCAGCCATCATGAAAGTCTTTGCCAATAACTCAGCTGTGGCCATTCCTTAAGCCGGTGAAAAATGGTAAGCCATAAAGGAGAAACATGGCTTCTTCTTTTGTTTACCTCGTTTGCTCGGTGGCTATAAAGCACAGCGAGAGTGATGTGTCTGTCAATGCTCTGATGGTATGTTGGGGAACGTGGCAGACCGAAGTTAAGAGAAAAAAACACACACACAACACATCACAACAACAAATAGGAAGTGACACGTGTGTGTTTGCAGAGGAGCTTGTACAAACAAACACCCACTCACGCTGACACTTAGAAACATGCTTCAATTCCCAAAGACACACATTTAACTTTACTCGCCCACAGCCACAGAGGCATTCCAGCAATTTTCTTTGTGTGTGTGTGTGTGGCATCTATCAGCACTGCAGGACAGCGGGCTTAGTGTGCTCTGTGGTGTGTGACCGCTACTGCCTGAGTCACTTCTGAGAGTGTTTGCAATGCTTATCTGTGTCAGGGTCCAGGACTAGAGGGGTCACAGCCTTTATTTGCTGCTGATAGACTGAGTATTGAAAAAAGGCTTCCAGCTCACACACACACAAAAAAATAGTCAGCCGTGCGTAACGATGCATTTCTCTTATTTCATCCTTAGTCACACTAGGATTTTCTGTAAACATCAAAAAACACAGAAAAAGGGGTTATCAGTCTAGCTGCTCTTTACTATAAGTTATATGTTAAAGCAACATCATGCAGTATTTCAATCTTCTAATATTGTCGCCTAAGATCCCAAGAGCAAAAACTATAATGTGTCACTTCAAGTGTGGAAAAGAAAAGTAAACCTAAAAGGCTTATTTTGTATTAAAGCTGCAGTCGTTGCTGTTGTTCTGTTTGGTCTATTACAATGGAAGGTTGCCAACTGTCTACAGCACTACAGCAACAGCCTGAATTTGAAAAGTTGGAAAATATACAACAAATCATCAGCACTACCAACACGAAAACATAGGTCCAGTTCAAAGAATCTTTTGTACGTTTCACTCTAATGTGATAACAAAAGTATGGCAGATTATAGCCTGTGCTCTGCTAGGCTGTCAAGAGGAGGAAGAGAAAAGTAGCTCCTTCAACTCAAGTCATTTGACAAAATAATCTAAAGAACCAACACCTTGCACCAAATGGGTTTGCCACTAAGTATTAAAAGTGAGGTCAAATTACCCTTTTCAAACTTTGTGAGTTTGTGAGTTTTGTGAGTTATGAGTTTATGCTAAAAACCCTAATAGCCTCTGCAGAGTGAGCCAGTCTACTGCTCCTCTCTGTCTGCCTCTGTCAGCCAAGTGGTTTCGGAGCCCACCCTAACCCTGAAGTTTTTCAGGAAGTAATATATTTTCTTTTAATTATTTAAATGTTAAAATCGATTTAAGTGTAAATGTAAGTGTGCTGTACTTAAAACCTCCACATACAAAACTTCTGGAGAATTCAATTTCTTTTATTCATTCGTTACTACTGTATATAACAGCAAGTTTTTAAAAACACCGCTGTTAGTGAAAAGTTTGCAGGTTTTCTAACCAAAGACTCTTAAGACTGTGACTGAAAGAGTGATTGTTAAATCACCTGCTTGGTTGTGCGTAGATCCCGCAGAGCATGAAAAGAACTGTAAACATACATAGTGTACATAGAATTAAAAAGTGTAAAGTGTGGCCTCTTAAAACAGCATCTTAAAATGATACATCCATGGCCATCCAACTTCAAATGACATTTAATTTCTTTTTTTTTTTTATTTTAAGGAAATAAATAATTTGCATCATATCACAAGGACCAAAGAATTAATGAAAGATATAATCATATAATCATTTAAAAGCTATCACCAAAATATGCACAGCAAGATTTTAGCTGCTCTACAATATTGTCAGATTCTCTTCTAAGGTGCTGTCAACATCTACTTTATCGCAGCTTTGTCAGCTGGTGCTGGGGCTATTTGGGAAGAAGTGTAGGAGTCGTCATCTTGTCCTGTGTAGTTTGCCAGATATGTCGGGAGTTTCCTGATCCAACTGCCCAAACTGAAGGCGATCAAAATTCAGTAGTTCAAAGTTCCTTTATTTGTCCCCATGAAAGAAATTTATCTTGGACAAGAGGACAATGCTGCACAAAAATACACAGATAAACATAAACAGTACATGCAATGTATGTACTGCATAAATGATACATAAAACATACAGTACATACATACCTCACCTAAAAAGGTTGTGTTCCATTATAAATGAGACTTATTGCTAAGTTGTTTAACATATTTGGATGTAAATAGGTGGAAATAAAAGCTTAAAATACTCCTTTCTCATTGTATATTCATCTTTTAATGCCAGACCCAAATATTTTACAGCACAAATAAAAGAATATTCCTCACTTTTCCAATACAGCAAAATATGTCAACAGTCAAAGTGAGGCAAATAATTGTTAACCACTCAGTATCGTATTCAAGTATTCAAATTTAAGTAATTATACTTGTGGTAATGATGCATCCCCATTTATATGTTTATTTTACTCATGATGACATGTGGGGCTGCATCAGCATCTGTTTAAACTTCTCTAATGTTCTCACTTCCTCTTTGGTCTGGTGAAGCGTGTGTCGAGAGATTACACCGATCCCATGGCTGACTTGGGCAAACACCATTCCTCCATCCCCGTAGTTCACCTCTGGGCTATGTCTGACCCTTACTGGCCTGTTTCAAGAGACTGGCTTCACTTCAGTCTGCAGTGCTCCTCTTAATGCCCTCCTTGTACCACTGCTGCCTCAGTGGTATATCGGCCCCACAGGCAATTTAGCTGCAACAGGGGTAAATTCAACCTCAGGGTCAAATTCTGCTGTCAGTGGTCAAACTTCTACTATAACTCCGACTTTGCCCTTTACACAGTATATGATGCTGCTAGCAAGCAGCATTCTTGCAGCTGTAGAACAGCAGTCTTTCTTATCTAAGACTTTACAATAAATCACTGACTCTTCACCTGCCACTCCCATGTTGATAAGAGTATTAAAAACTTGAAAAGTCTCCAATAAACTGCACTCTGGAATTTTAATAGTTTATATGTTTATATGTAGTTTTTATATGGTTTTTTTTTTTTTTTTTTTTATATGTTTTTTTTTTTTTTTTTTTTTTTACTGATTTGGAAAGTGCACAATGGCACACACACAAAAGGCAAAACAAAGACAAAGAAAAGAGAGACAACGTCTGGATCAACATCGACAGAGAGAATGCAAGGGGAATATATTTGCTAACAATAGTTTTATAATAGTAATAATTTGCAATTTACATTCAACATTATTTCCATATAATTTAAACTGTTTAGTGTCTTAATTACAGTTGTCCAGGTTATTATTTACTTAATTTTTAATTTATTTCTCTGTTTTTGACGTTAATAGATTTATCTTTGCATTTAAGTTAATAATCTTTGCATAAATCACTCCATATCAAAGCAAGTACTTTTATTGTGAAATAACATCATAAATCACTTTATTGCAATATCATGACAAAATACTGTGTTATAATTTGAACTCATTTTTCCCACCCCCCCAACTGAACTGTTGTTTTCCCCTCTTATTTCCCACTAGACTGGCTCCCTCTTGACCAGATTAGACACTCATTGTCCCCCAGGTCATTTGAGTTTGACAAACCCTACTTTAAGGGGTTGATATCAAAACCTTCTGGTAAGAATCCCAACAGAAATGATGCAGGCTGCATTTTAATGTCCACATATAGGATTATACAGAGTTCTTTTTCACATTTTTTTCCCCATAAACATCGAATAACAGTGCATTGCTGTCTTAAAGTAAAATTAGTCCCCACCAGTGATGCGCGGTGAGGTTCATGGCTGGTGAGGCACTGACTCATTCAGAGTCAGACATACAAATATATTAACCCAAAAGAGAAGCTTATTCACTATTCAGCTGGCAGCATGCACACTGAATAATGGTTATGTCTCATATCGCATCTGCATTCTTTACACACACATGTAGTGGCGAGAGAGAGAAAGCAGAGAGAGTGCATTTGCTCCGCACGCTCCAAGAACAGCAGCAACAAGCACCTGTTAGTTGATGATAAAAAAAATAATAACATTCACATAACAAAAAGATATATATTTTAATACAAATATATAAATGTCTATAGCATCCATGAAAGGTTGGAGCATTTGCTCATGATACAGAGTATGTTATCCTTCTACTGCGGACAAAGTAATAGATTGAGAATGTTTTTCCCAGTCTGATACAAATTTTATTTTTTGCTCAAAATGGATTTGTGTGGGAAGGGAGGAAAAAAACCCAGGCAGATCTGATACCATTTCATCTTCCCAGCCCTAATTCATGTTGCTGTACACTCCACTATAATTGCCTGGAGCCTTGTCATATTTCACATGTGCTCATGTTTTCCCTTTAGAGATAATTATGGGAAGTCTTGTCACTTAAGAGGCAACTCTGCACAAGAAGTGTTCACTTAAGGGCCATAAAGACTGACATCTATATATAATAAAGCTTATGTATAGGAACTATAACCCACTCCACACATAATAACACTGCTTTCTATTTCATTTCCCTCCCCTCTCCCTTCTCTCTGTTTTCCACCTCTCCTCTCTACCTTTGGGTAAAGTTCGCTCTTTCTATCCATCACGCTGGCTATAGTGTGACTGTCTCCCCTTGTGTAAGCAATTATAGCTCCAACAGCGCTAACACTAGCCAACCAAAGCCCAGCTCATTCAATCACCCTGATACGAATCTGCTTAAAACTCAGCAGCCATTGCGCACGCGGCCAAATCCATCAGCGTGGGCTTAAGATCGCTGCCACACGGGGCGCTGATAAGACGTTCTCTGTGGTCAGGAGCAGAGTTTCAGGCGCTGCTGCTACTGCTGCTGCTGGCTGGAAGACCCAGACACTTAAACAGCGGTAACGGGCGGGAAACATTAGAAAAATACTTGTGGTCCTGGGCTTTGGTTTGGTTTTGCAGCTGTGGGAGCCAAAATACAGAGTTTTATGTAATTGGAGCAGTGGATCGCTTTTGTCTGAGATCGTGCATATGATATTTCTCATGATGCGTTTCAGGACTTAGAGTTAAATTGGATGCCTGCCACTGATTGCTGCTGCTGTTATGTCTTTTGCACTTTTAGTGACCATTCATTTCAGTTTCAGCACAAGATGGAGTGTTGTTTCTTCCCTCTTTCAGCTCTGTATATACAGAGATAGTACCCCTTGTTTCTGCACATGCTGTATATATTTTGTGGATTAGCACAGTCAGCTAAAATGCCCGCTGCTGTGTAAAAGTGGAAGAAGCTCAAGGACAGGTAGCTTATAATAGAGCGCCGAGGTTCTATGAACTCAAGCCTCCGCAGATGGTTGAGGGCAGAGAGCACAGGCCTTCTGGGAATCCAAGCCTGGGGCTTGATTAAACACCGGCCCACTGCAGGGGATCCCCGGAGGATCCCATCAGGTAGCTTTCCTTGCTGGGTTTCTGCTCCATAGCTTCTTGGCTTGACTGTGAAAGTAACCGTGAGCAGGTTGAACAAAGGAGATTAAGTGGAAAACAAGGGCAAGCAGCTTTCTGGATACTCAGATTTTTTAGAACTATGGATGTTAGGGTCTTGCTCACTGCACAGTGTGCACGAACCAGGCCGAGACACAGAGGCTAGCTCACACTGAAAAGATGACAACCACCCGGGACACAAGGAAAAGAAACAATTGTGTGTTTTTAAAAAGAATGCGTCCTCTGATATAATCTGCATCTATTTTCTACAATATTCCAAAAATATGTCTGCCACTTTATCTCCCCGCTGGACTGTTTTCTGACTCGAAACTTTTATGCAACACATCCCATAGAGAAAACAAATGTTTGTTTGTTTTTTTCATCACAGTGACAAAGAAGTTTGTATCACTGAGGGAAGTCAAAACGAAGGACTTCAAACCCTAAAGTCTCAGAATAACACATTTATACCTACTGATGAAGGCAGCCATGGATCAACATCTCCTGTGTGCTGTGGTGTAAAATTTTTGATTTTCTCTATTATCTTTGGTATGAGTGAGTCTCATCATAAGATAAAGTGCCATATTGCATATTTACTGTATGCCATACTTTTTTTGGAACTTTTATTAAAACAATTTTCTCGACTAGTCTCGCAACAACATCCATAGAAAAATAAAATGTCCTGAATAAACATGTGTACATATAGATACCTCTATAAATATGTAAAAACAAAAATGTTTAAGCATCAATATAAATCCAAATGTCCACATATGTGCCTATAAAAGCATGATATCCATGTACAAAGTTTTTTTGTTCATGTAATAATGAAAGAAAATCACATAGAATAATGGGTATTAAGGACAAAAATGGAAAAACATCTTTAGAGATACATGTCCCTTCAAAATTTTATTTTCTTCTTCCCCAGCTTGTTCAGGGGCTTATTACCATGGATCACCTCAAGTATTTCAAATAAGAACATTCCCTCTTCCGTTTTCTTTTAACCTTCCTCACTAAGTTTGTAACTTATTGCAATCCAAATTTACTACATTATTCATTAGTAATGTAATAATCATGTAATTAATTAAATTATTAATTAAACCATATCTTCTCCAGCAAAATTGGATTTGAATTGCTTCCAACCAAATCTGGCTGCAATGTGTTCAATGAGACCAAGTGCACATGTGTCAGTAGGATTTTGGTTGGCAGGCCAGTCATCGCTGAATATTTGTCAAACTGCAGTTAAAAAAAACCTGATCTTTTAAGGAAAAAAACTATTTTAATGTGAAGTACCCAAAAACTAGTCTGGAAATAGACCCAGAAAAGACAGAAATGAAAAAGAAAGAAAATGGCAAAGGTCAGATGGAAAATAATAAAAGATAAAAAGGCCAAAGCTAAAAAAGGAAAGGCATAAAAAGAGTGTTGGCTGATAAAGGTCCTCAGGACTGGGCTGCACTCTGTTGCTACATGGAGAGAAAACCCCAAATAGTGTGATTAGTTTGATTCCTTGCTCTTGCAAATACATACTTCCCTGTCCTGTCCTCTGCCACATGCATGGCCTCAAAGAAGATATGAAATTATTCAGTCCCTCATCTATCTTTAACTCCGTAAAATGAATAAAAGAGGGAGAAGGGTCCGTTCGCTATCTGCTCCCTGTTCCCCATCTCCCCGAGACGTCTCCACCCCATCACATGGTTTTAGCCTTCCTAATCTCTCTGCTCCAATTTCTTTATGGCGAACCACTGCGGCTCACATTCTTCTACTGTGATAGGGCAATCTGCTTTATTCAATTATTCACAAGGCAATCTACCTGGCGATGCCGGCTGTGGACAAACATATGCAGCTGAATTGAGGGAATAAATACATTGTGCCCTCAGGGGAGGGTGAGAGACGTTTTTAGGACGCCGAGATATCTATTTCCATTCGGTATAGCACGTCACCCAGAGGATTACGAGATCTACTTTCCTGTAAGACTGCCAACAAATAGTATAACTAAGCGGAAAGCTTTTTTATCCCAAGTAAACTGTATTTCTAGCAAGTAAGCAAGTCACTGTGAAAGTAAACAGCTGATGCTTTGCACAGTCTTTTGTACCATCTTCTCCTGACTCAAGTACAGCTGTTTATCAACTACATTTCTAGTAATTTTATTTAGAAAGCACATTTTAAAAGTTAAGAGCCATTGCTACTTTACCTGGTACCACATTTCCACCATGTCTTTTTGGTGTTCCCCTTTTCTGCTATTTATATGTGTGTGGGGAAAAGCAGGGGTTCTGGTACCTGGCCCTGGACTGGGCTGAACCAAGCGAAAAAGCACATAGGAAGCAAACATTCTTTACTACATGTTAAACCTTTATCTAGGAAATGTTTTTTTATGGTCTGGATATGAAGTTGTTATTGATATGAATATGAAATCTTTATTTAATATGATTTTATTCTCTATTTTATCATTGGGGATTTGGCTATGTTGTAGGTTTTTTTTTGGTTATCTTTTTATTATAAAATAAAATAGATGCAAAAGTACCAATAAAAAGTTCCACAACAGAGCGGAAGTTAATGTCCTGCTGCATCTGTCACTTACACACATAATAACACAATATGACCATATTATCTGTGAAAAACCCGACTCAGGACTGCCATTAATTGTGGGTTTGATACGTATTTTTATGTCTTTTGTACAGTGGTTTAGGGTACATTATGATTTTTTTTTTCCCCTCTGCTTTATATATTTTAACATAGCATTAGTAGTAGATACCTATTAGCTCTGCAGCGCCCCCTCTTCCTCACAGAAATATGACAACTGTTATCCAGTCCTAGTAGTCAAAAAAGTTGAAAACCACTGTGGGATATACAGTATGTTGTATCATACCAGACCTAAGCCCAGTAGGAACCCACACCTTGTGCGCGTGTGGGTTCCAGCTGATTAGAGGCACCTGTATCCTTCTGGCCTCACTGTAGTAGTGTGACATTTCAGCTGCTCACCATCTTTAGCCCTGGGTTTCTCCAACTTTTTCTCTTGTGATTTTACAAGTCATTTCCCCCCCCACCATGTCCATGCTAATGTTCAGCCTCTCACCCACTTGCCACCCGTCTCCAACACTCCCGTTCATCCACCTACTTGTCTCCTCCTGCCCTTCCCTTTGCACGAGTGAATGAGCTCAGGTGTTGGAGGACGTTACTAGCAACATACATGTACTATTTATGTAAAAATAATGTGTATATATGTTGTTTTTTTTTTGTTTTTTTTTCAAATATACAAAGTGCAGTGCAATACATAATCAGCAATTTTTCATTAAAATTAAAATGAATTTCAACAAAACTTCCACAGCCAGATGTTCTTGACTCCACATTATTTTGACAATACTTTAAAAGTATTGAAACCAGATCCTTTTGTTTCAGACAATTTTATAGCTCGTACAAATAAGAGGGTGTCACATATTTAAATGCCTTTCTTCCTTATTCAGTACGGAGCCTTGGAACTGACATTAAGTATAAGTTTAGGCTAATGTAATGAGAAACCAAGCCACTAATTTCAGTCGCACACTGGCAGAGCAGCAATATTTGATATATTATATTGGTCTCTACGTAGTGTATCTATATAGATATACATGTGGAGTTGTTCATCGTCAGCATACACAGCCCAAGCATGTGCTCTTATGACAGTATATTTATAATAAAAAAATAAAATAATAATAAAATAAAATGGTCTGCATTGTCATAAAGTCAGTTTACTCCACTTTTCTGCACCATAGGTTTGTCTAAGTATGTTATAAATATGACTGTGGTCCAGTGGTAAGTTATGATCCAGATGCAGTTTCTTTGGCAGAAGTTGAGTTAAGAATTTTTGTAGAATTCAGGGGACTTAGAGTCTGTGGAGAGGAACTAGTTCTTAATAAGTAATCAGTATGGTTTCCTATTAACCATTAATACTAACGACTTTATTAAGTAAATTGAGAACCTCAATGTCAAGGGGACACATGGAGGAGCACATGTGGGAGACAGAATAAATAAAAACACAGTGGCAGATGGGAGAGAAGTGATGTCATGGGACAGGCCAGATGTGGTATGAGGCTGGGGGCGCAGTAGATATATACTTTTATCTCTTCTACATAAAAGAATAAAGACAATTCTATAAGCAAACGGCAGGGAGACAATGTATTTGCTATGAAATGATTTAAAAAGAGAACAAGGATTGTGATTGCTGTTTTGAATCCATATTTACTGCGAAACTATGCATGTGGTTTTGAAAAACACAGACGTCATCACTTATCCGGGGAGAAGAATTTGATTTAGAAATTGATTTGGTCCTAGCAGCCTCTAGAGTAGACATGTACTGTTGTTCCAAGCTTTTATGAAATATGTGCAGTCACATTGGTGATGACAGGAGAGGTCTGTGAGTGGAGCTCAGTATGTAATATTCTTAGATTGTTTTATACAGTTTTTTATGTTTTCTTTTAACTGTGCCAGTTTGCTCATAGAGAATAAAAAAATAAATAAATCCCCACTCGCCCATTTGGGCGGTTTTGTGTCTCATCCAAGCTTCGGTCCTCTGCCAGTGGCCTGGGAGCCTGAGCTGTTTCTAGGACTGCACTTTTCTGGACAGAGATCTCAGATGTTGTTCCTGGAATCTGTTGGAGCCACTCTCTCAGTTTTGGGGTTACAGCTTCTAGTAATGTAATGTAATGTATTCCCTTGGATCAGTTAAGTGTTGTATTCTAAATATGTTGAATTACTTCTAGAGTCATCTGAGTGCATTTATCTGGGACAATGAATTTAGTTATCACTTTCTTTAGAGAATGATCTTATTAGTGTCTTCAAAGAAAAGTCATGCAAGTACCCACAACACAAAGTGGTGTACTTTTGGGTACAAAAGTGAAGAATTTATCCTCCTCAGACTCACACTGCGGTGCAGTCACACTTGCACTTGCATCATCAGAAGACTTGGCAACAGGCTCTAAATGACAAGCCTTTTGCACGATTTGCCACTTCATGTGTTCCTGTTCATCAGGTGCAAGTCACCACTGGTGGAATTTTGGGATGTGGATGCTGCCATCCTTACCTCATGTAAAGCAAATACCTCGCCAAACCACGAGTCTATGGCTTTGATGTTTGCCATGGTTGTATGTGCAGAGAGCTGTACCTGTGCAATTTTCTTATTTAATCTTCCCTTCAGGCTGAGAATTGTCAGTCTCAAAAAGCCAAGGAAGCAGTTCTTTTCACCCTGGAGAAGGTTGATTGAGTAGGTGAGTGGTTTCAGAATTGTGGTATACTACTTCAAAAGCACAACCTCTTGAAGGTGTAGTTTGGCCACATTTAGATGGTGAAAGTTCAGTTCAGGTTTCCCTGATCGTGAAATCAAGCAGTATTTATGGCAATAACTCACTACACTGCAGCCAGTGCCAACTGTTGCAAATGCCGCTTGATAATGATCTACTAGACCAATTATTAAACCTTTTGTATCTAACATTCACATATACACCCACATTTATAAACAGGTCAAAAAAAGGGAATTCTCCTTTAATGTGTTTGAGACTTTCCTGAAATTGAATATTTCTTCCTCAGTGATGAATAAAGCTGTGATCTGCATAACAATGGAAGTGTATGTTATGCTTTCTAATAATGTTCCCTAAAGGAAGCATATATAAGGTAAAAAGTATAGGCCCTAGCACTGAGCCCTGGGGAACCCCATATTTAACTTTTGTATGCAGCCAGTCACATTACAAACTGAAATCTATCAGACAAGTATGATTCATACCAGCAGAGGGCAGGAACTGAGATCCCTAAAGTCTGTTCTAGTCTCTGCAATAGGTTTTGTTTGTGAGTGTAGGACACAAAAAAAAGTGTAGGACAAGCAACATTGATGATATTTTTGAAAAACTTGATAATTCCCCTGTGGGAAATTGCGAGAGTGATGCAGTGTGCTGTGTGCACTCTATGCCATCATGATGCTTTGGTGCTATGATGCTACAATGCTACGATATTATGATGCTATGATACTATGATGCTATGATGCTATGATGCTTGTGTCACTAGCATTTGTTACTAGTGAGTTAGAAAAAAAGGGTAGTTTCTGCTTTTCACCTAAAATCCTGTTCTGGCTTTATATTGGAGTCAGTGGAGCTGTGGAGAGGTACTCTTGATTTGAGGCAGATTATACTAAAACCGTGAATCCTTCTGTAAAGGTAGACACAATGTATGAAAGGACAAGTTGGGCTACAACTGTAGAAAATATCACTTGTGTAGAGTGAACTGAATGTAATTGAGAATGCAGTCTGGTAGTGTGGGAATTTATTTTGTGGAATACTAGATTATAGTTAGTCAGCTTGCGAAACTGAGGCTATGTAAAATAAATGTAAAGATTGAGAAATGAACAACTTGGAAAAAAGGGGACATGACCTGAAAACTCTTGATTAAAGTGTTGAAAAAGAAGAAATAGGGGAGCATTAATGAATCCTCTTTCTCAGACAGAGTTCAGTTTTATATCTGAACGTTGTGTGCTATCAGGATCCTAAACAAACATTGGAAAATCCCAGAATGTGAACTGTTTCATTTGTCATTCTCCAGATAATCCAGACCCTGTTTTTATCTTGAAACACCCATGTAGCGTGATGTACAGTATGTAGTCCAAACAAAGCAAACTGAAAGTTACTCAACATAAGGCTGCAATTAGAAATAGAAACAAGATTTATACCATTTCTGGGCATAATACAGAAAAATCTACAATGAAAGTGCACCCCAGGCCAAAAAGAGTAATTTGATTAGTCAGCTCTTAAGAAGGAAGGCATTTTAGATTAATGTGCTCAACACAATTGGACTTTATGGACTTAGGGAAACACAAACTTTGAATTTGTTTCTGTAACATAAAAACTTATAGTGATCACTTGGAACCTACTGTAAGGCAGAGGTGAGCTATCTTATGAGGGACAAGTAAAGGAGAAAAGTGTATATTTTGTTAATGGAATTTTGTATTCTGGCAGTTGTGTGTTTTCAAATGCAAAATACTGGGCCTACTTTGGGTCTACACACAAAAGTACCAAATTTCCCTTGACCATTTAGTTGAGATTTGTGTGTATATGTTTTAAATATCATGCATAAAATAATACATATATTAAAAATCTGTTGAATATTATTTATTTACAAATTTTCAAAGTGATATTAAGAGGTACAGATATGGGTAAATTAGTTACTTAATGTTGCTTAGCCTATTTTTTTAATTTTGAACATAAATGTATAATTAAACAATAAAAAACAAAAGAAGAATCAATAAATGTAGTGGTAATTATGCACAAATAAATGAATGTGCAATTATAGATTTTGTTTCCTATTTATGTATTTGTTTATAGTGACATAACTATGTAAAGTATATCTGTTCATGTATCTGCAATATTATCCAAAATGAAGAATAAAGAATTAATATATTTTTTAGATAATCATAAAAAGGAAGAAAAAGGTACAAAAATAACTAAGATACATATGTATTTCTACTTAATTACACATAGGTTATTAACATGAATTTATCACAAATTAAACTATGCATAAATAAGTGGATGCATAAATTAATCAATATAGTAACAGAGATCAATGTTTTGTCACAAAATATTTATTCATTCATGTTTTTAACTAATTATTATATCAATACTCTGAGTCTGAGAGGACTTTTTTACATCCCATCTCTTTTGAATAAAGATTCAGAGGGAAACTAAACCTGTCTATAAAGCTCATGTTGTGAGTCACGCTGGTGGACGAGAGTCAGCGTGAAGACTGAGAAATTGGCAGCTCAGAGACTGAGAGCAGGAATGGAGCCTGATCGTGAAAACAGCTCCTCTTCAGTTGTTTGAAACATTATCTGCTGAGGAGGTTAAATAGTGTTCAGCACACACACACACAGTCCCAAAGGTTTGTGCTATCCCCCTTATGAACTATTATTCTCTTAACAGAGGTCAAATGCAAGGCCAAGAACATCCACGAGTTTATCCAGACTGTCAGGGACTTTGGCTCCGGGAAAACTGTATGTAACTCTGCCCAAGACACGATGTTTGTGGTTAAGGAATCTCTAATACTAAGTGGAGTTGGAAGAATTTAGGATCAGTGAGTCTTTCCCTAAAAGTGAGCCCCATAAGGGATTTGCTTTGTTAAATTATGCAACTTGGACTAAGGACAGAGGAAGCAATAAATACTAATAATAAATACATACACAGTAAGTGGATAAAATAAAGTGTAATGGACAATGTGTGCAATTTAATCTCCAAGCCTCTTTAAAACATTAGCATAGACCAGATCATAAGTCATGTCTCATGTGGTTGTATAGATCATAAGGAACACCTTGTCCAGTTCAAGTCTGAACGAAGAAAGCACTGGATTCTGCATAAAATCCATAAAAGAAGGTAAGAACTGATTCAATAAAGCACACCCCCAAAAAACATTTTTTTAATAGTGGCATTGGCATTAAAACTGTGGAGTTTGAGATCAAAGTACATACGCTCTTGTCTCATATCAGGTCACTTCACTGCTCCCTATTCTTTGCTTTCTTCACAATGTCGTGGGAACACTTGAAACTATCATTAACAAATGGAAATGGCAGTCCAGCTCCATATCAGAGTAATATTGCAGAGTGGGAGGATGACATGAGGACATGGCCTCATATATTGTATGAGGATTATTAAATTATTCTGTGCTGTCACTCAGTTACTGGACAGTTGAAGGAATGAAATTAATGAAATTATGAATTAATAAAGGTTGGCAATATAACCCAGTAGGACACCAACTTAGACACTAACAACACTTAATCATAATTAACCGTGGTTGTAGCTGTGGCTGCACACATAGGGACCCTTTGCCGTTTTGCATCCACATTCTTCTTTGTGGCCGATGATCATAAAATTCCCATTCCTTTTAAGCCCTTTGATTTAACCAAGTGTTAAAGTATTTGTCAAAATGTGTGTTGTACTGCCTGCTGTGTGAAGGAAAAGCCAAACAAGAGGTCTCACACAAAAATAATGGCGAACGTTTACTTACATGTTTTTTTTTCTGCATTACACAGCCTTATCTGACCAAACGCTGAAGTTTGGCTTACTTTTTCTTTAAAAAATATGCTTTAACACAAAATAACCTTAAAGTGTTAAAATTGTACTTTAAACTTGTCGAGTCCATGCATTATCTTAATCAGTATTTAATGTATAATATATTTTGTACAAATGTAATGCATTCAATGTAATAAATGATGATTTTCAATGCAACAACCATCACATCTTATCATGATATGACAATATCCACGATCTAAGACCATATCTTGCCTTATGTCACAATATACACAATAATAGCGATTTATTGCCCAGCCCTGTCTATTTTGCTTATTTATTTTTTTTAAATTTGTGTCACTGAGTTAAATCTGAACAAAACATTTCAAACATGAAAGACAAATTTGAACTTAGAAGATGGAGGCAGCAGTTGATCAACTCCTGTTGTCATGTGATGTAAATCTTAGCTTTCCTCTATGGACTTTGGTGCAGGAAATAAGCAGCTTACAAAACAACATAAAACCTATGTGCCAAATTTGAGTGGACTCCCTTGTGAGAAATCTTGAGAAATCTCATTTCTAGTAATTACATTGATATACATGGACTGAGGCATAAAAACACAAGCACATAAAAGAGACATACACAGCAGCATCAGCATGACCAGGTGCTGTGGGCAGGTGAGGATGAAACTGCCTGAATATGAAGTAGGCCACGTTAATAAAAGAAGGAAGCACGGTCAGTAAAATGCATCCATGGAAAAATATAAGGCCAAAAACAGCAAACATAAACACGTCTCTACCTCCTCATCTGTATTTACAGTGCGCATCTCTGTGTTTCTTCTAGTCCTGTTGAGCAGAGCTTGATTGACACATCTCTGACTTGTGTGCACCATGTGAGGATCACCAGCTTTGAGATAGACTTAGACTTAGACTGCACTTTATTTATTGGAAATTGAATTTCCAGTAGCGTACAGTGGAAAAAAAGAATGCAATATAAGATAAACAATAGACTCTATCTAAATAAAATAAACAGTAAACATTAACAGTTTAATTAAAATATTGCACTTAAACGATTAATGGGGTTGTTGCGGAAAGAAGGAAAGAAGTAGAGTGTCCAGATTATTATTGTACAGTGAGTTCTCTTAACTCTATTTCCTCCTCCCCCCAAGTGAGGAGTTGTAGAGCCTGATGACATGAGGGACAAAGGAGTTCTTGAGTCTGTTTGTCCTGCACTCACTTGGGAAGGAGCAGCCTTCCATTAAACAGGCTCCTCTGGTTGCTGATGACGGTGTGCAGGGGGTGGCTTCATTATAAACTAACCCACAGGACAGCAGCACAAAGGCAGAAGCATGGTTTAGCAAGACAGGCAGGTGGCATGATGGAGGGTCAGCAGAGGGTTTTACTCCTCAAAAGCTCTCTGTGCTGCAGATTTCTGCTCTTTTATTTGTTGACCTATAACACCTACTCTCATTCTCTCATTAATTATGTATGTGGATGTATGTTAATTATGTATGTGGATGTATGTTAAGCCAGGACCTCTACTCCTCCCTAGCTGGTAGTCTCTCCCTTATCTCCCTACCTTCTGTATGATTGCAGTGGAGTGGATGTGTATAGGAGCCAGGTCACCAGCTGTCATTCACCTCCATTAGACTCTGCCTACAAATACCTGGTTCTCCCCTCAACACTGTGCCACATTGTTAGATCGACTCATTCAGTGAGACATCTACCCAGTCACTTCAGAATCTCTTTGTGAACATTTATTCTGTGTTTTGTGTGGACTCCCTCTGTACTCCTGTTTTCTCTTTCCAGTAACAGACCGGGCTCCTGTCACACTCCCACCTGCCTCATCTCTGCACTTCACCGGCTATGTGGAACTAATATCTTCGACCACCTACCCCTCAGTTTTCCCCCCCTTCTCAGACCAACTCCATTACTAGTTAAATCAATATTAATTCAAACTGCATTAAACTTCAGTTACCTTTAAGTTAACCTGCCTGTCATCCTTGCACTGCTTGTTTGGGTTCACCATCTGTCATGAAGAATTCACACCTTTAAAATGTGTCAAGCATCAAAAATTTAGGATTTTCATCAGACAAGTGTTGTTAGGCTCAAGTTGCCCAAATGCACAATGTCCTTATGTTGCAAACCAAAATTAACACCATTTTTTTTTGTCAACGGGACACATCCTTCTCTTAAACTGAGTAGAGTCGACCTGGAAGTGGAAAATGGAAAAGCACCATTAGAATGCTGCACAAGAATCTGTGTCCTCACAGCCTACTACAGACATGCACACACATAGATCATTGCACAACAATCTTAGTAATGACTCAGACATTATGTGTTTTATAGGTTTTGTTGATCCTCATATAGATGTATGTACAAGTACACAAATACATTGGATGTGTAACATTGTATTTAAACCAGAACAAGGGTATGTGGACACTGTCTGGCAAGGAACCACACACACACACAGAATCTGATTTCAATCACTTCAGATGACATTACATAACTAACCTTAACCTTACCATACAATATGTCTTCACCTTAAAATGTAATAATTTACATTATGGGGACTTGCTTTTTGCCCCCTCCGTAAGGAAGACAAGTCCCCATGAATGTTGGTCCCCACAAAATGAGTATTAGAGGATAAATAGCTTATCCTCTAACTTCCCTCCTCCTATCTCCCTTCCCTTCTTCTCTTTTTCCTAAACCTAACCTATCCCAACTTACCTGAATTTGGTCCAAGGAGGGGGATCCACAGCAGTCGGCACACACCCAGGCTAGTGCACTTGAGTCTTAAAGAGACCACCGAGCTTGAGTCCATCACCCACCTAATCTTGACCTACACGCATACCATATATACACATAGCTCAACATGAGGCCCTTAACTGTGGCACAGTGAAGTTTGCAGGGACATGAATAAGCAGGGTGAGTAAGTAGAGTGGCACACTGATGGAGCCTGGTGCCCACAGTCTGCCTCCTCCTCCTCTTTTAGTTAAACAGCATTCAGCATAACTTATGCAAGTGCCAATCACTCCAAATGAAAAGTGCAAATTAAACTCTCATGCTCAAATGCATAATTAGACCTCTGACTAGGCAGTGGAGCGTAAACGATTGAGGGTGGAGAGATGAGTGCCCATGTATTTTTTCTTTTCTTTCTATCCCCTCTTCTTAAAGAGGTAGGTACACACACACACACACACACACACACACAACAAATTTTAATGCAGCCTGCTAGCAAAAATGTCAGGGCAGAAATTAATCCACAGTCAGAAAGAAGGAAAATGTGAGAAATTGGTAACTAAGCCATTCATTTTATTTCGCTCCATCGTTATTTGTGATTATACATAGACCTATAACACACACGCGCTTCAGCAGCAGTCTCATAGGCATATATTCGTACAGTATGTTCACAAGCAGCTGGCTGATGAGGGACCAAGAAAAAAAATAGCACAAGCACAACTTAGTCAGCATCTTCCCAGAAATGTCCAGTTTTATTTCCTAACAAAACTACAGCAAGAACAATATTTTAATGTAATATATGGAATTCATGTATGGCATCAATCCTACACGAGCAGCTATTCAGATGCTACCTGAACATACTGCTGTTTATACATGTCTTTTGTTTTTAATTTTGAGTAGCACCTCTAATAAAGCCCAAATTTAAAAGAAATCCCACACTGTCTCTACCCAACACTGATAATATGATTTAGTCTATTTTTGTATCAGAGAGTAACTGTGTAAATATCACACTGCTGCCTTGGAAACAGATGCTATGGAGAGAATGTGGAGCTGATGACAGAGAGAGGGAGGGAGGTTGTCTCCAAGCAAATCCAGTGTCATGTCTGTTTACTGGGGGCACATACAGAGAGTTCAGTGCGCTGACCGAGAGGGGCTGCAGGGTCACAGCTTGGTCAACAGCATGTTAAAATGTTAATGATTTTCTGGGATCAAACTGTGTTTGGAAATTACTCTTTTTTTGTCATAAAATATTCTTATTTGCTACTTTGTCAGTGGTGTAGTCTACAAGATATGTGTAACCACTTAAAAAATGCACAATGATATGTGTCCATGTCGTTTTTTGACAGAAGTTGCACTCCAGCAATTTGATTTTGCAAATAAAAGGAGAACATTTTAATTAGAATAATAATAATTTTAAAAAATCATGTGCAGACAGGTTTGCTAAGAAATGGCACTGGTGGTCTGGCAACCCATGCCTCACTAGGGTAGACCACATTACACCACTATATTGTACTAATGATGCTAATGATGGCCAGCTCATGACCAAGACGAAAAAAAATTGGCTTTTTTAAATAGAGGGTTGCTAGTCTGAATCCTGGACACGTCAAGGCCTGTGGTGCCCCAGAGCAAGATACCCAATCCCCATTTCCTCCCAGTGCACAGAGAAGGTTAAATGGGTTAAATGCAGCAGTCAAAGTCGCTATCTCCAAGTAATGTGTTATCATATATAAGTAACTCTAATTCTAATGATGTGTTGATGCTATACTGGTGGATCATGTATATGATCTGTAAGTGGTACTGTTCTATACCACACCATTATGTACATGGTCAATAGGGGGGAAATGTCTGGCCTCTATTTTTTCTGTGCAATAAAGAACAAACAAGAACAACATTGTCTCACTGGTAGACAGCCTTTTTGGGCTGGAAACTCAAGTTTGTGTTTCTTTGTTAACTACTCACTGCCCACACTATAAAGGAAAATGTCAGAAAGTAAGTTCAGCCGTGTTCTTTTCTGACTTCAGTGCTTTAAATCCTTCAGTATGTTTGTGTCACTTAGGTAAATGTGATCAAACAAAGCAGCAGTAGACCCTGCAGCTCTCATGCTCCCACAGGCTGAGAATGCATACAGCAGGTGATCCGCTGTGGTGACCTCCTAGAGAGAAGTTTAGTGTGCAAACTCTCTCAGTGGTCAGTAGTCTCTAAGTCAGGTTGAGAAACCCATCTACGAACCCACACAGGAAACATATGCTTACATTTTTTGAGCTATCAAGAGAATAAGATTGACCCTACTGAAGAGTGCATGCCACAGATAAACCTATATCAAGCCACAGGCTCTTCCATTAAGAGTGATCATAGACATACACACTGGAAATGCACACCGAACACACATTAATACAGACTCATAGTCACAGACACATACGGGCTTGACTTTATTTTGGCATGCTGCTCTGCGGTGAGTGGTGTGAGGGCTTAGAGGGATTGGACGCCGTTGACTTTACCGTGAACCTGCAGAGCCTCCGCACTCTCACAGCTGCCTCACTCATCATTTGTGGAGGGGGGCCTCCAATCACTGTGGAAAATCAGGGCTTGGGAAGGGCAGAAGATATATCACTTCGCTCCTCTGCTTCCCTGCCTGCATCTCCTGTTATATTGCACTCTCCAAATGTGTGTGTGTGGAGTTATCACCTCTCATTCAAGGCGGCTGTCATAACTCACATTTCTTTGAGTTTCTAATATTCCAATTATACAGCTGCATATTTGACGACCACTGTTCCTTAAGAGCGCCTCTCAAAGGCACAGTTGCAGCTCCAGCAGCACTTCTCTGGAGGTAAACTGGCGGTGAGACTTTGATCACTCTGCCTACTCCAACAATGGAAAACTCATTGAGGTATTTTACCCAAGGGCCACATTTTTTTTGTTTAGAGTTTGCATGTTGTCCCCTGTTTGCATTGTGCTATTCATGGGTAATCCAGTTTTGGGGTTAGGTTAAACTTATTGTTCAGTACTTAGTCAGATACATAGTCAGCACTGACTGTTCTGTCCTCATCCATATACAGAGAACCAGCCGAAGACACAGATGCCTGCCCTTAGTGGCAACATGGCTGATAGCAGGGGACACCAGGAAAAAAGATATGACACTACAAAATGTATATTTTGTCTCTAATATTTTAAGATTATGTTCACTACTTTGTCTTGCCATTGACTAGAGTTTGTGTTGCTCTGTACACTAGTAGTCCACTAAAGGAATTCCACACTTTTAAATTGTTTACAAAGGGGTTGTCAATCTACTGCTGCCTCCTTCAGTAGGTGCATGTTACACAACTGTGTAATTTTGTGATTTAATGTCTGAAATGCTTCATTTAGATTTACCTCAGTGACACAAACTAACTAAGTGAGGCTGCGTTGTCCCTGGAAGCTATAAATATTGATTATGGCTTTGGAATTTTGTGTAGGTATGTGGGAAATTTACAAATGAAAACATTTTTAAGGTGTTAAGTGGAATTTTTTGTTGTTGTTTCTGGGATGGAAGCCATGTTTTTCAGTTGGTGTTGCTGGTTCTCAAATCGAAATATCAGTTTACGCTCCAGTGCCTCAGTAGAGAAAGGATGATAGTATTTAGCCCAGCCCACCACCTACCCAGTAAGTTTTGTTATTTAGATTAAAAAAATAAAATAAAATTTCTATTGTAATTATTATATTTATATAAATTATATATGATATGTCTTGTGTTATGACATGTGTTATGACATGTTCCCCCTCATTCCTGGAGTCCACATTTATCTGACATCTAAAAGTACCTCCATTGTAGACTGACAGTGATAAGTCAGTAAACCTGAGAATTATTTATGACACTCAGCAATGAGAAGAGCTACTGCCGGGAGAGAGCGTGATGTATTTGCTGCAAGGTCAAATTTATGACATTTTTTTCATGATAGTTGTCGAAAGCTGCATAAATCTATACCTTTATATTGACAAACAAGTATATGGAGTATATACTTTCTTGGAGTGAGTTTTCCTCGAAAGTAGAATCAAGATATAAAAAGAACACCTCAAATATTGTCTGTCTTAATGGGGAATATACATGGGGAACATATACACAACACAGAAAAATAATAATTACATTGATCTGTCAAAAACTGTAGACAAGAAGTTATTTACAGAAGGACAAACTTAAAGATAAACCCACTCCTCAGGAGCTAAGTATCACATTTATGGATGGCTGTTTCATGATGTAAAATGTAGCCTTGCTGCTCACACCATACAGCTTAAAGTTCAGAGCAATGATCAACAAACCGATTTGCTTGTCTCATCTGCTCCTACTGTGTCCCCATTGAAGCGAGGCGTCACTTTTCTCTGCAAAACTGAGGTGAGAAGACCATCGCCTTACATGCTGGTGTGGATGTGTCTCCTCGTCTCTCTTACTGTATTCAGATGTGACTGACAGATATATGGGGTGAGCGCGTACTTTAAAAATCACAGCAAATAAAGTGCATGGGGAGATGTTGAAATTTCATCATGTGGGAGTAAAAAATAATGGAAGGAAGTGAAACCCCAGGAAGCACAGTAAAAATCAAGATCTTTCACAGAAGGGAAAGGATGAGAAGAGGAAAAAGTATGTGGGTCGGGATGAGAAGAGGAAAAAGTATGTGGGTCGGGGGGGGGGGGGGGGGGGGGGGGGGGGGGGTGCATGGGGCGACATTACCTTCTGATCTGGGGAGTGAGTTAACTCTATGGCATCAACTGAAACGGAATGCCAGACTGCAGCACAAGAAAAATGAACTGGCTTGACATCATGTACAGCGTGAAAGGGAAAATGGCAGATTGTGAGACAACGGGGTGCTGGACGTAGATTAATATGCAAAATGTCCCCCAGCTCTGCTGCATTAGCTGCACAGAGATGCAGACGACTACAAAGACAAAACAAGATAAAGTCACGTTACAGTAAATCTCAGTGGAGAAAGAACAGTAACCTCAATGTTCGTCCTGTGTTTGGCCTAACCTGACTGATTTTACAACTTTCCTACAGCATAAATATTGTCTTATTGATTCATGATATCCCTCACTTTTGTTGATTTTTTTCATTGTTTTTCAACTTAGTCACACTTTTGGTGTTCCTGGTCAAAAATTACTGCCTTGGGAAATGAATGGGTAAGACTATATTCCGTTCATTCAACCGATGGAAAACATTTTATTACATACAGTACACACACACACGCACCCAAGTAGGGAAGAGGATTAGGGCCACATGTGACCATTTTTTTTTTGGATAAAAGATGAGGGCCCCAGAGCACCAGCAAACATCTTTAACTGGTCCTAGCAGTGCATCATCAGCCTCCTAGCAGTGCCTCCTCCTGTGTTTCCTACCCTGGCTCACAATCAACTCACCTGCGCTGGGAGCGCACCTGCTCCAAATCACCTCATCAGCCTCCGCCGGCTTGTGCTCTGGGTCTGCAGACGCTCATTGCCAGTTTGTTGTCAGTACCTGCTGTGGTAACATCACATCACCTCTAAACTATCTTTGTTTCTCTAAGTTAGTTCTATTCATGTACATCTGGATTAACCCATGTGCCTTCCCGTGTCAAAGCCTTGTCATTGTTTACCTGCTGCCCCTGGCTTTCTTAACTGCTGCTGTTCAGACCTTTTGCTGTCTTCACTGTGTCTCATCACTGGTTGGAATCGTACGTTACCTGCACTGTTCTCTCCCACGGACTGGAAACCACCTGGTGTATTCACTGTTTCTCCCACTGCCTGAAACTATGAACGATCTTCGCTGTCACTCACCACTGGAATGACTCATCCTCCCCACTCCTCCTTCCCTGCGGTTGTGAGATGATCCTCATCTCCACATGAACTGTGGCTTAATTCCTACACCTTGTCTTGTGATCTTAATAAATCTTAAAACTGCTCTCACCTCCTTGCCTGCCTGTGTTTGGGTCTTGACACCCCGTTGTAACACAGGCTATAGAAAAGGCCAAAATGACCAGACCAATTAATACAGTTCATAAAAGAGTCATCACACACACCTCAACTTTGAGAATGTTAAACATAACAAAGAAATGGATGGACAACATGTATATTCTTAAAGAACAATGTATTGCCATCATACGGTTTATGCTTAATGTGCTGGGAAATGAGCTGGCCTTCACAGTGGTTAGTAACTGGGTAACCAAATGATACAGGGCCAAATTTAACCTTGATACCTTAACCAGAGCACTATGACTGTTATTTTCTGACATGGGCTTTACTCCTCTTCTTGCTCCCTCTCTGTCCAGCAGTTTCTTTTTGTCCCTCAATATACTCCTCCTCAGACTCTCTTCATTATGATCCCCAGGACCGGTAGATGAATGGGCCTCGGGGTGGATGGCTGGACATGGAGGACAGGAGAAGCACTGTTCCTGAAAGAATCTCATGCCATAGCCTCTCCACAATACAGTCAGAAAAGTAACAAACATTCAAATCAAGCAAATGCCATTCCTAATCCAGAGTTAGATTAGGAACACAAAACTCACAATTCTACAAAAACCACGCATGTATGCAGACAAAGAGGCAGAGTAGCTACTCTGACATGGACAGTGACATGGCTGATTAGCAGTGTAATAGAAGGACAATGAATGTGTAATATATATTTGTTTTACTCTTTTCTAAAGTGGTTTGCAGTTTTGCAATTTTCATCATTAAAATAAATGGCCTTTTAACCTAAACGCACACATGGATTGAAGCTGGGATCTGCAAGTATGGGAAAGCAAGCAATGACAAGCTACACCAATACATGCCCCACACTCTTCTCAACCCTCAGCCCTCTAAACACATAATTGTGCACTGGCTAGAGGAGATGGCTCTAGAAGTCACTTAAAATTATTTTAAATGGGGAGGGCTGCAGAAACTCAAACGAAGAAGTCTTGACATGTTAGGGTTTTGTTGGCTCTACAGACACTTTTATTGTAGACAACTTCAGCAGCGATGGATGTCAGGACATATAAAGGATTTCAACAAATGAGATACAAAATTACGGACTAAAGCTTGAAGCCAGCTATGCTACTTTTTCAGGCACTCTGAGGGGAAGAAGAGAAAACCTGGATGTATTTTACAAACTTTTTTCTTAGGATGGATTACATGCATCACAGGAACCAGGGGAGAAGGCTGCTAACATAAGACACACAGTTTAGTTTTGACACCTTGTAAATAAATCATGACTTGTTAAAGCAATCACAAGCGTAATCCATTCAGATTAGGTTTGTATCTCCTGTCCAGGTTCAGGTGTAGTGTTTCTCGGTTCTGCATCCCAGCTTTCTTTCGAAAGACAGTCTTTTTGGGGTTCAGGCACATTTATACAACATGATAATGCTTGTATTAGTCTTAACAGTTTTCAATGCAAATGTTTATATTATTTTAATTTTATCAGCCATGGATCTGGCCTGCATGTTGTATAGTAATAGTAATAGTAGCTAAAAAAAAAAAAAGAATAGGGAAAAAAAACAGGTTCCAAACCTGAAATTTGAGTAACCACTAAAATACTTGACCAGCAGCAGCAATGTTTGCTGAAGACTAGCCATTTACAGTGTACTGTTTTTCCTTCTACTCTTAGGCATTGATACACGTCCTGGTTCACTGCCTGCAAGTACTGACTCTAAATCACTTTTTGGAAAAAAAAAGGCTCAAGTCCTCCAAAGCAAAACATGAAATCTGCTCATTCACTGACTTAAAAACCCAGTAGACACTAAATAGACGAGTGATCTATTTCAGTTCATAATGAAACCCAGTGTGCAATGGTGTTCAATCGTGGTTTTGCCCAAATCAGGGAAATTCAAGCTCTTCCATTCATTCCCAAAGAGAATGCAGCACATACCAGGAAACCAGGCTGATTTATAGCAACATCAGAAAAACTGAGAATGAATAGGTGTGTTACAGAAAAGGGAAAGAAAAGACAGAAAATAAGTGATTTGTTCTTGCATACGCTGCGTCCAAAGAAAATGGACCCCCACTTCCATTTTAGATTCTTTACAATCTAGACCATAACAAGTAAGCAAGTTCCATTGACCTTCTCTGGCACATAGGCTGCGGGCAGACAAGACCGTCTGGTTGATGGGTTTAGAAACGTCTGTGGTGAATATAGTGGAGAGAAGGCAGTTTCTGTGCTCAGCTCATTTACTTTCATTCATACAATGTGACTTATAAGCCACTCAGACCACGGGGCCAATTTCAGGTGCAATTTCCTAGCTGGCCAAAAGCAGCTGTGCTCAGAACCTTGAGCAGAGCGGCACAATATAAAAGCAAATGGAGCACGGCTTTGGACTCTTGTCCATTTAGGCTCACATATGGTCACATTTCATGGGAAGATGAGAATATAGAATGGCCAGGTTTCTGCAGACGTGTATAACGCCACTGAGTCAAAAGGCAGCCTTTATTTCCCCTTCAGCATGAAGAGCCATTATTCAGTCTGCTTTGTTGGATCTGGCACATGCAGTGGGACATAATGGATATTATTGTCACGATTATCCTGACAGGAATACAGTTGTAGTTGTGATTCACAATAATGTTCAGAAAATTGGGAAATTTTGCGAAAACTGTCATTTGTTAAGTGTGTGCACAAATGTGGCTAGAAACAGACAAACAAGATTTACATTACCAAAACAATTTTAAAAAATCTTGAACAAACAAACAAACAAAAAAAATGCACCCCAATCTATCCAACAAATTCCATAATAACATAATAAATAATATTAAAACATTTGCTGTGGGGAAATAACAATGACCTGGACCTCAACACTTCACAAACCAAAGAACTGGTCATTGACTACAGGAGGTCAAAGGTCAGGGATCACCCTTCCCTTCACATACAAGGAGAGGCTGTGGAGAAGGTGGAATCCTTGAAGTTCCTAGTTGTCATCATGTCCAAACAGCTAATTTAGATTTCCAACACCTCTTAACTTGTGAACTCTGCAGCACTGCAGTCCTGCACTGTATCTCCTGAACTGGTCACTCACAAAATCCAATTTTATATCTGTGAAAGTTTTATTATATACAATTTCCTACACAATAATGTATGCAATCAAACTGTACTCCCCTTTACATTTTGACATATCTTATTTATTTTATTTATTCTACATATTTTATTTTTCATTTCAATGTCATTTGTCTTTACATCAGTATTGTTGTAATGTAATCTTGGTTAGGTTCTTAGTCTTTCACATGTTTTTAATTGCTATCCGTACATATATTAACAAATCATTCCCCCTCAGTAATAAATCAACCAGGATCTCTGCACATGAGAGAATGAGGTCAGTGAATCTGGAGTTTAAATCTAGTCAACAACTGTTCAGTCATGAAGTCGAACGTTAATGATGAATTTTCTTTCCATTTCAGTAGGTTTTTTCCCTCGTTCGTGGCTGGAATAACAATTCTCCTGTGACACAATGTGCTTTTTGGCCCCTGATACAACCATCACTGAGTGCATTTTCTTTGTGTCAAATGCACATGTATCACATGAACACAAAAACAACCAAATCGCTGTGCTTTTAGGACAAAAGAATGGATATTAGGTTCTTTTTTTATATACACAGGAAAAACGTTTATTAATGTGCAGCCACTGAACATGCCAGATAATTGTGTCAAATAGTTTAAATGCACGCTAGTGTCATGAAGTCCTCAGCAACTGATTTTACTTTCTCAAATTGTCAAATTGGTTGTTTTTGATGCAAATACAGTATGATAAATGGTGCAGGTTTAGTATGTGCACATGGGAAGTTGACACTGTAAACTAGAGCAGTAGAACTGTGTAAGTCTGCATGAGAGTGCTTTTACTTGAGCCTGTTTCTTTTTTTTTATATATTTATGGAGTGTTGTCAACTTGTGTCAATTTAATGTGTCTTTTTGCTGTGTCATATGTACTTTATATAGAACCCTTTAATTTCATAGTCTGCAATGATGATAGAAATTGTATTTGATGTAAATGAGCTTAGAATAGAATATATAATATATATATAATATATAATGAATCTCTACTAGTTCAGTAATCAGGTACATACAGTATATAATAAATTGTATTTTTATAACCTAAATGGTAGTCAAAGATGCTTTACATACAGTACATTAAAGCATCTTGAGAACATATGCATAAGTTGATGCATAATTTTAATGTAGTTAAAAAATAAAAATAAAAAAAGTGTTTCTTTGAAACTGCAGCACATGAATGGAATATCACTTCCATTGTCTGCCAAGACTACATTCACTAATGAAGAACAGAGGGCAATACAGCATGGGCGCATTTTACCAATAATAAACCAGTGACACAAGTTAAATATCTATGTGAATACTTTCATTTTGAAATTATCTAAGGTTACCTCTCTAGCCTCTGGCTCCAAACCATACTACTATTGGGCAAAAAACACTATTCACACAATGGTGAATAATGGGGAAATAACAGCTAAATATTTTTTTTTATAATAATTATAATAATTAAATTAATTATAATAATTATAAAATTAATTAGATTCATCATTTTAAAATTGTATTGGCCAGCCCTAATTGATCCCCAAAGTACGGAAAAGGCAGCACAAAGGGTAGGAACAAAAACAGAAACAGTATAACAGAGACAAAACATAGGGTAAATAAGATAAAATGTTCTACAAATACTATAATGACATCATGGTCCTCTTAACTCAGGTCTAATGAACCAGCAGCAGTTTCATTGGCCAGAGGGTGCTGTGTACAGATGAGCCTGTTGTTCTAATCACTAGCATTAGCTCCAGCTGGGCTCAGCATGTCGAGCGACTCATCCACTAATCAAAGGTTAGTGAACTCCAGCGCCTGCAGTCTATGTGTCAAAGTGTCCTTGGAGAAGACATTTAACACTACCTTGATCTTAATAGCCAGGCCTTTAAAAGTAGCATGTTGCTAACAGAGTGTGGGAGTGAGAGGCACACTGTGAAACACCAAAAGTTAATGCATTATAGACAAATACACTGTAAGTATGCAGAAGGAAGAGATGAGGGATATTCAGCGGCAGCAACATGCAGCTTCACCTAATAAAAGTTGTCAGATTTTACACATTGCACCTTTAATGGAAGACATGTCTCTTTGTTGGATTAATTTAAAGCTGAACAAGAATACAATAATGTAAGTGTGTTTCAGAAAACATTCTAGTGAGGAAACATAATAGACATGTTTGTTTGAGGAATATGCAAGTAATGTTTTTTTTCTGAAATTACTTTAGTAACAACTTGGAATAAATATTCATTAGACATTAAATGATAGTGAAACAGCTCAGGAGGTTTTGAAAGGCATGGCATGACTTATAGTCCAGATGTACGGGTAAACAAATCCAATAAGGGCAAGCAGAAATCAAGTCAAAGTCAAAAACAGGCAAAGATTAAAAGGAAAAAAGTGCAGAAAATTAAATATGCTGGAATGCTAGGTAAAGACAATGTGGCAAAGAGAATGAGCCACAGGTGGGGAGGCGGTGACTGAAGCCAGGTGAGTTGATGATGACAGGAGGGATGATGAGCCAGTCAACCTAGCAGAACTTGCGATTCATACATGTCAAAAATCAAACCGTTAAAGTTTCTTCTTGATCAGCTTGATAAACATCCTGTTAAATTATGTGCAGTTTATAATAGCTAAAGTTTCAGCCTGCCTCCCAAGCATCCACTGACTGGTCACAAATAATGAAGCATAATGTGTTTTAAATAGGCTCCTTAAAAAATTAAAAACTAATATATGTTATTAATAAGGTTATTTGGGTGGACGTGTAATTTTCTTCACTCTCATGATACATATTCATCATCATAAAACAGCTTTAATGCTAATAGTACTTTTCTAATCTTTACCTTCGAAAGGTATCAGGCATCATAGAGGTCAATGTGGTATTTCTATTTATTAATTTAATTTTACCCATTTGAGATTGAATTACAATTCAGATTTACCATGATAGGAAAAAGAAATTGCTACTCCTCCTGCTTTATAATATTTCATAAACAATAAGCATTTTCCCTCCCAAGTCGTATTCTATAGTTTTACCAGAAGAAGATTCGGCATGAATAAAGGAAGAGGAAACTAAATCTAAAAATCCAGTGATCATTTCTGATTCTGCGGATGACAGAGTAATAGAGTGAAAGAGAGGGAAGTGGTGCGGCCTGGGCAACACAGATGGAGCCCGGCAATAGCATATGCATGGGAAATGAAATGTGCTCATGCGGGCTGGGTCTTCCAGCATGACTGGTATACTGCTACATTACTTCTTTGCCTCCTCTCACACATTTCCTCACGGCCATTTGTCTGCTCTGAATATAAATGGAACATTTGGCTGGTGCAGTTGCAGCTGCCACAACTACAACCACTTCTGGAGCCTGGAAGTTAGATTTTTCTGCCTTTGTCGTGTATTTCTGTCCTGCCCTGAGCATGGTATTTTTTTCATCCTACATATTCGTACCAGTTTCCTGATTTAAATAAAGGGCCTGCCTACACAGCGGATGCAGTCTATTGTGAATATTTTAGGTGTGGTGCGGTGGCCGGCAGTGACAATCGTCGCTCCATTGTGCCGGCCTTCCTCTTGTTTCCTGTGTCGCCCTCTCTCTAATAACACCCGACCTCTTCCACTCCAACTCATTTATTAACTTTACCATTGGTTGCTGTGAAGCTGAAGCTGTTTTACATACTATTGCTGCATCCATGCAATCCATCCATCGCCCTTTGTCACACTTCCTGCAGAAAACACCACTGCAGAGCTGAGTCACAAGGCAATCAGTATGAGTGTCTTGTGATTGGCATGTCCAGAGCCTCCCTCCACCTCCACGACGCATATTCATCTATTCCTTACTCCCCAGACTGAGCAAACACAGTCTCACGGTTGACATCAAAATAACAGGAAACGTGTCGTAAAAAATCGTGGAACATTTGAAGAGTGGGAAAGGCTGCAGTTTTGAATGGAAAAAGGGAGAAAACTCCTGTGTGTGGAAGTGAAAAAGGAGACGTTGGTTGGTGTCCAAGTGTTAAGAAAGACAGTGCACTTCCATATGGTGCTGTAAAGTGTCAGACTCTCAGTGAACCATTGATTCTGAATCATGCTGTTATTGTTCTGTTCAGTCAGGTGTCCAGTGAAACTTGATATCGTGGAACATTTGAAGAGTGGGAAAGGCTGCAGTTTTGAATGGAAAAAGGGAGAAAACTCCTGTGTGTGGAAGTGAAAAAGGAGACGTTGGTTGGTGTCCAAGTGTTAAGAAAGACAGTGCACTTCCATATGGTGCTGTAAAGTGTCAGACTCTCAGTGAACCATTGATTCTGAATCATGCTGTTATTCTTCTGTTCAGTCAGGTGTCCAGTGAAACTTGATACAATCACATCTGGCAAAGTAGAGTACAGTATGTTGTGTGTTGCTGTGTGTGTGTATGTACGTATATACACACATCTCCACAAATTACGCTCAAAAAAATTATATATATATATAAGTATATATATATATATATATTGTCATGACATTGTCTGTGGGTTTTGTGAAAAAATCCTAAAAAAGTCAAAAAGCCTTTTTTGTGAAAAAAGCCAGAGATCCTACATCAAACCAGGGCAACAGAAATTGCATAAAACTGCATATAGTTTTCACATACACATGAATGGTGTCAAATCCAGCCCACTTTGGAGCCTCGCAGTTCCATAAGACTTTTAGGTAAAAACGTGGTTGAAACTTTAAACTGGGTTTTAGACCGAGTAGCGACGTCACAAGGTTGTAATGACCTCTTTTTGTTTTGGGGGTGATGTCACTTCCTCTAACGATCAGTTAGGGTCTCGGCCATGGAACGACAAGACATTTTCTTTGGTCTTGAACTTGTGTACTTTTTGTCCCTTCAAAAGGTGACCTGTACAACAATTGTCCTTGCCCCTAATAAAACTACTTTTTTCACTTTTTTAGGATTCCGATGACTACAAGTGGTGCTCAAACCGTGTCGTTATCCCTCTGGATACAAGTTGTATTCATCCCTTAAACATGGTCATGGACTTTTGTTTTGCTTCGCATCGTTTCGGCTAAGTTGTCTCGGACTGTGGTCCTTTTTCCTCTTGGCTGCAGAAGTGAATATATTTGCTATACAAAACGTGTTTTTCCTCGGATGGTAACTGTGCTCTACTGTTAACCCACATGCTGGATCAGCTGTCTGGCTGCCAAGAAGTGGCTGCAGATAGGTAATTTTGCTTTGGATCAACGGACCTCTGGACCGATTTGTCTCTGGTTTCTGTGTACTGTTTTGTGAAAAGGAACAGGGGCTGCAAACTTCTGTGCATTCCTCCTGCTGGTACTTGGATTACCAATATGTGACTCTTCACTTGTGTCTGTGTATGCTGCGTATGCTTGCCACCAAGACCTGGAAGACCATGGAAGGTAAGTAGAGTGGATGATCAGAGAATTCTTCTGTGAAGAAAAACAACATCCAGCCAACATCCAGTCAGGAACACACCTGTTATTGTTCTGTTCAGTCAGGTGTCCAGTGGAACTTGATACAATCACATCTGGGAAAGTAGACGGTGTCTCATGATTGTAGACTTTGAGAATGACACACTTGGCTAGATGTTATAAAGTGTTTTTTCTTCACCATCATGTGGTCTTCCAGGTCATTTGGTGTTTCTGAGATCATCAGTGGATTCCTTTTTTGAGAAAGCACCTAATTGTTGATTTGGTCAATCCTAATGTCTTTACTGTATCTTTCTGACAGGTTTGTTTCGTTTTCTCAGCTGAATGATGGCCTTCTTCACTTGCAATGACAACTCTTTGGACCTCATATTTGAAATTTTGTGTTTGGCGAAAAGCCACCAAACACAAATTCAACACTTGCAATCAGCTGCAGACCTTTTGCTCTGGCAGGGATTTACGAGGTAACAGGCCATACCTGGCCATGAAACTGCTTTTGCGAGACCCTGGAAATGGATAATAATGTATAAAAATGCTTACAATTCCTCAATGGCTAATGTTTTTTTTTTTTTTTTGTTTTTTTTTTTTGTTTTTTTTTTGTTAAATCCCTCAAATTAAAGATGAGAGTCCAGACTTTAATCACATCTTGACTTTCATTTCAAATTCATTGTGGTGGTGTACAGAGATAAGATGTACATACAAACACACACACACACATATATATATATATATATAGTATAGTGTGTATACCTCCATGCACATTTTATCCTTTGGCTCAATATACAAAATCCTCCTCCTCACTTACAGAGCCAGTCAAGTTTATTTCAGCCATAAAAATGGAAATTGCACCACATATGCCCTCCTCACTGCACACTATAATACAATTTAAAATATGGTTCTATGCTAAACTATGGTAACTGACCTCCTTCACCCCAACATTCCATCCAGGAACCTGCAGTAATCAGATACACTTCTTTTAAATTCAGCACAGCAGATGGCTGACAAGAACTCCTCCTTTATACTGTATTTCAGTTCTATATTTGATATAAAAAATTAATAGATGCAATGTCGTTATTTAGTCAGATCTGGCTCTGGGTTTTCTGGCCATCACAGGAGCCGCGGTGACAACAATGATATCATATGTTGAACTGAAGGTGTGGATATTATTAGTATTACTACCTGTTAAATTAAATTTTTCCAATTTGCAGCTGGTGTGGAGTTAAAAAAACAAATCAAAAAATAGGCATGTATGGTACAGGTTTATGGACTGTTATATGGATATGAAAAGAGAGCACTTATGATATGAAACCACACTTGCAGAGAAACATTTACTAAACAAAATGCCATAAGACTTATATAATAGTTTTTATATAACTTACTTTATCGGTCCAGTGACGTTAATTGGCTGCCTTGAACAATCTGATTATCATAGATATTTTTTCTGCTTTTGACATTTTTGTATTTGTTTTGTAATAAATGGTAGAATAAAAAAAGTGTACTCCCTATTCAGCTGCGAATTCAATCAAATGTCAGACAGATGTAGCCAGATTCAAGATTCAGTTAATAATTAAAATTGTAGAAGTTCCGTATGAGGACAAAGTTTATGTATGTACTATATACAGTTGAGGACAAAATTATTGCTCCCCCCCATGACAATTTAATGGTTTTGTCCCATGTGCTGTTAAACAGAGAAAATATTCTAGTTTCATTTTGGATGCTTCCATTACTTGACTGTGCACACAGAAATGAAATTATTCCACAAAATCCAAAAACTAGTAAAATAAAACTAGGATGTTTGAAAATTTCTTTGCTCTATTTAACAGCATTTTGGAAATACGTTTAAAACAATTATATTTTCATAGGAGGGCTAATAAGTTTGTCCTTACGTGTACATGTGTTAAGAGGTGAGGTTGTAATGTGCATGTAAGAATAAAGCAGTATGGTCATTTGACATTTGGGGTTGAAACTTTTTGACTTTCATAAACCAAACCAGGTGAGTCTGGTTTTCTAATGTGTTTCAGCAGACCAAAGCAAAGACCAAAGTACAGTTAGTGAAGCAGAGCATTAAAATTCTGACTACTTTTATACATACGTATATATACTGTATTTTCTTGTCACTCACAGTAAAACAACAGCATCTACAGTGAAGGGGCCAAAATCTTGTAACCCTCATATAGCTCATATCAATGACTATGAACCTATTACATGTAAGGTGGGTTGAATGTTATTGTATTGGATTATTCATAGATTCATTAAAATAAAAGTTGGCTCTCAGCCTTTTCTGATTTAATTTTGCTTATTGATTATCAGTGATTGCTGCAGCTCATAACCAACAAGTACCAGTTTATTAGGTACACTTAGTTCAAAGATGATGGTAATTTAACAAAATATATAAATAAATAAATATGTAATACATATATGAATAATTAAAAGCATAACAATAAACCTAACAATTTGTGTAAATTGAAAGTTAAGGACATTGTTTTGCAGTGGTGGAAACAGGAGAGTGACAAAAATAGCCAAGTTACTGATGTGCAGCGAAAATTCCCAGGCCCAGTACAGAAAACCTGTAGTGTTGGGTGAAGAATTTTGACAAGAAGGCCGGTGGGAGGGTGTGGGATTGGCACATTTCCACCAAAAGTACCAGACAGTTTGCCATAACCACTCCCTGCCAGATTGACTCTGTTACCCCCACTGTGCATTGCTCACCATTTTTTCTTGTGTGCTTCGTGTCTGACCCATTTTCTGCTCCAGAGTTTTGAAAAATTTTCTAGTCTTGCCCTTGCCCTTGCCCTTGACTGTATTGGTCAGCTGCTGTGGAATGACTGGTCCTGTCCTTTTTGGTATGAACCGTTTACCTGTGGTGGAAACATATAGTTTCTGCAAGTTCCAACCATTACCTTTTTTGAAATGAAAGTTGTTTGATTTTAGTAGCCTTAAATCAGCCTATTACATTTTGGTCCTGGCTCCTACTTGCGCCACTGAATCTCTACAAACTGATGTGAGTTTTGCTTTTTGAGGTGGAAGCCCTCTTAGCAAACAAACTAAAATGGTTCCTCCCACATAAACCCTCAAAACGCCAGAGAAAGTAGAAGAGGTGAGATAATTGAAAAAGTGGCACTCCAAACTTTGTTGCACTCGTCTTCCCATCAGACGTCACTCGTTCCTCATGGTTTCTCCCAGCATATTTGAATTGGCCGAGATTTTTGCGCAGGATGCCCTTCCTGTCGCAACCCTCTCATTTATCTGGGCTTAGGGTTAACTGGATTTGCCTGACCCCCCTGTGACTGGGGTCAATTTATAGTGTCCAATTAAGAATGAGCAATGGCGATGGTACCATGCCAAAGGATACCCCAGCCCTTGAAGGGACTTATTCAGTAATGGGTTGAGGACAATTGTCCAAAGAAATGTCCAAGATTAAACTCTCCATGGAAATGTGCAGACTGAGTCTAATGACTTCATGTTCATTTGTGTTTACAGTTCCAGACTTGATAAGCCAAAATAAATATTGCTTCTTTACACAGCTATTACAGGAGCAACTTGCCAGCTCAGGCCTTAATTCCAGCAACTCCTAACAAGTGCTTTTTTTTTTTTGATGCCATATATCGAGTGTAACCAACGCGCAGACACAGAGCCTCCCTTCATTCCTGCTGCTTCATCAAAGAAGACAAGCAAAACAAACCTTAAGGCAATGCTGCGCCTCACCTGACAACATCAGGCTGGAGACACACAGCATTTTAATAGTTTATTGCGTAATTGCTGCATTGATGCTGACAACACGTTCAGAATGAGAGGAGAGTAAACACCTGAGACGCATGTAAAAACACACCAGTGTGAATTCCAGTGCTGTTTTATTGACACACAAAAGTGTACACAGCAGAGGAGGCGGATTAAACAATAATACAAGATTTAAGGAATGCTGTGTATTTATTTTAATGAGAAGGAAGAAAACATGAAGGAATGTGGCACTGCATTCCCCAGTCTCCCTTTGGAGACAGAGTGCGCTTTAAACTCTGTAGCCCGAAACTGTTTGTTTGCACTGGGTAGAGGAAAAGGAGGCCAGACGAGTGTCTCCTGGAAGCTTGTCCATATGCTCACGCTTGACTGACAAATGTGTTTTGAGATCAAATAAAAAAAGCAGAGTAGACCAGGGCCCTCTGTCGCCCTTTTGGGGGAAAAGCGGTGCATGGAACAAGATGCATTCCCTGCTTCAGTGGGAAATATTATGTATGAGTGAAGGTAATCATTTCTAATGTGTCTTGTTCTTCTTCTTCTTCCTTCTTCATCTTCCTTTCATTCATTTGGTGCAGACTTAAGATGTGAAACACACATTTGAACAAAATGAGGATGGAGCGTTGTTTACTTGTGTTTCAGTGTTTCAACTGAGTGCACGCCACTTGTGCATATTTTAAGGTTTAAGTCAACAGCACTTGTATTCGCTGTACGAGCCATTGCACTTTTGTATATGTGAGTGATGTCCCCGTTATATAATATTGTATAAATTGTATGTAATACATAATGTAACAAAATGGCAACAAAGGATTTTCTTACTGATTACCCTCCATGCACTTTGGCTCTGTCCACCAGTTCAACAATGCTGAAAAGATACTGTATATCAGATTTCCCAAACCTTAACCTCCCAATGTCCCTTTCAAGTTTTTTACAAGATGATCTAGATTTATGAAACGCAAACTCAAGACAAATCACAATACTGTTACTTAATCACGTCCAAGAAAACAAACCTGCTGAACTAAGAAAATGGGAAAAATGTTTCAAAATCACAATGGTTAAACATATATCAATAGAGCAACAACCAGCTGTACAAAAAAAGCAACTTTAAGAATTTTAATATATACTTCTACCTTAACTCTCTACTGTTGCTGATGAGTTAATTCTGAAAAGATATATATATGAATTAATAAAAAAAGAAGAAACATTTCCAAAATAAACAAATTATGTTAAACCTGGCTGCAGAGAATTTCAGGTACCAATTTCAGCCCATAAAATCCTGAAGGGAATGACAAATAATGTCACGATTGCAAAAAATCGTTTAATTAACTAAAAAGGACCAAGTGTGGAGACTGAGTAAAAAGGAAATAACAAAGTCTTTAATGAGAACAAAAACAAAAGTAGAACCAGTCCATGAAAAACATAAAGCGCTGAGTCTGGCCGGCTGGTGAGGCGGAGCTCAGGAAACAGGGAAACGACTAGAAAGGGGGAAACAAAAAGTGACCATGAGGAGTGAATCAAAAAATTAGGAACAGTCATACAAAAATGCTAGCTAGAGAATACGAGGCAGAGTGACGTGACGAGGTTACCAGACTGGGTATAGAAGACGCGCTGACGAGGAGTGACAGGAGATCCGGGTTTAAGAAGGGCAGAGACTGATTGGAAATGAGGAACGGCTGTGCTGATTGGAGTCCCGCCTCACCTGTCAACCAGACTCCTAGGAACAATCAGAACAGCACTAACAGGAAACAACAAAACCAGACACCATCAAAATAAAACAGGAAGTAGCAAACAAACATAGGAGCAACTCAGACCAGACATGACAAATAATCTGCTTTAATCTTTCAAAATAAAGGAGATGATTTAATATTTAATTACTGAGTAGTACTCTTGATCTCTAATTGTTGAGACCACATCTTGCCAACAAGAATAATTTCCCAGGAGGGCTCTTGTTTGGAAATAAACAAGTATGTCTTTCAAATTAATCTAACAGGTGATTTTGATCCAGCCCACTCAAGTCCTTATGGTGTGGTGAGATAACTACTAGAAAGCATTCGTCGTACAAGAGAGCACAAGTACAAAGTACAGGATCTGAAACGTTTCGGTGCATTAACTAATCCTGCAGTGATACACCTGTAACCTCACTCCCAGTTGGTCAATATATTTCCATATATTTCCATGCAGTTTAGTCTTCACGATTTCATTAGACTATGTCATTGTCCCAGTATACTAGCATTAGGGGGAATCAATGAATTTAATAAGGTGTGTCTGACTCAACTACACTAGGTGGCAACATGCCTCCTTTGAGCTTGGTGGTATTTGTCATTTTCAGGTTGGCCTATTAGCCCAAAAAAAGTTTATCTGGCGGGTTGTTGTTAGCATGTTGACAACCATTCCAAAGATTCAACCATTCATTAAAAATTTGCTGGTCTGGATATGACCATGTTTTTATCGCTCTTGTCGTCGTCTTTTGTGCACCAAATATTTAACAAAGGGAGAAATTTGATTTCTCAAAGGTCGGTACTTATTAAAAGTCAGTTCTTAGCCAGATTAACGCAATAATTACATTATTTGTCTCAGGCCAATTAAATGTGCTGATGTGCTAATGAGTCATTTTCATTGTATAAGACACGGAAGCTTGGATTTAATCATTTCTAACACAGAAATTTGATTGCATTTGTTAAATCATCTTCAAATCCTGATAGCCACCCTTAAATCCATTTGTAAAACATTATATATATATATATATATATGTATATATATATATATATATATATATATATATATATATTGTCCAGTGAACACACACAAGCCTGGTGCAGGAGCAGTGGGCAGCACTCATCTGTACCCAGGGAGCAATGGGGATTAGGTGCCCTGATCATGCTTATACATAAAACTGAAGTGAAGACAATAGCCAGAAGTTGGTGAATCACAGTTTCTGTTTGGGTTTAGGCCTTGTTAAAGGTTGTTGCATCATCATATTTCATATTGACAAATCAAACATAATGTAAAAAAGGCCACTTATTATTATATTACCTGTTAGCCAGTAAGGATACTCCTAAATAATTTAAAGAGGAATATGGAACTTGAACACTAAATGCCACTAAATCAGCCACACTGAACCTTTAAGATGTCATATATATTAAATGTTGAAAAACTAAATTTGAAAAACGTAAATCTGACTCTGTGGGTTGGTAGAGTGTGACAGGTAGAGGGATTTTGATTCATGACCAAAGTGTTACTGGATCGAGTCCTGGCCCTAAACACTCACCAGTGGTCTTCTGCCATGACTGAACACATTAATCATATGTATTTCCCTCCATATTTACAAAAGTCAATAATTCCTCATGGGTGCAAAGTAACACTGGAGCAGTAATTGCCATTTCCATGGTAATGGCTATGGGTCAGTGTCGATGGCTGGGGTCAGTGACCTCCGGGGTCTGACACTCCAAACATTAAAACAAAAATGTGTTTCTTCAGGGGCGACATAATAGCTGTGTGGTTAGAGTGCATACCACATGGGTATAAGCAATGACAGCCAGACTGCTTTCTCTATATTATCATGCCGCACTCTTTCCCTGCATTTCCTGTCCATCTTTATTATAAGTACAATATACAGGCCCCCTTCCGTACACCAGAAAAAGACTGGTTTAAGTCACTTAACAAAAGGTTCACCTTATAAAATAAATGCCAATAAGTAATATGATAATATAAAAACTGTTTGTTGCTTTGTTACATTCACCACCTACTGTTCCACACCAAATTCCATGAAGGAAACCCTAAACTTTAGCTGGCAGGGACATTGGATTTATGCTGGTCTACTCCTGCAACAACTTCTGAGTCGTGATATAAAATCACAGATTTTCTCCATGGATTTTTTTTTTTTTTTCCTGGTGAAACAAAGGGCCAAACATTTGTAAAATAGGTTAAAGATGGTGAAGATTTCAATGGGTGAGTCTTTAGTCAAATCAGCTTTTTTTGTGTGTGTGTGTCCATGCTAGCAGTCATTAGTCGGTAATGACAATGCGTCAGTTCCCTTAAAAAACACACTTCAAAAATCCCCGAACTATTACTTTAAGAGGTGTTACTCAGATATGCAGCTGACCAACACATTTTTATTTTATACCCCCTATAACATGGCAATTTAAGTGCCCTAAAAATAACCGATTAAAATATCAACTCGCTGATTCATTTGCCCCCTGCAGAGTTGTTTGCCCTTCTCGTGATTCCAGTTGTTCCTGCTGCCAGCTGCAGACTCATGCCATGAATTGGAGACTGAGAGGAGTGGTCTGCTCACTCATTCCTGCTCCCCCTGGCCTCATGTCTGGCTCTTAATGGCACTTCACAGCGGTAATGGTGCTGAGGTTAATGTTAATGTGGAAATGACTCTATGTTTTTGCATGTGTGTGTGCGCGTGTATGTGTGTAGCTGTGAATCGACCCGTCCTTCATTCCCAGAGCTGTGGCTCTTTATCAGCATGAGTTTCTCCCTGTTTTAAGAGGTTTATAGGTCAGTGCCTGCAACCCTGGTGTGTTCCACGCGGCTGACACGAGCCCTGTGGCATCACCCTCCTTTTTCTCTCTGCCTTTGTCTCTCCAAATACAGATGCACATCGTGATTTACAAGCACCACCATGGCTGGAAGGAACGGAAGCTGGACTGCTATCGATCCCACGTTGGATTGCTTTTGTTTACAAGCTGCTACAATTTAATTGAAGTAAACGACAAGACCCCGAGATTTCACCTTCCCAGCGATGAGAGCTTGTGTGCGATTAGTATAATTGGTCTGCTGCGTCATATATCAAGTTTATATCCCACACACAAGACACTTTTCATTTCCTTTTGTTGCTATCACAACAAGCCCTGGTTGGATGTGGGTATTCATTTTCAGCATCACAGTAACACTCACACACTTTCCCATGATAGTCTGTGTGGTTGCTGATAAATCACATCACAATAAAATGCAGTCGCACACAATTCAGATTCAGACTGTAATAAATACCTGAGCTGTTCATCTACTGGTATTTTACTCCATCTGCCTTGAACTGAGATCCAACAGCCATCTGGCTCCTTCTTTATTCCCACCAAATTGATCTACAACTAAGCTAACCCTCCCCACACGCAATATATATGACTTCACCCTCCATCCCACAGTTAACCCACAGCAAAGCAGCCATTTATGTATGGGAGCTGGGCCAAGGCTATATCTCAGAAGTGAAAAAGAGGGAGTGAGGTGAAGATTTGGGTCTATGACTAAAAGCGCTGGCTCGCACCCAGCAGAACAGTCAGGGTTAGAGGAGATGGAGCTAACAGTTCTAGTTGTGTGTGTGTGTGCTTGTATTTATTACGTATTTAGGACCCTGTCAGGACCAGTATACCCCCCCCCTCAAAAAAAAAAAAAAAAAAAAAAAAAACAGGAAAAAAAAGCAAACCTGGTCCAAATAAGGCAGAACCTCAATTCTGAGGAACTGTTAAAGTTTAGCACTAAGATTTTAATTGTGGTTGGATTAGGGTGAGGCATTAACTAGTTATGGTTAGGGATAAGGCTTTGTTTAGGCTGTCCCAGTGAATGTAAGTCAATTTAGTGTCCTTACAAGAATAACTTTAACCTGTGTGTGTGTGTGTGTGTTTCCCAGCTTCCTGGTGTAAGGTTTCAGTTTTCATGCTGATGGTAGGAAACGCTGATTTAATTCCAGCCTGCATGGACTGCCCCTGGAACTTTGATTTACAGCCCCCGATACTCAGAGATAATACATTGTGGCCGCAGCAAATTAGCTATAAGTGCAGTGAAAGTTAACATTAATGCTAAACTGTAAATACAAGTGTCAGGGCTGAAGCAGATGTGAAAAGGAGCAGTGTTTCACAGTTACAACACAGACATAACTGTAAGTTTGATGCACCACTGACTGTTTGCCCAGTGCACCTGTATTTAAGCGCATCTTCAATTTTGGTGTGGACAAGTCAAGTAGATAGTAAAGGGAAACTGTGGTTTTGCAGAATTATTATTATTATTATTATACAATTATACATTTTATTTATAGGTGCCTCTCAACACTCAACACAATAAGGAAAAGTACAAAATAAATGATAAATACCACAAAATAAAAAAAGTAACCTACTGTTAAGGTTAAAATTTAATGATCACAAAGAGAAAGCAATGTTAAACATTTGAGTTTTGAGTGTGATTTAAAAAGTGGAAGTGAATTGATATCTCTTGGCTTGGTAGTGAGTTCCAGAGTTTGGGTGGTTAAAAGCTTTGCTCCCTCTGGTGGTGCAACAGACAGAGGGGACAGTCATGTGGATGGAGGAGGATGATCTAAGGATACGAGAAGGGGTGGCAACGTGGTGGAGGTCAGACAGATGTGGAGGGCAAGGTTGGGAATGGTCTTGAATGTTAACAGGAGGATTTTGAATTCCATATGGTGCTGCTGCAGGACCAGAGTGATGTGATGAATGAAGTGGGTCTGGTGATGATGCGGGCAGCTGATTTCTAAACCACTTGAAGCTTCTGGAGGGATTTATGAGTGAGAAGACTTAGTCTAGGTGAGAAGTGACTGTGAGACGGCTGTGGACAAGGATAGCCGTGGTATGGGGGGATGAGGCAAGGGGTGGAGGGGATCAATGTTATATAGAAGAAAGTATGCCGACTGGGAGAGAATGGTAGAGAATGACAATGATAAGAGTAAAACTGTCACAGTTTTGCCATTGTTTAATGTGAGGAAAACCAGGATTTTATTTCTGCCATACAGTCAGGACAGAGGAGGTGATAAGTTTGAACTGGATTAACTGGTGAAGTAGAGCTGGGTGTCATCTGCACGGCAGTAGAAGTTGATGTTGTATTTGTAGAAGATATTGCCAAGGGGAATTAGATAAGTGATGAAGAGGAGGGGCCCTAGAACAGAGCCCTGGGGAACACCTGAAGTGACGGTGTCAGGCTGGTATGTGAAGGATTTGAGCTAAATGCACTTAGTGTGTCCTGAGCGATTTAAACCAGTCCAGTGGAGTGTGGATGAGAGAGGTGGAGCTGGTTGTTCACAATGTTTGGAATCACTAGATTTATGGCACTGACACCTGCCACCTGCCATAAATCACAGAGCACAATCCAAAATTGAGGTCCAAGACTCAATTTTGGATTGTAGTCCTCCTCTGCTCTGCGATAATGTGGCAAGCTGCAACACAGAGTACCAGCGATGCCTCTATCACCATAGCGATGGTGAGATTTTGTGAGTTGAACGGAATATCATGCTGCAGCTTGAAAAGGTGAGCATCACAGAGCTGCAAAGGTTCTGTGCAGATACCGTTTATACAGGAACTAGTTCAAATTCCTATTCATAATGAACTAGAAAAAATAATCACCTCTGAACATTGAATAATACTTTAAAGTTTTCTATAAACAGACTGATGCCAGCCTCTAGCCTTGACTTAAGTTACATATTCACAAACACTAGCCCCTCCTAGTTTTTGCAGTTGTCTCACAGAGCACATCCGTAGACAGCTGAAACTTGGGGCCAGATCAACCCTGCACTGCTCCCCACTCTCCCTCACTCAGCCCTCTGCCCATTTCTTGACATTTTTCAAAATCAGGCATTGGGTGGAGTTAGTCGAACAAGAGGGGGTTAAGTTCTTACCCTTTAAAATGCATACCTCAAACAGTTCCTGTGAAATTACTTTAATCAGATCAATGTTATGTCCAGATCTGCAATATGTTTGCATTATTTCCACCTTTATCATTCCAAAACCTAGAAGGAGTAACTCCTTCTTTGCATCTTTAGTCATTCTGGCTCTGTCTCTTCCTGCCTCCATAGCTTCTTATGTTATTTACTTAGTGATATTTATTTAATATGTTTGAGTATGCAAATTTTCCTTCTTTCTTTTCATTCTATATTCCAGTTTGTCAATACATACATACATTTTACCTGGAAGGCACATTGAGCCTAAGTACATTTTTTTTAAGTGAGATCAAGTTTACACATGTATTTGCATATTTTTTGTAAATTAGACTGCAAGTGTCCAATTCAAACAATGCATTTAACTGTGAGGATTTTGACCAGAAATAAACACCATGACCTAATACACATTTTTAACTGAATTAATTGGCTCAGGGTTTAGCTATTTGCACTTGACAGAGAGTAGGATAAACGTGGAAAGACATAACTGTCTAACTCTTGACCACATATGCTCATCTCCTTTTTGGCAATGGATTCTCTGGATGAGCTCTTGCAGTTTTATGGCTTATAACCATTCTGGGCTATAACAGAAGATGTCATTATACTTTCCTTGGCAGAGCAGCTCTTCTCGTTTGCTCTGTCCCATTGAGCAGGGCGCTGCTTTTCAAAAGGGACGGGTCCTTCAGAAAATGAGATGCTAAGGTCATTAACTTTTATCCTTAAACGAGGTTATGGATTTAAGCTGGAAGCTGAGGACTCTGCTCACACGGTGGGAGGCAAAGCCAACAGAAATGACAGGGGAGGGAATTCTACTGGTTGATTGGTTGGATGGTTTTTGTGTGCCTCTCTCACTTTTGTCAGATCAGCATTACTATGAAGGCTCTTCAGCAGTAACTCACTGATGCATGGAGGATTGTCTTAGAGTCAAGTAAAGAGCCAATTCCACATCCACAATTTCACTAAAGTCTGCTATGGTCCACATGAGGCCCAAGGACACTGCATTGACTCTTGTTTATTATATATGAACAGCCTGAACAAAGCAGTATCCCTAAATTTAACCATAATCACTTAACCCGAACCTGAACCTAAATTTAATTCAAATCTTCCCTTAAAGTTATCAATTTCCTCAGAAAGGAAGTTCTGCCTCATTAGGACCAGGTTTTAGTCTCGTTTTGCTCTACTGGTAATGACAAGGTCAATGTTTATGTCAGAAAACGTCCTAAAGAAGTAACACTTACAAGTACTGACGCACACAAACACACTTTGTATATTGCTTTGTTGTGCTGCTTTAAAGTGCATTAAAAGGCTATTCTATAAGTGTTATCAATGATGTAAACAGGGCAAACTTTATTATATAAATTAGTTGAGTGTTGTAATTGTGTTCTTTGCAAAAAAATGTGATTTTTGCATTTTAGAGTACTTTTGTGACATCAGGATCCAGACTAAAGATGAAAACTCTTTACTCTGGTATATTAACAGAATTTTAATTTTCACATTAATATTAAATAATGTGTTCAATTCATTCACTCAATTCACCTATTTTAAATTAATACAACACTGTTATGAAAAATGAATACATTTAAAGCTGGTTCATGCAATGTCTCTGTATAAATTATTATTATTATTATTATGCTAGTATCATTATAACATTTAAATTAGTTTGAATGTTAAAATGAGTTATTTTTAATTGGGAAATCCATTTTGATTTTTGTCTGAAGTTGTATAAATAGTCTAGTGATGAAACACAGTATCTTAGTCTGTTCATAAAAACAGTAAAGTCTACTTTCAGGATATTTCATGCCATTTGCTCGGAAGTGAGGGAAGGGGTCATAAATATGCCAAGCTGGCACAGTAGGCTTTACAAAATCAGTGAGGCAGAATAGCCACTTTCAGAGTGTTAAAAGTGGTGGGGTCAATCAAAAGAATAATTTAAATGGTGAAATGGTAAAACTTCAGCACTATTTGTTCACAATGTTGGACCCGAGCTTCAATCCCAGCTCCCCTTGTGGAACCTTGTGTTTTTCCCCATTCCCAGTTATCATATTAACAGAAATGAACATAACACAGTGAACATATTGTGAATGCTTTTTTATCATAATGAGCAATAATATTGTATATTATCCCATCTTTCCTCGCTGGCTTTTAACACTAGTTCGGTAAGACATCTTGGCCTCACTTTAGCTGTCTCGTTTTGTCTTGTTTGTATTTTATCGTTGTATTGTTTGGTTCTTTTTCTGTCGGTTAATATCCCTTCTATCTCTTGTTTATTCTCTTTTCCCCCTATTTTATTTTGATTTTAACAGACTTGTAGATTGTTTGACTGTTGATGTGTTGATTTGTTGTTTCTGTCTCTCATCTCTCCCTGTTACTGAGACTCTCTTCTTTTCTCCTCCTCTCCTCTTTTCCCTATTTTCCTCTCAACCCAACCGGCCAAGGCAGATGCTCTACATCTTTGAGCCTGGTTCTTTCAGAGATTATACCTGTTAAAAAGGATGTTTTTTCTGTCTCCACTGATGCCTACGGCTTGCTCAGCCAGACGCCTTGTAATCTTTGATTAGGCTTGATTGGACTGTAAAGCACTTTAACATTTGTTAATAAAAGTGCTATATAAATAAATATTATTATTTTTCTCATTGTTATTATCATTAGTCACAACAGAACACATTTGAACACACTCATGGAGGCAGCAGTGGATAATAAACAGCGATGTGAAATCTCTGACTTTTTCTATGGACTTTCGTTTATAAGTGCAAGGGCTGCACACAGTGCGAACCCTCATTTTATTTAAATTTACATTTTTATTTTTATGTCTTATTCTATTTTATATTTTACTATTTAGTATGTTTGGGTGTCACTGGGCTTGTTATTTTAAAGGTGCCAGTCACTGATAACGATAATTTGTCCTTTTTTTTTGCAAATGTTATAACTTACAAATGTTCATACATTTACACAGAAATAGTTTTATTTTTTGTGCAAAGTTATCACTTCTTAAAAAAATATTCTCTCAAACTCCAGAAGCATCACTGAAGAAATACTCCAACCCCCCCCTCCAAAAAAAACGAATCCACCAGATCATGCATGTCTATTTTTGAAGGTTTGCCTCGAGCTGCAGTCATAAAACTGAATGTATGAACAGGAAACATCAATGAAGGGGGGGGGCATACACTCAACAATGGCAGCCAACATGAGATGGGGAAAATGAAAAAAAAAAAAAGTGCTCCAGAAGCACAGCAGTTGTCAGTCAGTGTCAGTCAACTCCCGGGACGGTTACGACAGAGGGTATGCTGGGGGATGAAAGACTCCACAGCACCTCGCTTGCCTGGAGGGTAGAGATGGATAGATAGAGAGAGAGAGAGAGAGAGAGAGAGCATAAGATGAATACAGCAGACTCTGCCCTGGGGCTTTTTCACTTCATCTCCTCCAACCATATGTGCCGTGTTGTGATTTCCAAAGACGCCATGTGTGAATCAGAGCTGCGGCTTTTTTTTTCTTTCTGCTGCGTGCTTCCATGCATTTGCTTGTCTCATCCATTCACCTGTCACTTCCACACTTCTCCTCTATGTTTTTATTTATTTTTGCAGTTTCGTTTTTTTTTTCTCCTTCCATTGAAAGCAGGAGCGCAGTGACCCTGTGAATCCACGTTGTCTTACAGTGCACAAAGTTCTCTTCAGCAGTCATTTCAAGGAGATGCCAGTGAAGATGGCTATAAAAAGATATTACTACTGCATGTTGGCTAATGGTGATAACGATATGAGGAATATAAATTTCAAGCGCAGACTATGATCTCCCTCTCTGCTTCCTGTTGTGCTTCAGTCCACCTTGTCATTTCCATTCTACACTGTTTATTGTTCTTTAGTTTTAATGGAAGCCCTTGACCGTGGCTTGTTTGCACTTGTGGGCAAAAATGCATCAAATTGTATTTTAAAATAAAATACAGCATTTTTTTCAGTATATAAACACTTATCTCAAGTTTTTCTTTCTTTCTTTCTTTCTTTTGAGGCAACTTTTATTCTCTATTAGCCTTTGTTTTTCATGAAATGGTAAAATATCTCAGTTTCAACATCTGATATCTTGTTTATATTCTATTAGGAATAAAATATGGGTTTATGAGAAGTGCAAATCATTGCATTCTGTTTTTATTTGCATTTTACACAGCATCCCACCCATTCTGGAATTGCGGCTGCAAATACAACAGCAAAAATCAGGAAGTCATATTTAAATGTAACCTTCTATTACCATCCAGTAAAATAATTTCCAAATCAATATATGTAATATAATTAATATCCAGTATTTATGGCATGATCAATAAGTTTTTAAATGCACAAGAAACACTGAAATCAATTGATCTAAAAAGTTTACAATATTTTACAATACTTAGAGCATTGAAATATTTTGAAACAAAATATAAAGGCATTATTGTATACCTTTCAAACCAAAAAGCTGTTGCCAACACATTTGGGCTGATGCATTTACCACTTTCAAGTATTTAAAAAGACATAATTATCCAGTGGTGTAGCAAAAAATTATCTCAAATAAGTAGCCCACAACATGATTTAGATAAAAGTGTTTACAGAATGTACACCCTGAAGAATACAGTATACTGTAGGGCATTTGGATTGTATTGGATTTCCTATTTTTCTTCTTCTGATAGCCAATCCAGTGATTTTATCCGGTTTCGGTCTGATACTGATACCTAGTATTGCATTGGCTCAACCCGAGAGTTTGTAAGGAAGCACCTTGTGATAACTTTTCGTAATTATGTTTTTGAACTCTGTGACCCATACACAGGCCTGCTTCTGCCTTCAGTTTAGGTCAACTCCCACACACACACATTCACAGAGGCCAAGACAGAGGAGGAGATCGGGAACAAAAGAGCAGAAAGAGCAGTTTTAGTTAAATTAAATGTCTAAGTACTGTGTGTGTGTGGACATGAATTTGTTACCTCTTTAGGACCCTTTCTGGCATAAACATTTAACTTGTAAGAGACCAAGACCTGATCCTAATGAAGTTTTTCTCTTTGTGTTTTCCTTCATACTCACTTAATTATCACAATGCTGCCGTTTGCCTCCATCTGTCTTGATATGAACCAGATCACTTCCAGTGTGCAGGAATGTCACCAGGGCGATACAAGGTCTAAAACACGGCTAAATTGATAAACAAAGAAAGTTGAGTGGAGCTGATACATTAAATTAGTATTGTGTAAAATCATTTGACAATGTAACCCACACACACACACACATATATATATATATATATATATCATACTAAAATACATATATTAAAATACATGCACAATGCTAATAAAACTGTACCTTAATGCATTTATTTGGTCTAATTTGTGCATATTTTTTTCAATAAAACATTCATAAAATGAATGTGCATGTCTTGGAAATTAGTGGTTTATAATACGTAGATAATACGTCTTACAGAATTGGCTGCATCATGTCAGAAACTGTATATTTCACACTGTGAAATTGTTCATGAAGGCTTTTAATCTTTAAAAGTGGGTCTCCATATTACAGTAAGAAGATTGGGGAACATTGCAAAGCAATTTTGCCTTTTGTCTCAAATGCCTCTGTATGTGTGAGCCTCAACTCTGAGACGCAGTGAGTAGCAGAGCAGCAAATTACAATTGTTCAGGGATGAGCCCAGAGCTGTCAGCAAAAATGGAAATAAAAACGGCTGTGAGCGTGCCCACAGTGAGTCAAAGTGACAGTCATGTAAATAATATTGACAGAATATGCTGCAATTTACCCTGCCGCTCTCTCACCTGATGGGGGAAAAAAAAAATAACGAGAATTTGTCATCTGAACGTTAAAATAAGCAGTCTGGGCTTCCATGGAGGAAAAAAGAATTGTGTTAGCTACAGTAAGGAGGCTGTGAGGAGACACTGCACCTCCTCCACCTGAGCTCTGTGAACCAATACAGCACTGTGTGTCTGTCATGGCCATATTAGTATATACACTTCACATTTATGACATTTAAAACTGAAAGCAGATGCACAGGTCGTTTAAATAGAAGTCTGATCCACCTCTTAGGCTAATGGATTTAAAGTGTGAATGCTGCCTTTCGGGGGCTTAACTTTGCTTGCTATAAACTGAGCCCAACTGCCATCAACTGAAAAAAAATATGTACAGCACTGGTGTCAAGTCAATTGTTTTTATACAGCCCAACATCACAAGTACAATACAAATGCCCCAAAGGCTTTACAGTCTCTTTAACAAGTCACACTCTCTATCCTTAGGATGGCCAATCAGCAGTGAGATTCTCCAGGTGACATCACATACTTTCCGCTCATAATGGAGGGTAAACTTATCATTTTTGTGTGTGGACACTTGGAGATCTATGACACTCTTTCGCTTGTGGAGACGTCTTCAAAGAAGAAACTGCCATCTTGTGTGGATTCACCATACGGAGCAGGATTGAACTTGGTGAGTTTCACTATTTACCTTTGAGATCTCCATATGGATGAGAACCGCTTCCGGCGATACTTTTGCTTGGTGAGCAGCTAATTTGGCAACTTGCTAGCTCGTATCAAGGCAAGGCCAAAGTGGTACCCACCATAAGTAAATGGTGAAGGTTGTGTTGTAAAACCACACGTAATGGCCGTTTTTTTTTTGTCTCTGCAGACGTTTCCACAACAGAAAGTGCAACAATGCTTTGGTTGACGGTGAAAAAGACATGCCCATTACCTCTTTTTAAAATACGGCGACTTGTATCCATTGCTTCACTAAATGTATAAAGTGATCTTGCAGGGAAAAAAATGGAAGAAACTTCGGGAAGAAATCCAGCTCCCATGATGTACAGACATACAGTAGGTGTCACATGTACAGAAGCAAGTTCAGCACAAACAAAACAAAAGAGTGGAAACATATAACTTACAGCAATGTAAAATGTAGAAAATAGCAGGAAATGCAACAAAAGCTAAAAGAAGAGAAACAGATGGTTACAATATCCAAAACATCAACTGGTATTAATATTAATATCAATATTAGATGGCATGAACACAAGGCTGTGGGTGGTTTACAGTTACAGGTCCATGGAAAACAATGGAAATTGCACCATTGTTTTCCAGAAAAGGAAAACAATGGTGCAGGTTTTGCCAGATTTTGGTCACGTTGGAAGAATTTGGCAACCCAAGACACTGCCAAACAGAAAGTTTTGTTGGGAGAGGATCCAATAGGCAGGTTGCAGATTTTGATGCTGAAACTATTTTAGACAATGTCACAAGGGAAATCAAGTCAAACCTACTGAAAACTGAATGGTTGGGAACATTGAGCAGATTGCTGTACAGGCAATCTCACTCTTGTGGCTAAAGATGATGAGGTAATCTTGAGTCTTGAGTCATACGAACTCAGATGCATGTAAAATACAAAGTGGTTCATGTTTACCAAAATGGTGTCCTGATAGTACAACTGAAGAATACAAAAGAATATTCTACGTTGAAACTGGAGTGTAGCCTTAGCTTGGCTCTTCATTAAACTCTCTTCATAGAGAGATTAAATCCTTGGGAGGCTTCATCCAGAAACCAGAGATCCAGTGTCCATATTCCCGGTGCTTTCATGCACAACACTGGGCTCAGTCTGGTCCAACAGGAGCTGATTAATCTACCAACTATCCACAGGTTGGTGCCCTGCCCCATTCTCCCTGCTTTACAACCTTCTACACAGAGAGGAATAGGAAAGGAAAGCCACATGGTGCAATCCAACACCCTAAGGAGTTCTCTCCCATTGAGCGGGAGTATTGTGAGGCTCTATGTGTGAGCACAGTTCCCACAGGAGCAGAAAATGTGGAAAAGCTGAGATGCCAACTGATGGACTGCTGCTGCTACTGTTTCTCCACTCACCTCGCCCAACTAAGTCTGTGGAGACTTTATTTTCGAACAAACAATGCACAAGTTTAAACTGTTGATTACTGAGCCCCATGAGTAGTGCTCCGTATCCTATGCCTCAAAGAAGAGTTCTTTATTACAGTCTTTCCTTTGTTTATATCAGTTAATATATTGATGATGTGTACTCAACTTCAGGTTTTTGAAAGTGAGGTTGTATAAGATACCACTGTATATGCTTATTTCATCTATAATACTGTATATATATATATATAATTCATGCAAAGCTCAGTCACTCAACTTCTACTGATCTTCTGGTGCCTAATCTCAACTGACATAGGGCGAAGGACAGGGAACACCCTGCACAGGTCGTCAGTCGATCGCACGGCCACACAATCATCCACTTTCACATTCAAACCTATCCAACTGGCCTAATCCCCAAATCTGCATGTTTTTGGACTGTGGGAGGAAGCTGGAGAAGCCAGAGAAAACCCGCACACATGAGGAGAACATGCAAACTCCATGCAGAAAGGCCCTTGTTCCAACTGGGTCTTGAACCCTGGTCTTCTTGATACAAAAACAATAGTGCCAACGACTACACCAACCATGTGACCTGCTCATACAAAGTATTTCTCATGTTTGCTTAACTGCAAGGCAATTTCACACTGCATTAGATCACAGGTTTCTGGATCTCTAGTTTTTTGTTGATCTTCATCACTCAATTCAAACCCCTTTATCAGTCTTGGAAGAGCATGCATGTTTGTGCTTTCTTTGACTACTTCCTATCTGCTTGGTGTATTAGATCACACTGTTTTGTCTATTCTGAATCTCTTTTTTGTTTTTAATATAGGGATATTACCCTTCATTAAAGTGAGGCACCACATAATGGGGCCTTTGTATCAGTTATTGGCTATGAAGTATAACAAAAAAATACAAAATTTAAAATTATTTACAAAATTAATAATAATAACAAAATGAACATTAAAAACATTGATATTATATCAAATACTTTATTTAATAAAGCTCCTCAGGGCACCACTCTTTGAAAAAAAGGGGAAAGATAGCCAATTTACCGATATAGTCTAATGAATTTAGCCGATTAGATTCATAATAATGACTACAACATAGAGATCACACAGTGTTACATTGGTTAACATTGTTGCCTCACACCAAGGAGGTCCCAATACCGGTTTGAACAAGGTCCATTCTGTGTGGAGTTTGCATTTTCTCTTTGTGTGTGTGGGTTTTCTTCAGGTACTCTAGTTTGTTTCAATGTCCAAAACTTGTAAAATTTGGTTAGTTAGACTCTTTTCATTTGACTACTGGTGTGAGTTTCAGTGTCTTCATGTTCATGTTGTACACACACACACAATTACAAAACAAAGCTGGAAACAAGGCGTCAAGACGAGATGAATTTCCCCTGCATACAAACAATACAAGATGTGTCACACCAGTGCTTGTGCTGCCAGGAAAAAAGAAAGTGCTTCTCTATATTTTGTCTCTGAAGATGAAAGCCACCAACTCCCACAGGTCTAGGAGGGGGGGAGTTCCAGGAACATCCCATATCTCACTTATACGATCAGAAAGTAAATTGAGATTTAATATAAAAAAAGACTTTCGGTTGATATTTATCTGTCAGAGTCAGACCATTCTTTTCATTAAATAAGATTTAGATGTCTGTTTTCCACATGAATTTATATTTATTTATATTGATTCTTCATATGTGCCTGCCAAAGTCAATGTTTCTTCCTTGCTACTTTTGCCTCCTTTCCCTTTTTCCCCCGCTGTGTATTATTAAGTGGTTTCTGTCCTGGTTTAATTTGGACGGGACAGGATATCGGGCTTTCTTTAATCCCTTTAGATTGATGGGGGACTTGTGCTCAGCAGGAGTAAGAGTGCAGGCAAGAGAAGAGAGAGGAAAAGGGAAAGAGGTAGGTTTGCAGCCAGCCCCCTGTCATTCACTCCTTATGCTTTTATTGGCTGCCGCTAAAGCACTTACAGTTAGACATGAGGAGACGCCCTTGGGCTCCACTCACCCTCTTCCACTTTGAGACAACCTAATCACACTTTGTCAACATCCTACTTTCTCTAAAAGTGCTCTTAAAGATCCAAATTTTCTTTAGCATGTACTTCCTCTGGCACCTTTGCCTCTATCCTGACCTGCAGTGATGTTCTGTTGGCTTTGAACTTCAGAAAAGTGCATCTATCACACGCAATTACTATTTTTCCTGGAAAACACTGAAGTTACACTTCTATGTCCAAAAAAGGTATGAAGGTGGCAGGCAATTTATCTGTGTGTGTCATAGCACAATTTCTTAAGTGACGTAATTCACAAGCAACTGAGTTATTTTCTCAATAGGAGGAGTTGATGGTGTCATATAAATTCTTCATGGTTTCTCATCGTTCCTGCTAGGCCACACCTAGCCTCGCTAATGCCTGATTGAAATGCAGTCTGAAGGTGTTGCAACCTCCTACTTTCAAAAGGCGTGACCAACAGGTGACAATGAAATGTCCCCGTACGCAATTACGTAGTACAACCAGTCAGAAAATGTTTGCTCAGTGGAGCTCTGTGTATCAATTCATCTAAAATGTAAGCAACCGCCGAATTGACAGACGGCTGCTCTTTGGTGGTCACCATGATGGATGTATACAAAAACTTCTAGACGTTGCTTTTCTGTCCTCACTGTGCTAAGCCTGCCTCCAGCAGGTGTGTGTGTGTTTGGGTCCCCTTTTTTAAGGAGGTTTTGGAGTTGGCCAAAATGCCATCCATACCAGTCTGCAGTGCAAAATCAAATCACTGCCAGACTCGGCTGGGTTCACCCAGGCTTGGCCACACCATAACCTCTGTGTATATCCAATGCCATAAAAAAAAGATTGTGTCATGCATAAAAAATATGCTCTGCCCAAACAGAACTGCTGACAGAACATCATTACTGAGAGACATACAGACTAGCGAGCTAGAGTAGGGTTGGATGACTACCTCGGGTGTTATTCACTACTTTGGCACGCTCCTGTAAGTCTGGGGGACCTGCCGAGAAGTCAGGAATTAGATAATCAGTCACATATATAAAATTACAAATAAATAGGTCACACGGTTGCCTTTTAAGCAAAAAGACCAGGGCCCTGCAACGCTCATGTGTAAGATAAGAGGTAGATGTTTAGAATTTAATAAATAATCTTTTTTTTAAGATGTATTATTTTTAACCACAAAGGCAGCAAACTTGCAGACATTCACTCAGTAGAGGTGTTCTTGATTCATAATAATGACTACAACATAGAGATCACACAGTGCTACATTGGTTAGCATTGTTGCCTCACACCAAGGAGGCCCCAATACCGGTTTGACCAAGGTCCATTCCGTGTGGAGTTTGCATTTTCTCTGTGTGTGTGAGGGTTTTCTTCAGGTGCTCTAGTTTCTTATGATGTCCAAAACTTGCAAAATTTGGTTAGTTAGACTCACACTTCATTTGACTACTGGTGTGAGTTTCAGTGTCTTCATGTTGTGTTTTTTTTCCATCAACAACAGGGACTGAATTTGCTGCCGTCTTTGCACCTCTGAAACAGGAGAATGACTGTCTCTGGTTTGATCCATTTGTTGAATGTGAATCAGGCAGACAGCGGGATGTGCATTAGATGAAGTATAGATGCACATTGGTGTGTAGTTGTGCAGAGACCGAAACTTTGTTATATGGTTTATAATGGGATGATTCAGTACAATTATATGCATGGCAATGCTTTGTTTAATATAGCTATTCTTTTTTAATAAAAAAAATATGAATAAGCCAGATCCATCACTGCTTACCATGATAGATGTTTCATTTAAGACCAGAAAACCAGAGTCTTCTCTGCCTAAAATTGCAGGTGATTAACTTTGCAAAGCCTAGAACTAACTTCTTCTTTCAGCTTCTTCCATCTTGCCCTATCCCTTGTGCAAAGCATCTGCAAGACTGAGAACACAGAGAAAGTATAAAGGGAGATGGAAATACTTATAATACTAATACTACAACTTGCTCACATACATTATTCTGGTGAGATAATATCAAAAAATAAATCAAAAAAATATCAAAAAAAAGCATTCAAGAATCCATTTTCTCAGTTTGTAACAACATAAGAACTTGCCAAATCATTTTGACTTAACAATAACATGATAGGGTTTCATGTTTTTTAGGGTTTCATGTTGTTTAAAAGAGAGGAAAGATGAAAAGAGGTAGAACTGTTAAATATGGACCATTTATTGGTTTGTGCATTATAAAGATTATTGATTCCTATCGGTTAATTGCTACATAATATATCAAGGGACAACAAAATGTCTGCCAAGAAGCAGACCACAGGCTGAGACCGAACGCTCCAAAGTTTATTTTGTGTTTGTATTGATTTCATTTTGTTATGAGAAAACCATGGCGTGTTTGAACCCTGTGACAAGGTTTGTTAATGGAGAGGATGATGCGACTCTCTGAGGAAGAGGAAAAGCACTGATCTTTTCCTAAACCTATGCCAGAGCCTGACCACATTCATTACCAGGAAATGGCTCTCTGCACTCTTAATTTCCTAATTTCAAGAAAAAATTAGGCCCAAATGAATAAAACCTCTTAAAGTAAACATGTCTAAAGTCTGTAGAAAGTTACAAGAGCAACATGTGATCCTGGTGAAACTGCAAATAAAGATCTGGTTGCTTTTTTGCCTTTTTCTTTACTTCTTCTTTACTAAGTTTCCCCCTACAGTTTCAGAGTACATATTTTTACAACACCACAACAGACATTCAGTCGACTGTCGTAAAAAAACGTATTGTCCATGCCTGTCCATTTTGTATGCTTCCATGCTTTTCAATTCACAGCATTTGTCACAGATTCTTTTTCACCAGCTCAGCCATGATGAATGACTAGAGTAACATTATCGCTGCCTTGATTTTATATCTGGTACCTGGATAGGGTGTGTCTGTGTGTGTAGTGTTGTGAAAAAAATTGTATTTCCGGCAACACCAGAGACTTCACAAGACCTCTTGAATCTGAGGTCATTAGTCCTGATCTTGCAAAGCTGGTTTTCTGTCAACAGATGGTAGGGGGAGCGGAGATATCCCCAATCTCTTCGCATCAAGCCATTTAACTATCATAATCATAATAAAGCTCATAATTTAGGGTAAAAAGCCTGCATAGTTCTGCTTTAAGAGGTAACACATACAAACACACACACTATGAGTGATGGCTGCTCACATCAGTATGCTGACTGACAGCTCATGATTCTATACACCAGTGTAATATCTCTGTCGTTATGAACGTCATTGTGTTTGTCTGGCCAACCATGCGAGGATTTCTGCAATGACAGTCCTGATCAATCACAGCAGCCACTAGAGTGCAGAGTTCAAGAGCCTTTTTGGCAGTGGCCTTCCCTGGGGGGCCTGCCAAGGCAAAGAGACTAAACTGGAGTAATGATTGCCATTAGGCAGGTTTATGAATATTGATGACAAACATCTGCACTGAAAACACTGCACAAGTTGCTGCACAGGAAACTGTTCCTCGTTCAGCTTGTCTTAGCCAGACAAACAGGAGCTGGACAGCTGATGTCAGGCAAGTCTGCAGGGGTGGGGTCGGATGTCACAGGTGAAGAGGCATCAGCAGGTGGAGCAGGTGGAGCAGGTGTGTGGGGTCATGCTCGGCACCTCATTTCCACAGGGCCCGGCGGATCAAAAAACACAACTGGATTTAAAATGGGTTTTTCTTCCACTGCAGATGTCCAAATTGTCTGTGATTAAAGACAAAGCATTACAAGAAAATGTTGCGCAGTAAATGGGATTCACTTAGGAATTTGATTTATATAGCGTAATCAGAAGAACATGGAATCCTGCTGTTTCTTCCCCACACACATTTCACAACTTTTCCCTGGAGGTTTTTGAAGAGCAAGAGTTCATGTAGGAGTGCGAGCCTATGCACTGATTTAAAAAGACACAGGATGCCTGAGCCATTGAAATTTTTAAAGACAAAGTGAAACTTCCCTAAAAAAACAAAACAAAAGCAACCTCTTCATGTCACACCAGTTACCAGGATTCCATCCAACTTTTTTTTTTTTTTAACCAAATTTCTGGTAAATTGTTCTGGTAAAAGTGTAACTAAACTAAACTTGTGTATACAGTGTATTTAGTAATGCTTTTGTCAACTGCATTCAAACTTTGCAAACGGCTTTCTTAGCCCACTCTTGCATCACTTGTATGCTCTTTCATCACCCTCTAATCCAACCAGCTTGAGGTTTGCTGTCCCAGGCTCCTCCTCCTTGTATAAAGCCTCAGAATAGAGGATTTAGTTACCCGTTCATAAAAATATAAGATATTTCCATCATAGGATGTTTGCAATGGTTTAAAAAAAATATACAATTATAGGCAACATTTTTTTTTTTAATTCTGGAATTAAACACTTGTTCAGTGTGCTAAATTATATATGGAGAGTATCCATTTTTACAGTTTGCAGTCATAAAAGTCACAGGTGTAAATAATCAATTAATAAAGGCTGAGTTCCATTTAGCATGCCTGCACAGCTTGGGTTTTCCTATTAGCTAGCTAAGATGTCCCATTAATGAAAATGGATGGGTCTTTTCTCACCCAAAATAAATAAATAATAATAATAATAAACAATAATTATTTAAGGTGATGAAATAGAATGCAGGGGAAGAAGAACAGACTCCAATGTGCCCCCACATGTTTTTAACATTCAACTGAAATGGTGAAAATTCCACTTCTCTGCATGTTTGTTGCACAGGTCTGATTCCACAATACTGATATTCTGTAAAAACAATAACAAACAGTGACGATCACCAGCTTTAAGCCACACTATTTGTTTATGTATTTATGTATTTGGCTCCTTCAGTCGGCACAACCCCAGAAGAAGAATTCAGAATTCGCTTTACATAAACTTTCAATATTTCACACTTAGTCACCTTCATTTTGTGGTTCCTCAACAAAAGTTTCGACATTTTCCCACCAAATTTGTATACATTGTAAAGACACCACACATTATCTGTACAGGTAACATATTGTTTGTCAGTGATGATACTGTGCAAGTCAAAGCTGCTGCACAGTGCGGGTACAACAGTGAACTGCATAAGTGCATAGAAAGGAGATTTTATTTTCACAAAAATTACTGAGAGTACAGGATCGAGAAATGATCAGTGGAGCTGACAATCACGGAAACTGACAGGCCTTTACAGTCAGATCTGCATAATTCAAAGACTGTCATCAAGATGCAAGTTTCATTTCCCCATTTTTTTTTTTCAGTTTTTTTGCTGTGCTACTAAACTTTTCAAACAAGTAATTTACTTTCATTTAATGTCGACTCAGTGCACTTCACCCCACAACCAGCTATCCCTGCCAACACGTTCTGCTTCATCACAGAGCTGCTCAACATGGCACATTTTCCAAAGTGATATCAAGTTTGTGTATGAGAGTTAATTATTCATGCTTCTCCAAAAAAACAAATTTGTCCAAATGAAAAACACAATTAGGATTCTTTTACATCCTCAACTGCTGATGTATTAGAGGCTCCAGTCATGCATATCAAATTCTTTCTTATCAGCAGAGCTGGGATTATACGAAAATGAAACTGTGGCGTTACTCCCAAAGATGTCAGACATGAGTGTTGGGTTCTAAGTGAATATAATTTGCCTTAATTGTACATTTCTGCAAATGACATATATGTGTGAGCTCATGTACTCACTCATATAATGCAATCGAATTATTTAAGCGATTAATTTGTTGATGTTTTTAAAACAAGGCTTTGTAGCAGGGCATGTCTTCATCCGCACCAAGTTGTGTGAATGAAATTGTCGAGACGAGCGGCCAAAAACCAAGCACAAAAGAAAGAGTTGCCGGACATTCTCCATTGTTGTCTTTTGTGTCTCATTCAACGACGATTTCATGTTACATGCCTCACTGACATCACCATTGGGCACACCCTGTCTACCAAGAAAAGGTACTGTTCAGGACTTTACCATTCCAAGCGGAACCATACTGTACCAAGCTTAACCATGCCATGATATAAACACAGCATTATAAGGTACCATACCAATGTTGTTAAAATAGGTACAATATTGCAGTTTATTTTCTAAGAGTGTGGGTTAATAACCAGGAAATGCTCATCATCACTTCTCCCCATTGTCACTTAAGTGGTAAAAAAAAAAAAAAAAACACATTTAGACACTTAACATTTGCTACTCCATAAAGCATGTGACTTTGTCCTTGAGTTACTTGCGCTCTCATTATGTTTTCAATGAGTTTGTCAAGCACCTGTTTTTGCCAACACTTTAGCACACGTTCAGTCTCTGGCCTTGGTGGCTCATCGCAGCTCAAGAAGTGGCTCTTCTTCGGATAGCACCTGACACATGGAGTGACAAGTGTGTTTCAACTGGTGCCAAGAAGCCTGGCTGTCCTTGTCCCTCCTTCCACCTTTTGTCTGCGAGTGGCGCTCTATGTCACTGGCAGGCTTTTCTCTCTCCCTCTCTCGACCTCTCCACACTGTTATTTATAGAGGAAGTGTCATCCAGACTCTTATTATTCCAGCTGGGCAGGAGCTACCTCTGCCATGCAGCCTGGACTGTGGAGTTTGGCCCACAACTGCTGCAAAGAGACTTTTTTACACAATCCTGTTTAAGCTTCAAGATAACAAACAGGAGGAAATCATTTTACTATTAGAGGGTGGACTTAAAAAAGAAAAAAAAAAAAAAAAGAAAAGGGTTAGATGACCCTATCGAGGGGGCTATCAGCTACATGTGCACTCTGCTGTACGTCTGGAGGTGGGTGGACCTGCCAAGGTGTCAGAAATGAGGTAATCAGTCACATGTGAGGGAGATGGAGGGTCAACCAGGGTTGGGCTTGTTATTCAAAGAGACGCTGCCAGCTCCAAGCCGTCGAAAGAGTCTGAAGGTCTTGGTGCAGGCAGGGCGGCTTCCTGCTCTGAGCTGTGTGTGTACGCGATCTGTTTCCAGCAAAGACTGGCCAGTCAGCAATAGCTCAGGCAACAGTGGAGAGGTGCAAATTTAACACGGCAGCTCTCATATGCTCCAGAAACAGTATCCCATCGTAAGTGATGGCACCCGCAACTGGTCGGATTTCCAAACATCATTCATGCAGAAAGTTTTTTAAACCAGCAATAAGTCACAGAGGCAGGAATGCAAGCAAAAACACCTCCCTATGCTTTTGCTGTAATCATATACTGTAATGATATAGTGCCCACATTAACACTGTTAGGATGCCACAGCCAAGCTCTGTGGGTTTGCCTAATTCACCTCCATTAATCCTTTAAATTACACACGGACAACTCTTACATTCAACTGTTTTTCAACTGCAGTTTACCATACTTTTTATTTTTATTTTCTATTCATAAAACATACCAAGTACACTAACAAGCACTGTCACACAGACTCAGTTCTTCCATGTTCTGCATCATATCATCTCTGCTGGTCTGTCAGCTTCACATTTATACTGTTAATTTGTTGTCCACTGTCATGTTCCAAAACCAATCATCTTTCAAATCACTTATTTTCAGAAAAAGGCCTGCATAGTGGAGGTGGAGAAAAAAAAGTAGACAATCAGCTTTAACCTTGTTTTCATCCAAATGAGCTGTCTTCTAGGACAACTGGCTGTGATACAAGTTTGCAGGGACTGTCTACAAAGCAGAACACCTACATCTATAATGACTTAATTGGTACTTGGGCTGGGCGGTTATACGATTGCAATCATTAATCGATTGCAATCGTATAATCGTTGATTACAATGATTACAATGAAGGAGCAGAATGATTTGCCATACATTGTATTATGATGAGGCTTTTACATAATATTCTGAATAAAGTTTTCCTAAATTTATGAAATAGATTGTGTAATATTACCTACAGGAGATAAGTGAAGGCTGTTGTGATTTTATCGACACTACACTTTTGATATTTACTAATATTCTGAATAAAAATAACCAAAAATGAAAAAAAATATGTAGTATAATCTAGAGAATACTAAGGAAGTGTGTATCATAATTTTAGGGACACTATACAGTATTATAGTGTCTAGTATAAGCTTAATCACTATTATATTTTTCACATTGTTTTATACATAATTCTTACTTACAGTAATTGTCTGTTTTTGTCATTTTTCAAATACTTATAAAGCACTTGTGCTTGTGGCCATATTGTGGCATTTCTCCACTCTAGCAAAGTGAAAAACTGACATGAACATGTCAGACACAACAGCCACAGGAATGCACTTGCAAACACCCAACTCCACATTGGCATAAAATTGAACCCACAACCTTTGAGTTAAAAAAACAACTCACTCTAACACTGAGCTACAGTATCACTTCCCTATTAATATTTTTTATTTTTTTTACGTAATATTACCATACTTAAACTGCATCCTGATCCCTCTATCTGACAAAAGTGTCTTCTGATTACGGATTAAATAAAGAATAAAGAAAAGGGATTGTTTCATATGTAGTTCAAGATATATATAAAAAAGTATTTAATAAGAGTCAATGAGCAATGGTCCCTCATGCAACATAACTTGGTAAATATTAATTTCTTGGGGCTTAGTGCAAACTGATCCTCCATTACATTATTTAAATTGTCATGGTAGAGTAGGTGGCATTAAATTTAAATATCAGCTGCATTAAAAAGATTTAAATTAGATTTGGAGAACACTTGCAGTATCTTCACAACGTGATAACATTTGCCCCGATGCATATTTGCTACCCTGGTCTGTGTCGTTGTTTACCCACTGGTGTCCATGTCTGCATCACCCGGTATTTGCCTCACTGTCTGCGGAGTCTTGGTCTGTCTGCCGCTGTTTGAAATCATGTAGCTGTGGTGGAAGCAGATTTTCACATTCTCTACTACATCCTCTGAGAGCAAGAAAGTAACGCGAGGTCGATCCAGGACAAGGCCATCTGACAGGGTGTGAATAATGTAGTCTACAGAGTGCGTGTCTGTGTGTCTGTGTGTCTGTGTGTGTGAGATGGAGCTTCTAATTCAACATATCTGGAATCATTGCATTTATCCACACTCATTTGTGTTTATATGCACACATAAGTAGTTACATTTTTGTGCACTTTTTTGCTGCGTTAATTTGCATGTAGCATAATATCCCAACATGTTTTACTCAGATCCACAAAAAGAATAAAGGCTTTTACACTGACATTTAAATTCATTCATTTTGCCCGTTCCAGTTACCTGTTCTGTGGCACACCCACACACATTCTTTGAAGAATGGCACTATCCCAAATATGTCAGCAGCTAACATTTATTTTCATAACTGATAAATCTGTCGATTTGTTTTCTCGATTCATCAGTTTCTTGTTTCAGCCATAAAATGTCACTGTCAATGTCAATCGATTTTCCCCAAACATTTAAATTATGTTTGTCCTCAAATGTCTTGTTTTATCCACATACCAAAGACATACAGTTTGCAGGAGTAAAGGAACCAGAGCATTAAAATATAAAAAGCTGAAATAAAATACTGGTTAGTAATGGATATATTATTATATGCCATATTAAATATTATACTTAATTAACTTATTGTATCCGTGTATGTACTAGCACTCTATAAAAAAAAAATTTTTCTTCTTTTTTTTTAAATTTATACCTCCATTATTTATTTTCATTATGTGATCTTATAGTTCTGTAAAGCATATTGAATGACCTTAATGTTGTCATGTCCCGGGTTTGTGTTGTTGGATGCATTTTTTCTTCCTGTTTTATTTTTGTCAAAACCCTATGTTTCCTGTGGAGTGTCGTGTTCTGTGTTGCAGGACGCTGGCTGGTTGTTAAGGCGGAGACTGTGATCATCGGCAACAGTGATTTGACAGCTACGAGACAATTTATCTATTGATCACCAGTGTCTGTGGAAGTTTTATGCAGGTAGAAACTCTGATAACTGCTCTTTCTTCTACTTAATTACTCTACTTACATTTAATGGTAAAAGAAAACCTCATTAATGAGAGAGAGGTTTTACCCATCACCGCTAAAATCTAATATTTATTCATTGGGTGTATCCTACATCGCCAAACAATATCAAAACAGTGTCTGTCCAATATAGCATATGGCATATACCCACTACAAGAGGTCCAAGGCTGCTGTTTCATATAAACTTCGTTTTCTGACAGAAATTGCACTTATTGTGCTGCTGGTGTGGCAGCCCAATGCTACTTTGAGTGTGTGGCTGGAGAAAAGTGGCCTTGGCTCGAAATGTCCGACCGTTGCACTTTACTGTCCCTACACAAGAACAGGATTTAAAGGCATGAGATATCCAGGGCACATGTATCCTGTTAGCAGGGTTAAGAGATTTTTCCGCCACTTGGTTTAAGAGCTATTTCTGTGTTCTGGAACAGTATTGGAAATTTGAAAGAAAATATTTACATTTTAAGGAAGGCTGTATTGCTTTTAATATAAGTTTGATGATGTTTAAAACAGGGATTAGATTTGGGAAATACTGCTTAGCTGTGAACATAGTTTTATGGTCATGATTTAATGACTGTGCCCACAGATTTTTATTTATTTATTTATTTATTTATTTATTTATTTTTTGACTTAAGAGACCAGTGAAATAAATGGTGTCAGGAGCAGTATTCCTGGTAACAAAGTGAATTCAATCATTTGGCCCATCTGTGCTCGGGGTGGTGGGGGTGCTAGTGGCAGTGTACCCACTACAGTAGACCACAATACACCACTGGTCCAGGTCCACATACTGATTTAGGAGAAATTTATTAAAAAAAAAAAAAAAAAGATGTGGGATGGATCATTTTTGAAGTGGTGCCTGTGTTGATGGCAGCCTCTTCAGTCGCTCTGCCTCTGTTGTGCTGTATTTACTATGTGATTGATATTATTTTATTATTATCTACATCAAAGTAGCAAAGTTTGTTGATGAAACTGTTCCTTTACATACAGTGGACCAAGCAACCTTTGCATAAAGAGAATAGATTTACTCATTGTTTGTATACCTCTCTTGACCAATGAAGAGTGACTCTACACATTCTTCTATATATATATATTCTGTATATATATCACAATGTCATTCCACCTGTTTATAGCATATCTGTTCTAGGAAACAAAAAAAAAAAATATAAATATATATATATATCTTCATGCACCATTTGCACTTTAATGCCACAATTTAAGCTATGTGCACTTGAGCTGCTGCTTAGTTTTTCTTTTGTTATTTAACTTTAACATATTTCTATTGTTTCGTTACCTTTGTGTGCGACTGACTGTCACTTTTAATTTTTATTACTTTGTGTTGGTACAAGAGAGTGCTGTAAAAAAAAAAAAAAAAACGGAGTCAAATTCCTCGTATGTGAAAACTTACCGGGCCAATAAAAGCTGATTCTGATTCTGATTCTGATTCTGGTTGTTAGACTCATAAATGTATAGCGTGGGGCAGCCCATGACCAAGCAGGAAGGGAACTTGGCTTGTAACAGGAGAGTTGTCGGTTTGAGTCCCCACCTGGTCAATGGCTAGTCCCCTGGGCAAGGTATCCAATCCCTGTTGCTCAATGTTAACTGGTCATTTTAAATTGACCCCGGCCACTGGGGGCCACATGCAGTGTACTCCTCATGTTGGTCCGAAGCCTGGATAAATGGGAGGTTTGTGACAGGGAGGGCATTGGGTGTAAAAAATCTCTGCCAAAACAAATATGCAGATCATCTGCTGTGGCAACCCCTTGAGAGAGAGAAGCCAAAAGGAAAAAAAAAATATAGCTTACATTAAATAAATTTTTTGGTCGTTCCCTTGGTGTTTTACGGCATTTGGCATCCATAATATTGTATAAGCATCTCCTTTTTTCTTTCTTTTGCCTCCTTCTCTCCTCTAAGTGTTGAGCTGCTTTATTAATTGAATTAAATGCTAAAGAAGGCTAAAATCATATTTTACAAGGCCACCATGACCATGACCTCTGGCCACCAAAATCAAAACAGTCCAGAAGAAATGAACACTTGTGCCAAATTTAAAGAAAGTATTCTCCTGAAGAGAGCCCATTTACAAAGGAAATGGGATTCATAAGTCTTTTTTTGTTGAACAATGTAGTGAAATGTGCTATAGTCCTACACATACTTAATAAAATCCCGAGATCCCACCAAGTGAACTTTGTGGAAGATTTGCACTTTATTTTTTAATCCAACTAAGGAGCCTTAACAGTTACAATCGCATGTTTCATATGACTCAAACTACTATCAAATAAGTTCACACAATCAGCATGACTATTCCTGTGTCTCCCACGATCGCAGTGTTGTGTTTGGCTGTCTGTGACGACGAAGAATGATGGATTTGACATCATGGCTGACAGAGGGCAAGTGGGAGCATAATAGCTATGCTAGTGACACGGGGTGTTACAAGAGGCTGCAGCTGTTAAGCTGCTTGTTCCTCTATCTTTCCATCCCTCTCTTTGTCTCTCTTTTTCTCTCCACTCCATTTCCGTGATCACCTTGCTGCTGCTGTGACAGGAGAAGGGGAGGGAGTTTTAAAAGCAGGCTGTATGCAGTGTGAGCAAGAAGGGAGTGAAGAAACGGGGAAGAATTTGTGCAGTGACTTACACTCACAGGCTTACACTCTTTGTGGTTTTGAAATGGTGTCTTTTTTTTTTTCTTTCTTCTTTCTTTTTCACTTTTAAATAAGCCCTATCAGTATTTAACAATGCTGTCGTAAGTCTGTCGTAAATGCTGTCGATTTGTTGCCTCCGTTTGGTTGGATATTACTGGTGCTGGTGATGTTTTTTTTTTTTTTTTTTTTGCTTAGGTTTAGGAGGTCATGTGTGTTTTGACCACCCAGTTTATTTAGGCTGGGATCACCAACACCCCATTTTGCTTCATTAAAGGTCACATAGAATGGTCTTTTTGCACCAAAAATCCAGATTACTGATATCTACTTAGATAAATTGAATAATATTTATGGTCAAAAACCTCCTAGTCTCTTCAGATTAAGCCAGTTTATTGCTGCTCTCTGCCAGCCTCTGAACAGGCACTCTGTTTCTGAGTTAATGCCCGCCCCCAAGAACACTGAGTATCTTGTGATTGGCCAGCTACCAGCTGACGGACTGCTCCACGGTGCTTCTTCTTCTTCTTCTTCAGGTTGAATGTTCACGCCCATGACCAGCAGTAGCTGTTGGGGGAGGGTTCGATAAACGGCAGATGTGCTAGTTATGTAACTAAACTCCATGTTTCAAAACTTCAGAAGTGGCTGAAGTGTTTATTGTGACACTTTAGTGATGTTTAGATACAGGAAGGACACAGGGACACACCAAAAAACATCAGAAATTAGATTTTTCAGTGCATGTCCTCTTTAAACTAATTGATTCATTGAATTTTATTATTAATTTGCACAGTTGATGATTTATGTTATCCTCTATATGTTTGGTCTCCATCTGAGACATTGATTCCTTTAACAAGGCTGACAATGGCAAGAGGCGATGGCAAAGTTATGATATGGACCTGGAGTTGTCCTTTCAGAAAGTTCTGAGGCTCACCTCAGGAGTGTGGAAAGTCTGATATCACTGCCACCACCTTAACTAAATAAGCCAAAAAAAAACTTCCATGAAAAGTTTCCTCCTCATTCTCATAGTCCTAACTCATGCAGACAGATTCTCTGTGTGTGTGTGTGTGTGAGAGAGAGAGAGGCAAAGAGAGAGAGTTAAGAAACTGGTGTGTCACAAGGCATGTCATCCCCATAGCAGCATCTCTGTTACTCACTGCAGAAGCTTAGGTCATGTCTGTTTTCACTTCCAACAGCAGTTTTTGTAACCGCTGAGCCTGTGTGACCCCCATCCAAATTTTCCAGTGGCTCTGCAGACATGTCTGTCAAGGATGCCTTTTTGGTCAACTACAGGATATCTAAAAGAACAGCTAGCATCTGTCCAGCATGGCAGCCACTGAAAAGTTGTAGTCTTTCTGTTCGACTTACATTAGTTAGGTAGTTGTTAGATGCAATCACAAGACAGTCATCTATCCAATTGCGTATACTAGAATTTTGGATCTACGTCTGTTGGTCACGTCTCTTGAAAATGGTAGGATGTAACTATAACCTTTCCAGACTCAAAGTCATTGAGATGCAGTCTGGCATCGACCAGGTTAGTAACCACCAGAAAAAATACCTTTAGTGTCTTTGATTGACAAATTCCACTTCTCTTCTGTCTCTGTAACTAACCTTCCTGTTTCCATTTCTGTCCACCTACCTCTCCTCTGTCGTCCTTTTTTCCTTTCACCCCAACCGGTTGAGGCAGATGCTGCACATCTCTAAATCTGGTTCTGTCAAAGGTTTCTTCATGTTAAGAGGGAGTTTGTCCTCTCCACTGATGCCTAGTGCTTGCTCATTATGTGAATTGTTTTTCATATATACAATACAATATTACAGTTACAATATTTCTCTCTGTAATATTGTAAGGGTTTCTGCATTACTATGTACAGTGCCTTGAGATAATGTATGTTGTGCTTGGGCACGATGCAAATAAAAGTGAACTAAATTGAAATTTGGGGCAATGAAGATTTAATTTATGAATGAATAATGAATTCCCTCTGTAACTCATTATGTTTTGTTCCCTGTTGTTGTTCACGAAGCAGCATATTGACAGTGTGTTTCATAAAATCACAACACTCTTGACCTTTGACTTTTGCTAAACTAAACACAGTCAGTTCACCATTAGGTACAAGTGAGTGTTTGTACCAAAACTGAAAAACAAACAAACAAAAACCCCTGAAGACGTTTTTGACATTCATGGACAAAAAAAAAAAAAAGAAGACAAAGAAAAAAACTGCTGTGCAGAGGCATAAAAATGTCAGACATAATGAGCAGTCCTACAGTAGCCCTTCAATGACAAAATGCTATTTTAGGATTGCCTGAAGAATAAAGATGGATGTGTATAAATAGCTGCAGTTACGAGGCAAGGCAGAAAAGAGGGCAAAATGAGAGAAAGGTCAAAATAATGTGTGTGTGCGCCTCTGTGTGTGGATGTAACAGATGACAAGAATAAAGTTGGCAACTCACCTTGTGTGGTTAAAAAAAAAAAAACAACATATATATATATATATATTGTGGCGGGCACTGAGGGGCATGCCTCTCACCCAGGAGGGTTGTGGGTAAAGGGGTGTGTTGAGTTACTACTGATGTTGGCGCTCGCGTGGCATCGGATCCCCCGCAGCTGGTGACGGAGGACGCGAGGACGGCGGTCGTCGCGGGAGTTTCCGCCCGAGGACAGCGCAGCGGTGAGATGTGTTTCTTCCACCGACGTTTCGGCAGCAAGGCTCGGCGCTGCACTCCTCCGTGCACATACGCGGCATCGGGAAACGCCAACGCCGGCACGCAGTAGCAGCGGTGGGTGCCGGCAAACGAGAGGAGCTGCTGTTTATCAAGGACAGCCTGTCGGGGCGCCGTTTCCTGGTGGACTCCGGTTCGCAGAAGAGCCTCCTCCCCCCGGCTGACTCGGACCTTTCGTCCCGCGGCAGCGGTCCGCAGCTGAGTGCTGCTAACGGATCGTCGATTGGAACGTTTGGTACCAGGTCTGTGACTGTTTGTTTTAGCGGACGCCAGTTTCAGTGGGACTTTGTGATTGCTGCCATTACTGTTCCCATATTAGGTGCAGATTTTCTGTGTGCTAACGGGTTGTTAGTTGATGTTGCTAATCGCCGTCTTATTGATGCTGTGTCTTTTGCTACATTTGCATGTCAGACAGGGGGGCCTGGGCCATTAACACACGCTAGTTTCTCCGCGTCGGGCAATCAGTTTCAGTGTTTACTGTCGCAGTTTCCCTCGCTAACTACTCCCGCTTTTTCGACCACGGTCACAAAGCACGGTGTGGAGCATTTCATTCCCACAGATGGTCGCCTCGACGCTGTGAAGTTGGCTGTTGCTAAGGAGGAGTTCGCTAATATGGAGCGCTTGGGGATAGTGCGGCGTTCCAACAGCCCGTGGGCTTCACCGCTGCACATGGTGCCGAAGGCGGATGGCTCGTGGCGGCCGTGCGGTGATTTTCGACGGTTAAACAATAACACTGCGCACGACCGCTACCCCATCCCACACATCCAGGACTTTTACGCTCGCCTCGCTGGAATGACGGTTTTCTCCAAGGTGGACCTGGTGCGCGGATATATCCTGTGCGCGCGGAGGACGTGCCTAAGACTGCAGTGATCACTCCTTTCAGGCTTTTCGAGTTTTTGCGCATGCCTTTCGGCCTTAAAGGCGCAGCACAAACGTTTCAGAGGCTGATGGACTCGGTGTTGCGAGATCTTGACTTCAGCGCTTGGGGATAGTGCGGCGTTCCAACAGCCCGTGGGCTTCACCGCTGCACATGGTGCCGAAGGCGGATGGCTCGTGGCGGCCGTGCGGTGATTTTGATTATTAACCTGGTGAAGTGCCAGTTCGGTTTGCCAGTCATCGACTTTCTGGGCCATCGTATTTCAGCGCAGGGCGCGGTTCCGCTGCCCTCCAAAGTGCAGGCGGTGGCGGTAGTTTCTGGGAATGGTGAATTTCTATAACCGTTTCCTACCGCACGCAGCCCACCTCCTGCAGCCGCTGTATGGGGCCCTGAGGCTGAAAAAGGCCAGCGACCTGGTCGACTGGATGCCCGATCGGGTCCAGGCTTTCGAAGGGGCTAAGTCCGCCTTAGCTGAGGCGGCACTCCTGGTGCACCCCTCGCCCACTGCGCCTGTTGCTCTTACTACCGATGCGTCGGACGTGGCGGTCGGGGCCGTAGTCGAGCAGCAGGTGGCGGGCGTGTGGCAGCCTTTGGCATTCTTCAGCCGTAAGCTACGAGACAATGAGCATAAGTATAGCGTCTTTGACCAGGAGTTGCTGGCATTATACTTAGCGACGCGCCATTTTCGTTTCCTGCTGGAGGGCCGGTCTTTTACCGCGTATGTCGACCACAAACCGTTGACGTTCGCGATGTCGAAAGTGACCGAGCCGTGGTCTGCTCGCCAGCAGCGCCACTTAGCAGCAATCTCGGAGTTTACCACTGATATTCAGCATGTGGCCGGGAAAGCTAACTCTGTCGCCGATTGCTTGTCACGTGCGGTGATCTGTCCCGTGTTCCTCGGGATAGATTTTTCATCTATGGCTGCAGACCAGCCAGGCGATCCAGACATTCAGGCCCTTAAAACCGCAGATACGGCCCTGCAGCTCGAGGACACGGCTCTGTGCGACGGCAGTCCGACAATCGTTTGTGATCTCTCTACAGGTCGCCCACGCCCCGTGGTGCCTGTGGCGTGGCGCCGTCGGGTTTTTGATTCAGTGCACTCCCTCTCACACCCGGGAGTTAAAGCATCTGTGAAACTCGTCAGCTCCAAATTTGTATGGCCTGGCCTGCGGAAGGACGTCAAGGAGTGGGCAGCTGCATGTGTGGCATGTCAGCGTGCTAAGATTCACCAGCACACTAAAGCACCACTCCAGCCATTTGCAATTCCCACTCGGAGGTTCGATCACGTGCACGTGGACTTGGTGGGCCCCTTGCCCCCCTCGCAAGGCTATACGCATCTGCTGACTATGGTGGACAGGACCACCAGGTGGCCAGAGGCAGTACCTCTGTCGTCCACATCGGCCGCGGATGTAGCTCGTGTGTTTATTGCATCCTGGGTCGCGCGTTTCGGGACCCCATCTGACATCACCTCTGACAGGGGCCCCCAGTTTATTTCTGAGCTGTGGACAGCGTTAGCTGGGTCTCTGAGCATTCAGGTTCACCGTACTACCGCGTATCATCCCCAGGCTAATGGCTTGTGTGAGCGGTTTCATCGTTCACTCAAGGCAGCCCTGCGTGCCGCGCTCGTGGATGGTAACTGGGTGGATAGATTGCCTTGGGTGATGTTGGGGCTGCGTTCGGCTCCTAAGGAGGATTTGAATGCTTCCCCAGCTGAATTAGTCCTGGGCCAGCCGCTCCGCGTTCCAGGCGAGTTCTTGCCAGAGAGTGCTGCCTTATGCTCGTTTCCGGCGGCGCGTCATTTCTCTCCTGAGTCGGGTTTTACGCCGTCGCCTGTGCACCACTGTTTTCCACGCTCATTTGTGCCAGCAGGCCTCGCTGACACTCGTTTTGTTTTTATGCGTCACGACGCTCACCGTTCGCCTCTTAAGCCCCCATACGACGGCCCGTTCAGGGTGCTGGAAGCAGGGGATAAGAGTTTCGTGCTTGATGTGGGTGGGCGTAGGGAGCGTGTGACGTTGGACAGACTGAAGCCGGCGCACATGGTGGCTGGCGAGGGTGTGTTTCCGGCCCAGGTTCCCCGTCGGGGTCGTCCCCCTTCCAGGTTTCGACCGGTGCCCGCACAGGCTGGGAGTACTTTAACAGGTCCAGCCGCTGAGGAGGCCCTTCCACCGGCTGTTGGCAACGAGGGTCGGCGCAGCCGTTACGGGAGGTTACTTAGGCCTCCGGCGTGGGTTTGACCCATGGCCTGAGGTTCCCCTCTGGGTGTTCGGGGGGGGCTGTGTGGCGGGCACTGAGGGGCATGCCTCTCACCCAGGAGGGTTGTGGGTAAAGGGGTGTGTTGAGTTACTACTGATGTTGGCGCTCAGCGCCATGTTCTCACTCTTTTCTTGTGGAATGGAGAAATAAACACGTTAAGAGCACCTGCGCCTCAGAGTCATCCTTCACCTGCCACAATATATATATATATATATATATATATATATAGATAGATAGATAGATAGATAGAAGCCCTGCAATTTAATCATTGACAGTATGACAGCAAAGCAGTTGCAACCGTACTTAAATGTGCATAAATCTCAGTTTTTCTTCTTAACAGTTTGACATCTTTTACGATCACGCCACAGTGCAACAGTACTACAGTATGTACAGTTCTACAGTACAGCACATTACATTACAGTACAAGCAACACTGGAAAATCAAGCTATTCTTAATAAAACATTAAACTTTCTCTTATTCCAAAAAGCTGCTTTTATACCATTATGCAAATGGTTGATCTTGGTAAAACCCTGAGATTGTGCAATGAAAGGATACTTTCCGAGTGTAGGAGCACAATTTAGCTTCGGGTCTGTAGTTACTTAAGAACAAAAGGGAGACAACAACAGCACAAAAAAGAAAAAAAAAAACATTCATTCATTATCTCACAGTTTTAACCTCTATTGTTTGAAGGTCTAAAGGATAGAAAAACCAAAAGATGATGATGACATATTTTGTCATGACCCCTGGATCATACAGGTGCTTTTTTTGAACAATTATTCAGTTTAGACTTTCTGCTTTTATGATTTTCTTAGCCTAGTTTTTTTGGTTCTTTGTCTGGTTTTCGGTGCCTTGTTTTTCCTGTTTTATTTTGAAGTTTTCCCTTGCATGTACCTTGTCCATTTTCACTTCCTGTCCTTTCTTCCCTGATTGTCTGCCCTGCCCTAATGTGTTTCACGTGTGCTTGATTATCCGTGCCTCTGTGCTCCCAGTGTCTGTGTTGGTTATCTCACTACCATCTGTTGCTCTGTTTGTTTTTGCACAAAAGTAGAATTCGGAAATCCAGGCTGTTGGAGAAAGCAGTCCTCAACCTATGCTACTAAGTTCGCCCTGGCGTAGTCCGTTGCACGAACATCAAACTAAGATGAGCTCACACTACCTTGGTCAAGCCAGGTGTTACTGAAATAGACCCTGAGGTCGATCACAGACACACTAATGAGGAAGTGGAGAAGAGTGACCAACAACTTATAATGAAAACTTCTAAAGAGGTGAAACACTTATAAAAAATGAACACTTTAAATATAGTTCTATACTATTTTATACTGTAAACGGACGTTGGTGCCTTTAACTACATCAAAATTCCATGTAACAAAACAGGTATCCTAAAAAAAAAAAAAAAAAAAATGAAACTTGAAAAAGGAAAACACAAATTTTATAGTTGTTTTGGTAGTTGCAAATGAGCTCTTAATTGCCAATATGACGAATTCCACTGAAATCACCATATTTGCAATTTAAAGAGTTACTTCTAAATTTAATTATACTGGAGTGAAAAAATGTCTGTCATGTTTCTGGGGGAAACATGATGTGTATCTGTGTTCAGTCTAGTGACCAATCACACGAGTGAGAATTGTGACATTAGGTTTCCTACTGCGACCGTAAGGGAACATCTTTTTTTGCGAAATTAACGATTAACAATATTATAGAGTAACATCTGTGTGCTATAGCAGTTTATGACCAATCGAAGGCTAGTTTGTTCTGCATGCAGTTATTGAAGAGTTATTGCCTGCATTAAACCCGGCAGAATGGAAGATCGTTTCTGCATCTGTGTATTGATATCCGGCGATATCACAAATAGTGTAGCAAACCATGCTTACATTTCGATTTTCCACATTATCCATTTGATTATAAGAAAATTCTGCTTGCAAAAATAAAAATAAATAAGTGAGACAGCTGACTGAATGGACTGAGCAGCAGGATTACCAAATCTTTGTTTAGCTTGGTCTGGAACACAGAATAAATTGCTTGATAACTCCATCTGACTTGAGGCTAAATTCAGCCAGGTTAACTGACATAGCCTGGCTTAATCCCTTATCCTAGTTTCATGCAACAGGCTGGCCTGCTTCATTTGTTTCTGCTCCATGTTGTTTTTCGGTTTATGTTTTACTGTTGCATTATTGCTTAAATAGTCATTTCGTTAATTTTTTTTCTTCAGTTTTTATGTCCTCGTTAGAAATTAACCTTTCTTTGATGCTTATAAACAAGTTGACAATACATTAGAAAAGCTTTGCTATTTTAACTTGTAAGAGGTTACAGAGCTCCGGTAGCTGACGTCACACAGTCTGATCATGTTGCATGGAAATATGTCGGTTCCAGCTGTTTCCATACTCATTCATATTGCTCAGTCTGGATGTGACGTGGGTAGCTGGCAACTTTCTTGATTTTGCATTCTGGTGGTTTAAACAATTTGAATCACATGAGTAACCGCCACTGTGGTAAGGTGTTGAAGAGGAGAAATTGCTTGCTCTGCGTCAGCCTAATATGATATTCAGTAAATCTGCTTTGGCACCAACATTCTTGTTTACTCCATCCTACTTTTCCATAGTCCAGTGAAAAATGTTGAACTTGTACATTCTGTGCAAAAAAACAGATTTGGTTTTAACATCTTGCAAGATTTTTTAATATGTGTCATGTCAACATTTGCGTAGTCATGTCAAGTATTTGAGGCAAAACGGTCACTTCTGTCCTAGGTGACTCTATCACATGCAAACAGCTTCAAGTTCAGGCTTAAAAGTATCCAATACATTCTGAATACATTGTCAGATCGGATTACAATTGGTTTGATATGCAATTGTACCCAACACTGATAATTTAATACTTGTATGGATTATGTATTTTTAAAAGTGGGTGAAGACTCCACTGTCTCTCTTTATCTCTCTCTCACACACACATATGGTATATATATATATATATAGTCAAATGTGCCACAAGCAATTAAAGTGCAAAAAGATATGCAATTCTGTGAAAACTTAAATGAGCAACATTATTTGACATGTGACCTCACACATATTTGTGATTTGCAGAAACACAAAGGCAACATTTGATTCTAGAGACTGGGTTGATTTGAAGTTTGTCACCGAGTGGCATTGGTCACACAGCATTTGGGACTTTTTAGGCTAAATTAGATGCTAATTGCTACCCTGCGGTAGCCCTCTACACACAATAATCAGATTTCCCTGTAGTCTAATGTTCATTAACAGCTGACCAACAACAAATTAATATTTACCCAGAGGCCATTTTTCTCATTAGCGTTGAGATTGAACTTTTTTTTTTGTAGGTGCTGCAGGGATTAATGACCTTTACCATGAACACCACCTTGAATTTACTGCAGTGGCTGTTTGCAACCTAATTTACAGATGGTAACTTTATATCATGTCATTACACATACTATATATTCTATAACATCACCCTTGACAATAAACAACTTTCATCACAAAGGTATGTTTCTGGGAAGGACAATGGGGGTTTTATTGAACATATTTCTACCATATGTGAGGGCGACGGCATGGGATGTGGTGCTATGTGCAGCCATATGAGACACATTTAGGGCCAAGTAGAAGGAGTCTGTGTGATGGATAAATGAATCAAAGTGTCAGTGGAGGTTTTGGCCAGATAACAGTCAACACATGGGTTTAAATTGCTACTAGAGGTAACCATCCTCACCTGTGAACTGTTTGCTTGTAATCATTGCATGTGTATCAACAGTCTTAGAGAATCTGGACCCCTGTTTCATTCAGTGCTGCGCTGATGTTGTTGGAAAATTGTCGGGATGCAAAGAAAACCCCACAAATACCTTCAGCTGACATACTGAAAGAAAAGTGGTGTGGCTGTTTCGAGATGCACAATAAGGAGGCACTTGAAGGAAAAACGGGCTACATGGCCAATTCGCCAGAAGAAAGCCATTACTATACACAGCACGCTTACAATATGCCAGACAGCATAGAGACAAACCTCAAAACTTCTGGAACAAAGTTATTTGGAGTGATGGGACCAAAATTAAACTTTATGGCCACAACCATAAATGCAACATTTAGAGAGGAGTCAACAAGGCCTATGACGAAAAGTACACCATTCCTACTGTGAAACACGGAGGTGGCTTGCTGATGTTTTGGGGATGTATAAGCTACGGAAGTACAGGGAATTTGGTCTAAATTGATGGCAAGATGAATGCAGCATATTATCAGAAACTATTGGATGAAAAACTGCACTCATCAGCCCAGAAGCTGCACATGGAATGTACTTGCATCTTCCAACGTGACAAATAATGCAAAACATAAGGCCAGTTTGACCTGTCATTGTCTACAGCAGGACAAAGATTTGAAGGTTGTGGAGTGGCCATCTCAGTCTCTTGACCTCAATATCACTGAGCCACTTTGGGGTGATTTCAAATGTGCAGTCCGTGCAAGACAGCCCAAGAATTTAAAGGAACTGGGCAACTTTACCATCTGAGAAAATAAAGTTCCTCATCCACAACTACTACAAAATACTTCATGCTGTAACTGACATTAAAGGGGCCAATACATGGAATTAAGCACTAGGGTATATAAACTTTTGATCAGGGTCACTTGGGTATTTTCTGTTGTCATTCTGATTTAAAAAGAGCAAATACATTGTTTGATAATAAAGAGCTTTACCCAACCACTAACCATGAGTGAAAGAAAAGTCTTTTGTATTACCATTCATATTCAACATATATATAGGCTTGATATTTACAGATGCACTTATTTACAGCAACACAGTGAAATTTATGTGAAACTAACATGTCACATTTAGTCTTCTGAGAGCAGTGCTTGTTCAGTTCTTTAGTTTTCCCCACATTGATCTGGAGGTGGCTCTGCATACAAGTCCTGTGTTAATATAAAAAAAAGCCAAAGAAGCAACCTAGAATAGTCTAATATTGATTAATATCAGTTTATTGCTGCAATAGAGCTGTTGTATTTAATTTTCTCCACAGTTCATGGATGGTTTGATATTTTTTTTTTTTTTTTTTTTTTTTTTTTTTTTTTTTTTTTGCAATTGTTTTTGGAATTGGACTATAACAGTTTATGGTTTATGGCAACAAAACAAAGCCAAAAAAAACAAAAAAACAACAGCATTGGTTTGTGGTGGAATTTATTTTGAGAGTATATGAAATCTAATTTTCCTAATTGAGCTTAAACCTTCATGGGAAACTCGTAGAACATGTAAAGTGGAAAGTGCAAGAATCACAAAACAACTCCCTGAAGAAAGCTAGCACCCAGACCTGCAGTGTGGTCAGTTAGCTCTCACAATGCTAACCAATAGCCAGATTCTCAGTTGCCACTGTCTTCAGTTTCCAGCAGTCAGTCCCAAGTTTTCATTGGACTTGCTGCTGCCCAGCTCTTCAGCCTCACTTCTGCCACTGCCACCCAGCTATGTGGACTTTCTGCCACCTACTCCTGCTCCTTGTCTCCTGACGGTGGTCCGGCTGACCCCTGCTCTACTGTCAGCAGGCTCCTACCAGACCTTCAGTTGGCCAACTCTTTGTTGCTCCTGACCTTCAGTCAGAGTCAGCCTGTCGGCCTCCTGCACATCTTCCCGAGGACGCTGTCCTACTGGAGGTGCTGTATTCCCGCGGGGCCACCAGAGGGGTTGCCCCACAGTCGTTGTCCTCCAGCTCAGCCTCCAGAGTGGTTCCGGCCCCACCACTGTGCTTATGCCTGGCCCTCTGGCTGTCCCCCTTAACTGCCCTTTCAACTGCTCTGCCTCTGAGCCTGTTCATCTTCCATGGTCTGCTCTCAGGCCCTCTGCCCAAGCCCCTCTCTGTCTTGTATCACAGTCCATTGCTTTTCTGCCTTTGTTTGATGACTTGTCCCACCATAATTAGTTTCAACTGTATTTAGTTGTCTCTCCCTGTCTAGTGCATATATACTGTATATACTCACCCTTTCCTTCTCTTCTCTGTTGGATAGTCTGTTTTTGCTACCTGTTTGCTGATTAAGATTCTGGTTTGCTACTTGTATCTTGTGACCCCCTGGTTTTGATCTATGTAAGTTTCTTTACTTAACCCTTGGGTTCTTTTGCTTTGCTTACTTTGTTCTTGTTTTATCTGAGCCTGATTTACTCTTGTTAAAAGGATTTTCACCTGCACTGAATGAATTATGTTTAAAGCCATAAATCAACAATTACCTGAAGGTTTGCAGTTGATGTTTTTTTTGTTGAGGTCAAATGAGGAAGATCGTAGGAGGAAAATTTAATTTCAGGTGTCCATTTGCACATACTGTACAACTTTAAAGCAAAAGTGCGTATTTCAGGATATAGGTGTAAACTGTGTAAGTCTCTTGGCAGCAATTATACAGTAATGGTTGCTCAAATATCATGAAAGTTAAAAAAAAATGCACATAGAAAAAAGTAATGGGACAGTATAAATTGAATGTATAAACCTTGTGTTCAGTGAAGGTCGACAGTGTAAATCATGGAGAGCTGATTTGGATGTACTGTATGTTAAGATGATGGCCATTTACTTTTATGTTGTAAATTTAGATGGGGCAGAATTAGAACATTTTTCGTCTTCCTGTTCCCTTTTTTTGTTCATTGATGTTGGATAGTTTAAGTATTGTTACTTTTTGGACATGTGCTAAAAAATAAATGAAATGAAAGGTACAGCATGGTGTGGGGTATTGCACAGAGAGAAGCAGCAGTGATCTACCGTCATGTGCACAAAGTCCTTTGTTTTTACTCCCTCTTCCCTCCCTCTCTGTATCTTCTCCATCATTGTATAACAGTGTCTTTAAGCTGTTTGTCATTCACTTTCACAGTTCGGTTTGACTTCAAGAACATGAGACTAAGCACTAGTATCTGTCACTAATGCTAGGCTAGAAAAACCACTGTATGTGAGTATCACAGTAAGCGCGAGTGTCACTAAGAGAGGGTGAGGGGCTGTTATGAATTATGCAAAGCAGTTTTCTACAGAATGAGTTAAAACTACCAAAATCATTCAAATTGTAGAGTGCAGTTGTAAAAACCAGCACAACACCAGTGACACAGGAAGTGACAAATTATGTTGTCACACTCATTGCTGCTCTCAAAGGTCAAAACACCTCCAGCTTCACTTTTATGAACCGCCGAAGAGATGAGTTGTCTAAAATCCTGCTTGATTTATGCGTTCTCAAGTATATATGTCTATAGAGATGAACAGCATCGTTTCCTGCGAGAGGGCATTATCTTGGTTTCGTGACATCCGCTGCTGGATAGGGATGGGTAAAAATTTGAGGTACCGTGATATCAGTAAGCACCGAAGTTAACGGTGCTGCTAACGGTATTTTTTGGGAAAAATTTTCTCTTTGTCTGTGACGGATTTTTCGCTATTCAGATGAGGGGAGAGAGAGAGAGAGAGAGATCTGTGTCTCCCTGTTTGTGCAGAAGGCGAGGCTTGACTACCACTGCCTGCCTGTCACACGCACGGCAGTGAGACATTTTCGCTAAATGTTCCGAAGTCTTTTTATATTTCACCAGAATGCGTGTAAACAGGTCGTTGCTTCAAGTGCAAGAAGAGTTTTGCTTGTAGACACTGAAATACATGTGGTCTGACTAAGCACTGAGAGAAAGTTCACCACGTTCAGACTGAAAAATGCACAGTGTTACATCTGTCATGTCCCCCTCCACCTCAGGTGTGTTATGTTAACAGGAACCCATGATGAGTCACTTAAATTATGTCATCATGAGTTAATAGCTTTTAGTCACTTAAAAGATTAGCTATCTGTTTATGAATACAGTCTGAAATGGTAACATTAGCACTGTTATTCAGGAAAGATAAATATGTCATTATGTCTCAGCATAGAGCTCCTTCAAGTACATACATTAATTGAATTTATTACAGTTTGTTTCTCTTTAGCCATGAGTCACTGTCAGTGACAGTGTGTTGTCCCAAACATAGTTGTTTTAACATATCAAAAAGTCCCGTAAAGAAATATTTCTTTTTATTAAAATTCAACTTCGAAATAATAAAAAAAATGCTCTTCTGCAGTTATTTTGGTTCAGCCTTTTCTTCTTAAAAGAACCATTAAGAGTACCATTAAAGCAGATAAGCAGTATCAAAAAAAAGTAGCCGTGCCAGTCTGACTGTACAGATGTGTCTGACTTATGTGTCCGTTTCCATGAGTAACGGGTAGAGAGAGAGAGAAAGTTGAGAGCAGCTGAATGAATCAAAGCATCACACAAAACATGGACTTGAAAAAGAGCCATTGGGTGTTAATGACCAGGAGATGACACTCTACAATGTATATTTTCAAATGATCCCACCAACTGCAGCTTTTATTCCTCAGAGAGCATTATTTATTGGTAACTGGTGTCCTTTGTGATTCGCTCACTCACTCAGTCGGTCTTCATCTCGGGTCCTCTGTTTCATTCTGACCTTGAGTTTGTTTTGTCTCTTTCTTACATACTAATATGGACTCTGACATTGAAAGGGTTAACATACAACCTTTCAAACAAAAGACACTTTCAAAAAGGTCTACGCTACTTAGCAGTCAGTAAAGGGCTTTATAAATAGGTACAGTATCTCTTTGAGAATTTCTATAGCCTTTTCATAAACCATAGCTCTATTATTCAGCCATTATCCATTTGCCATTTGGTCACCACTCAAGTGCAGCACACAGCAAATAACACACGTTTGTCTGCTCTAGTAGGCATAAAGGCAGCCGTGACCTTTTCTACACATGCTTGTGTCTTGATTAGAAATAAGACAATGAGGAAAAAAAAAATAAATAAAACTTCACTCTCTTCCTTGTTTGTTCACATCATGGTTACAACGTGTTGTGTTCAACATCTCTCTTCCATTCAGTGTCCAATGACACACTTTTTTTTTAATTAAAGGGTCTTCTGTAAATATGGCATTGAATCAAGAAATGTCTTCATCCTCCCGAAATCACCCAAATGACTCATAAAACTGTGCTACATATGCCGGGCCTATACAGGGTGCTTTAATGCTGCTACACCAAATACGCATAAAGCCCGCATGCTGTGAACGTTTTATTTTTTTAACTAAAGCTCTATTTGAACTAGTATGAATTAAAATGTATACATTCAATGATGAATACCACACCCGATATATTCTGAGTTTTTGAGGCCTCGTTTTTATGTCACTGAGATGCAGAACATGAACCTCTGTGTGGACGGACATTGCATCAGTATGACCTAATTACAAACGCTGCACTGCGAGTCCACCGCGATTTCAAACTTGAGTACAGCAGCGTGTGATCGGGTATAACAAAAGTGTGATTGAAAAAAGTGGTGCACATGCAGTCGATGTGCTGTATAAATGTGTGAGTGAATGAGTGCGAATGGCAAAAGCTGTAGAGTAAAGCAGCCTCGAGTGGTCATCAAGACAAGAAACTCGCTATATAGATACAGTTCAGAACAAATACAGACGAGGAAAACATGACAAGAGACGATATGCTAACATGACAATTTCAGATGACACGCAGGAGACAAATGAGCCTTAGACAAGCCACTGCCTCTGCTGCAGAGAAAGTCAAAATGTAGTTGTAAAACACATTTAAACCAACTGAGGTCGACCAAAATACATTATCACATCAAAAAAAAAAAAAAAAAAATAGAAAAATTACAGCAGCAGACAATATGAATACCATAATACGTTGCACCACTTGCAATACACAACATAAGAAAACAGAAAAAAGAACAGAAGTCTAGTAAAACCTGATGAAGGCCAAAGAAAAATGAGCAGCTCTTCTGTGTGTAGCAGACCCTGCTTCTCTCTCTTTCACACACACACACACACAAACTAAAGCTGTGACACACAGAGGCACAGTCACTGACAGGTTTTCGTCACTTTTTTTTTTTTTTTTTTCCAAAATATTTGACAGCAGGAAACTGTGGATACATTACTGAAGATTGAACTGAATTGTCCCTCTATATACTCCACTTGGTATGAAGACAGTGGGAGAGAGACCAAAGTTTTGAAAGTTTTTATCACCTTTATATGAGGTTGTGTACTTTCATTGCGACTTGATGAAGCTATCATAATGTTATGAATTTTAACTTGGAGTTGTAGTCAAAATAATAGTCATACATTTCCCCCCATCATATCAGAAATAGTATAAAAACTAACAGAAACAGTAGTGAAGCCTTTCATTTGTTTTAATTGTATAATATCAAAATAAGAGGAAAGGAAGTCAAAGGTAAATTAATTATTTGACATTTTAACGTGAAAATATAAATCATTTAGTCTTTTGTGTTTATCTGCATCTCAGGCAGATACTGACTTTGTGTCAGTACTTCATTAAACCACACTCGAAAATGCGTGTCCTGTAGTGTTTAAAGCTGAAATATAAACTATTATATGTTACATTCAAATCAAAGGCACCTCTGCCCTCTAACGATAAGCTTCACACTTAACTGTTCATATATATCAATGGCACTACTCTATAACATACTATAAAATGTGTTGCATTATTTTCCCCTACGATGACCATAAATTTGTAATGTAAATAGAAGATAGGCCACGTGCCTTTATTTTTTGTGTTGAATTCAATGCAAACTTGATGTACAGTTGTTAAAGCACAGGTCAAGACCTGATTATTATGCTAGAGTTTTTCTAAATAAAAGGCTTTTATGGAAGTATTTTGGCATTTTCTCTTGATTCTTCAAGAGGAAGGTCTTGTTTTTGTTCAGGTCCAAGGTTGGGGATCTCTCCCGTATACTGTGTTTATACTCAGAAATCCACAAGGGGGCTAGAGGATCCGAACTGGAGCTTTAAGGGTTTGTTTCAATACAAGGTCAAACACAGATTGGAGTACTGGCATATTGTATACAGTCAATGTAAAAGTATGTGGAAGGAACAACAGCAATAGAAGAACTTTATTATCCATTAATATAAACAGATATTTTCTTATTCCTTGCATTGTGTATTGTAAAGAGGTGAAATTGGGGCTGGGGTTTGAAATTCCCCAAAATAAAAAGTAACAGAAAATGTGCAATATTTTAAAATGGTGGTTATGTACGTTTTCAACAATGTGGTTACTTGGCATGTGTTCTAACCCGGCTGCGTGGTCACACTGTAATCGAGTTGTTATTTAAATTTAAGTATTCTTGGTTGGGCAAGCAGACAGTGTCACATTGCAAATTGAAAATGAGGCCATTATGTTTTCCAAACGTAATCATCATGTCTTTGATACACAGGGTATTTTAACATATGTTCCTTCATCTTATACATTAAATATGCCGAACAAGGGGTTTGTCTTAACACACACACATAGCTTTCTCTCGGGATCTGATTACTTGGAATAGTACAGTTCCACCAAGGTTGGTTGTGCTTGTCATTACAAGAAATTGTACTGACATTGTTTGCCTGAATTGTGGAAATACACATACTTATGAAGAATGGATTTTTTTCATAACTGCACCCAATCTCAGGCAGTTGAACTGTTTGATAGTGAAAACTGACTCAACAATAAAGCTTTTTTTGGTCATGTGCTTGTAAATTCTGCGCTGAATCACATTAATTTTCACTCCTACAGTTTTGTGCTTATCAAAGACCAAAGAAAACCAACCCCCAAATAAATGTTGGCATGCACATCTTTTGAAAGGAGTGAAAACTGTTTTATTTTTCAGACTGATACCAAACAAAAAGTCACAAACTTTGAATGATAGTGGGAGACAAGCTCATATCCAAAACTGATAAACAGGGCAATTTGGAACAAAGAGGACTTTCAAAGGAAACGAGCATGGTTTTGCAATCTGTTCAAGGAATCTAAACCTCTGAAACTGGAGGGCATTAAAGGTATAGTTTGGATTTACTGGTGTGGTTGTATGAGGTACTGACTCATAGTCGGTGCTGTCTGCATTGTGTGTGTGTCACATAATAAAAATAATAATAAAATGCCACTTAGCAAACAGACTCTCAGGAACTGAGATTTGTATACTCCCGCACCAAATTCCACTGACAAAATTAACAGTTTAATTTTCATCCTGTGGACATAGGAGCTACTGGTTCACTGCTCGTTTGGTTTAGTTTTGCTACTGGTTCACTGCTTGTTTGGTTTATTTTTTTTTTTTTTTTTTTTTTTCTTTTTTCACTGTGTAAATCTGAATCAACATTTTCACACACCAAGGCTGCAGAATTAACACATATTATGTTACAGATGAAAGCAGTGGTGAACCTGAACTGTGACAATAGAATTGCTGGGAGAAACAGATGAATAAAGAACTCTTAAAACCTGGTTTGAAAATAATAGGTCCATATATCAATATTCAAATCCAAATATCAATTGTGATGAGGGCAAATTTTCAATACACAACTAATCTGTAATTTCTGGTGGAATGATGAAGAAACCTACGAACGGACAGAGTCGAACAGAGTCACACAGTAAATTATATATATATATATATATATATATATAAGTAAGTCAAAGTCTCATTTTATCCAATGTTTTATCCAAATTCATGTCAGTCCTATGACATCTCGAGCTCTATTGGGTTCAGGTGACTGACTTATTCTCGAACATTCCATTTCATTACCTTCAAAGGCTGTTGTGTTTTTTTATGCAGAGTGTTCTGTATTGTAAAATGCCGTCCGATTGGTTTTGCAGAATCAGTCTAGTATGAGTAGGGGATTGAACCTTGTTGCTTTCAAACTTCTGGTTGAAAGACAGTCTGCACAATCACCATCAAATGTAAAAATAAAACCTCCAAATTCCCTGATGGTTGTGACTACATACTCAATATGTTATTTATACTGAAGTTCCAAGTTATATATTCCTGCACTTCTATGACTTTGGAAATAGTACATTTAATGAGATACCCAGTTCAGTGTTAGGTGGCGGGTAGAGGTCAATAATGACATTTAACCTAACATCAGTGATCATCTGACAAATCTGGCCAGAAATAACTTGGAGAGGCACAAAATATCTGCTGATGCTTGGTTCATTAGAGCCTATTATTGACTGTATTCCTAAGCCTATTAGAAAGTGATCAGTTCCAAAAAAATGTCAATTATTTCAGCAGGTTCCTGGCTCATACTAAAAACTCTCAGGAAGAGAAAAAAAAACAAAAAAGAACCTAAACTAAACAGAACAGTATCGAGTACAGCATACACTGGCTGCACCATGATACTCACATAATTTAACATATATACCAAGGTCAAAGTACACAGCTTCTGCTCTTTTAGCATGGACTGATGCTGGCATATCATCACTGATGCAGCTAGTGTTTGGGCTGACATAGAATACTGGTAATACTGGTAATTTTGTTCATAATTGCCAGGCATGTACTCTGAGTCATGACCAAGTGCAGCCATACAGGACAGCACAGCTACCAAGGTGTTGCTCACCTTAATTATATGCCGAAAATGTCACTGTTCATATTAACCTCCTGCTGCTGTTTTCTCTTCCTCTGCTGATCTCTGCTATACTGACCTGACATCATCCAACCAAGGTTACGCCCCTGTTGCAGGCAGCAACACTGTTCATCCCACAGACGTATGGACAGACAACACCTCTCCTTCGTCGGCTGTTTTCATCATAATAATAAAGATGGTAGATAGATGTTGTGCCAAAACAGTCAGGAGAAAGACTAATGGGAGAGCATTTTACTGGATCCCCATAGATCCAGAAAGATGGCAGAGGTGAATCGTGGCTACAAAATATGTTCACAGCGAACAGAAGAAGAAGAGTGACGGGCACCCATAAACGATGGATTTTGAGGTTTGCTCTTGGTAAATTATTGACTCAGACTAGATTTACCAAGAGCTAGTCTGCAGAGCAACATTAACAAAACATTATTTACATTGTATTGCCCATTGATAATACCGTTGTTATGCTACATTACGCTAACCGGACACTTAGACATCTTTAGCCACTAGACTCCAGACTTGATTGTTTGTCACAAATTCAGATTGCGACCATTTATTTCCCTTCTGACGTTTGCAAGGTTGGAATCAGGTTGATTCGTTTTTGCTGCATCTTTGCCTGCCATGATACATGCCACATCTGAAGATTTATCGTTCATACTAATCAGTGTCACAGAAAATGTCCACATATTATCCCTACAGACTTGATATGGGACTATAAACATTGTTCAAGTAAAATGTGTATTTTCTTCACCACAAAGGCCCTGCAACTGCAGTGGCAGGACATATTCAGTTTGTGTTACAGAAAAATAATAAAAAAAATTGAAGAGAAAGTTAGGTTCTTAGCAGTCAACCATAAAACAAGTATAGATTAAAGAACTGCTAAACTCAAGAGCACTGAGCTTCATGCAGTCAGGCACAAACGACAGCTCAGCCGACAAAAGACAACCATCCACTGAACACTTACAACACTTACATAGCTAATGCCAACAGTGCAAGTTGACATTTGCAAATAGTAACACATTCTTAAATGTACCATTTTAACCAGATACACATGCAATGCTCTGCCACAACTGTATAGACCAGTGTCACATTATATATAAAAATACTAACCTAGTGTTTCCCAAATTTTCTATAATGGTCACCCACTTTATAAAGATGGCAAACTACCATGACCCAAATCATAACAAGAGCAGATTTGTGCAAAATATACTGAATAACTTACAGCCATATCTGTGATGAAGCATTTCCAAGTTATGTTTTTTGTTCAATTAATTAAAGCTTCATTTTATGCAGGTTATTTCAAACATACACAAACATATTTTAATTACAAGTAAAAGGCTGGATTTGATTGCTTGACTGGATGTGATTTGTTTGAGGACCCCAAAAGTATCTGCCATCTGTTAACCCCCCAAAAAATAAAATGAAAATGACTGTTCTTATCACTAAGTCTTCTTCATCATTAAACTTCCAGATGCAACAACATAAATTAGTTTTTTTACTTTTCCAGGTGATTTGCAGTGTGTGTTAGTTTCTCTTATTTAGTATGATAAGCCTTGTTTCCCCTAAAATAAGCTAAACTAAAGTTGTGGAAGATCAGGAAAAATGGACAGGGAAATGGAAATGTGACGCTCATACAGGGCAAATATGTGAACAATGAGAGACAACACACAGTATGTTGTTTTTGGACGCATAAAAGATGACGTGCACTTACAGTAGCTGTTAAAATTTGTCCTGTTTGTCTGGTATAAGTGATGTCAATGAAATGGCTTTATTCATTTCCTCCCCTGGTCTTTGGCCGATGCAACTGATACATTCCAACTTTAATCCCTCTTGTCTCTTTCCTCTCATCTGTTGACTCCATTCAACTTAATGTTTTGATTGGACCAGATAAGCAGGAGCCATTTTGGCTGGCAGAGTTTTGTGGGCAAGTGTTATCTCTCTGTCCGGGGACATACTTTATCTGACACAGTGGTGTGACCCTCTGTTTCTTCTCTGTGGCCCTCTGACACTGGGACACCACTTCCTCAGCCAGGCTTATCAGCTGGAAGCACAACACTGGAACAGACCCATGGACAAACATCTATATGGAAAAAGAAAAACTTTCACCAACAAAGTGTTGGTGTGACAGTTTTGTATATTTAGTGACTAATTTAAGAAAATATTTGATTGGTATTTGCACATTGTGTAAGAATGCATACATATGTATAATTGATATTTTAACCTCATCATTTTTAGATGAGTTGTTTTGACTGAATTCCTAGGCACCATCCTGTAAAAAACTTTTTTTTTTCTCTCTCTTTTAATTGAGAGGTTGTGGACACTTAAGAAAAAACTATGATCTTTTCCTAGCAGTAACCAGGTGCATCTGACCACATTTACAAAATATGTTATACCAAAATATGTTATACAGTATATATGTCATAACTGTCCAATGTTCACCTGACAGGCTTCAAATTTGGCCAACTTTGACAATGTTTAGATAAGAAGGGCAGAAATAAAAATCAAATAGAAATGTTGCTGTAGCTCTGGTATAGGTTCTGGTTGGTCTGCTGTTTGTTTCAGGCTTACATGCTTTTGGTTTTGGTTTCAGGTGCGATTCTGTATTGCCAGCCAATTAGCTGTTGTACCTGTACCTGTCCCTTACTTGACCCAGTCCAATGCAACTTCCTCCTGCTTTAGAGAGCCAAACCTCATTCTTGGAATTTATTTCTTGAGGTGGCAACCTGATAATTGAGGTGAACACAAGTATCTGCTGAACCCTAACCAAAAAACCAAAAAAAAAAAAAAAAAAAAACAGCTTTCTAGAAACCACCTGAGTGATTATGGACTTTTGATCAAACCTGGTACTTTGTTATCATCTCACAAATTGCATTCCTGCTGCTTCAGCAATGCTAAACCTAATCAGCTATACCAGTAGGCAATGTTATCAAGCCTGTTCCTTCTTGTTACACTGAGCCTCAATATCAGTTCTTCCCCGACTGAACACAGGCATCAAGGCTGATTTCCCCAGAAGGACTTTTTGGTTGGGTGGCAGGATTTTCGGTGAGTTTATTTATTTGTGACAGAGTGAAAGACTGAGGCTGCTATTAGTACATATATTGTATAGTATTTATTACACGATTTAATCAGATTTGAAAGAGTATTTTTTCCATATGTGTAATGTTTCTAAAATATTTTCCTTCAATACATTGGCAGTGTTTTGTGTTTTAAATATTTGATGCAGCAGGTGACTGTACTTCCTGAAAGGTACATAATCATGACTGTGCTCAGCATAAGTTGCCTTATTTTCTAAGAATAGAACGGGGGGTACGTGAAACAAAAGGGGCCCAACAAGGGTCCCTGTGGCACCCCACAGGTGTGGGCACTGTAGAGGATGCAGAATTATGTATGTTGCCATAAATAAATCTTGAAGCCAGATAGAACCTGAACCATCAGGATCTGCACAATGAAATCCCATATTGTGCCATACAGTATATGGCAATATGACTGTTGTAGGTGTAGGTATTTAGTGGATTTGTCATTCCACATTTCACCATGAGTAAATAAAAATGCAACTTTGATTAAAAAAAAATTCTTCGAAGGGTTTAGTTGTTTCTTCATTTGCAGACTATGTTGGGCTGTAATGTCTGCATTGAAAGTGCATAGACAGTATGCGATTGATTACACACAATCACGGTAAATCATGCACTCCGTTGCGTGGGTGTGTGTGCCTTTCGTAACTTATCTTGACCAAACACCGTGCAACGTGTAGCACATACATTAGCAGTGAGTAATAGTTCTGTAGTAAAATGACACCTGCAAATGACTTAAGATAAGTCTTTTCTGAAAGTCAAGATGAAGCACAGTGACAAAGTGGTGTAGTGAACAGGTGACTTAGTGTATGTCTCTCCAACTGTGGCACATGAATTTGGACAGAGGCAACATCTCTCCTTGGTCTCCCATCCAAATGACTGACAGATGTGCAAAATGTTGGCTCTTTATTCCATTAAAGGTTTTCTCCTAACAACTTTGAGGAGGCAAACCTGATGACAAGTTAAAACAGATTAATTAAGACACCTCGACGTCAAAGGAGCCTTAATCATAGATTGTGCTTGTCACAGGGATTTAGGATCTGATTGACTTGAACAGATTACATTGCTCTTCTCTTCTGCCTTTGAGCAATAGGAAATTAATTGTCAGTGACATTTGGTTGTAATCCCCCGCCAATCTCTATCTCCACTTCCTCATTTTATTATTTTTCTCTCCTTTATACCAGCGTCCCTAAGAGTTTCCTTTGGAGATACACAAGAAGCAAAAGTATTTTATCGGCTGCCAAGGACAGCAAATGTGTTTTAATTAATCTAATCGGCTATAGTAAAGTAATATTCTCCTCTCATAATTAAATTACACAAGGCTTCATGTTGTGAATTCAACTGTAAATTGTCTTTAAGAATCTTTAAAAGTGCTTTATAAATAAAATGCATCATTCGTCTTATTATGATTGAGTGAAGATGATAAAGGAGGAAAAGGGTGAGGAGCATAGGGAGATAAGTGAGAAGTCAGGACAGGATAAGGAGAGCAACAAGATGAGTAGAGTGAGAGAAATGGCGAGAGCACAGGGGGATGAAGAAGAGGGGGGGAAAGAACAAACAGTGAGAGAAGAGGAGGATTGGAGAAATTGAGAGGGAGAGGAAATAATAAAATAGGTGGAGAAAAAAGGGCATTGAGAGGATGAGAAAGGAGCATGAAGAAACAATCATGGTGAGGAAAGAAGGAGAGAAGTTTGGAGGAGAAACGGGGAGAGAGCAGGTTAAGAATGAGCGAAGTGTGAAGAAGACAGCAGAGAAATGGGCGAGGAAAGGAGGGAAATTGGCATGAAAGCACAGTGAGAGAGGGAGGAAAGAAATAGGTGTAGAAGAGAAAGTAAATGTAGGAAGAGAGCAAGAGAGAGGGGAGCAGTAGCTAGAGATGGAGAGGGAGGGAAAGGGAAGCATGTGACAGAGGTGAGGGAGTAAGGGGAAGAAAAAAAACGATAGAAAAGAGGCAAGAAACGAGAAAGCGATGGAGGAAATTGTGGAGCCGGCATGAAAGCAAAAGCGGAAACATGAGGGAGAGCAGAAAAGAGCAGGTTTGTAGGGGAAGAGAAGATGATAAGATGGAGGAGAGAGCTTCACTGGTTGGGGAAGAGGAGAGAGAGAGAGAGAAGATGGAGGAGTAATTGTGAGGTAGACGTGGCAGAAAGAAAGCATGAGAGAAGAGAGCATTGTTGTGTGTGTGTGTGTGTGTGTGTGTGTGTGTGTGTGTGTGTTTACTGTTTCAAATGAAAGCAGGCAGAGACATTTCATTTCCCAGATATGATTGATAGATAGTGTGTGTGTTTTGATGAGAGGTGTCAGACAGTATGTCATAGCTTCAAATACGCACAGAAAGAGCGAGAGAGAGAAATGCTTACTATTGCTCTAGACTAAAACCAGGCTAAAATACTTTTCTTTGACTATGATGAGACTAAAAAAAAAAGAGAGATATTGATTAAAATCCACTCAAACAATTAAAGGTGATATCGACCAAAATGTAATTTAAAAAACACATAAAAAATAAAAAATCTAAGGTCTATGTGGATATCTAAAAATAGACAGAACAGTATAAGGTGCAGTCATGTTGCAAATGATCAGAAGTTCTGATCATTTATCTTATTTCCAACCGCAGTTATGTTATTTTTATACATATTTAAAAATAAGAGCTCATAGTTCATGGTGACATATTTAATTTATTATTCATTAGAGTATCATCTTTATTTGCATATTAATTTATACTGTTTTTTTTTTTTAGTTTATTGACTTTGACCTAGCTTGTGTTTAAGTATGGGCTCAGCGCTGCTTGCTGTGTTTTTATTATTTTCTTGGTTGTGGCTTGCCATACTGGGGGAATGGATGGAGGGTGTCATGCCTTTCTGGTTTGTCTCTTCCAGAACTGTATTCCCATGGAAGGCATTTTGTGCTCATAAGCATGAAAGTGCTATATAAGTTATTTTTATTTTATCTTGAATCATATTTTAACGTGTGCACAATTTTTTTTCCTGCCGTGGTTGAATTTGCCGACTTGTGAAGAGCTGGCTATTTATGACCTCCTATTCACATAACCAATCAAACCTGGGTCAAACATCCTCTGAAGGGAGTGTACACTAAATTATAATAGTTTTAAACATCAGGCAAGCAATAATTTAGGAAATTATATTTTTTCCAGCGTGATGTGTTAATAATCCTTTGTTTTTTTTAGTCAGTATTTGTTTATTGACTAAGTAAACAGCTTGAAGGATGGTCGCATACACCAGGTCAGGTTTTTATGCCTCAGGACAAACTGGAACACTTCAAAAAGTTTAGCTGGGGCAACAATTTTCAACTCAGCCCTAGAGGACAATAAATTCTCAGGCACTTGGCAGCAAATTCGGTGTATTTTCTGTCCAGTCTGCATAAATGTGAGTTACAATTTAAGTAATTTCATTATTATTATTATTATTATTATTATTATTATTATTATTATTATTATTATTATTATTATTATTATTATATTATTATTATTATTAAAGTTGTTTTGCAACTCATGGATTTGTTAGTAGTCCTGATATTTATTCTATTTCCTGTTATACAAAATTGTTTATAATCAAAACAAACAGGGGAATGGCTGCAGAGGAAATGGCTCCAGATTGCGATCTGTCTATTTAAAGCTGCACTCTGGTCAGTGTGCAACAAAGAAAGCAAAAGCAGGACTGAAACTGAGAAAGCAAAAGAATTATGAACACAAACAGTTTAAAAAAAAAAAGTTCAAGACATTAGATATTTTGTTGAAAGTAACCTATACTGTGGCTGAAAGGAGAGGGAAAACAGATATTTAGCCTTGAGAGTCCAGGTCATGGCTGGTGCTGACTCACTCAGTGCACTGATGCATCCTCTGTGTGCGGGTCATAGCCTTGGGGAGCTGTACAGCTCTAGTTTAGCATGACAGTGTGATGTATGTAGAGACAGTGAACGAACTCCCCCCCTCACACTATGAGAGGAAACAACCTCTGACCTCACTGCTGTCAGGAAGCCCAAACTTTCTCTGTCCATTCATTGTCATTAAAAGAGTAGAGCCAAGCTGTCGGCACCAGTCTTTGACCTTCAGAACAGGTAGACACATCTTTATCATCATCATCATACTCCTGTGTTTACAGTGCATTTATTATAACTGATAAACTGCATCAGTTTAGACTGATTTAGACTGTTAGACCGTTTTCCTGTACGCAACAGACCTTCAGGGTTATGAGAACTGTGCTCCAACAGCCTGCACTGCACAAAGCCATCTGCTCAGTGTAATTCATGAAAGCAAAGCTAATGTGATTAAAGTAGAAGGTTCTTTATTGGCAACATGTATTCTACCTGTCAGGTACTTGTGGGGATCAAAAATATTAACATAAAGCAAGAGCGGAGGAGTGATGTGTTTCTGTGTTTCACACTCACATCGTCCTGCTATAACAACTCATGTGGCCAAATTTTTTATTTTATTTTATTTATCATATTAACGTTTTGTCCAGAGAGAAACGGCATTTTGGGAGCGCTGAAATGCTATTTTTGGAAAACAGGTCCCAGAGTGGGGAAATCTTAAAACACCACAGTTTACATGTAGACAACCAACACACCGCTTTGAGAAAATGAAGATGTCATCGTCTAGACTCTCTCTTTTGTGCTTACATTCACTGTTGCTATATTTGTCTTCTCTATCTCCCTCTTCTTGTGTTTGGAGTTTGTTTGGTCTATTTGCTTTATGATAGCTTGTATTTTCTTTCCTTAGACGTTCTCAGTAATGTAAACTTGTATTCGAACAAAGTTAGATTTAAAAGAAGTGTAAACAGTACAAATGCTGTCTGCTTCTGGTGTATTTGTGTAGCGGTGCTACAGCGCCACATACAAGCCCGGCATATGTACTACAGTTGCTGAAACAATGCCATGTTTAGGGAAAACATTTTAAGAACAACAAAAAAAGAAGCTCATATAAGGTTCTGCTTCAGTGTGGATACAGCCTTATATATGCCTAACATGATCTTTTTATTGAGATGACAAGTGCATGTGTTTTTTTGTTTTGTCTTTAATATAGCTTCAATGTCCTCTCCATACACTGCAAAATATTTTCTAGAAAGCAAAAATAAAGCCTTCTTTGTGGTAAGTTGTTTTTATTTTACACTTTTATTTACACAAACAGTGCACTGGGGTACATGCAACAGCAGCACTGAACCTTAATAAACTCTTATCATAAATGCTGGACCCAGGATGTGCATGTGTATTTGTTACCTCTTTAGGACCTTTTCTGGAATAAACACCATCAGGACCAGTAGTCCTCATGGAGAACAAAACCTCATCCTAATGAAGCAGAACCTCGTTTCTGAGAAGCTGGTTACATTTAAAAGGCTAAGATTTGAACTGTGGTTAGGTTAAGATTAGAGTTAGACTTTAAATGGTTATGGTTAAGGTTAGGGAGAAGGTTTTGTTTAGGCTGTCCAAATGAATAGAAATCAATGCAGAGTCCTAGGAAGAATAGCTGTGCAAACCTGTGTGTGTACGTGCATGTTGAACTTTAACCATCATGCATTCCTGTAGTGAGCTTAAAGCACTGCTGAGGCTGAGAGACTCTGTCACAGAGCTGCAGTAAATATCCAGTGAGAAAACTGATTTGTCTTTGGCCATAAACACGACATAAAGAGCTAATATATAGGTCAGCACCAGAGTAAATTACACTCCCAGGGAGTTGAAAACTTCTTCAAAGCATTTAATTTCCCTGCTTTTGACTTGCACTCAAGTTAGTGCAAAGCTTTTTTAAACTTTGTCCCAATCGTGTCCCAATTATGTGTAAGATTCCCATAATGGATTCAAATCTGCCATAAAAGTCAAGCAAAGGTTCTTTGGTCTTTAAAGTCAACACACTTTTATTTGATGTTTTTTGAAATTGGTAGATTATAATTTTGTATGTTTTGCAGCTAATTTCCATGGACTAAAAGAGAGATAAAGCTCATATCTACAAGATAGTCCTATTTGTTTGCAGGCTCCTATTCAATAGCGGGCAACTGAGAAACCACCACATCTGCTGTCATCCCAGCTGCTGCGTCAGACATGAGAGAGAAAAAGAGGCGCTCTGATGAAAATATCAAAGAAAGTCCCTTCAAAAGAAACTTTGATTGTCAAAAAACGTGCTGTATTTAGTTTTAGTGTGTAATTGCTAGTGACATCTTGGGGATGTGCTCAAAATTGCAATAAAGAAATGCTCCTCCGCTCACCCGTGCCTTCCCTGAGAACTAAAGTAGCTTTTTTCTGATCAAACTGCCGCCGTTGTCTTCTACAACTGCGTCAGCTGCGTCCGCAGAAGAAGAGAGACAAGTCACAGAGGTTTGCACTGATAATATTGTATGATTTTCTCATCTGGTCTGTTTAGTAACAAAAAGAGAAATACAACAGAGGTTTATATAAAGTTACAATCTCTGTGCATCTTTTACTTCTACTGTAAATGAAAGTGTAATTTCCAACTTCAGTTTGATGCATTATCTCATTTGAACAGTTGCTGCCTGAGTATCATCAGCTGATGATTATATGAAAACCGGGAGGAAGAATTACAAAAAATATTTCCTCATTGACCAATTATGTTCCATACTTTTATGTTATTGTAATACTGGATCGCCTAAAAGCCATAACATGTAGTCCAATCATCATTCATTCTGGTAGAGATTACTCTGGAGGAGCACAGAGATCTAAGAGCACAGATGCTGGAGAGACGACCAGGTGTAGTTTTTGATGCCCTGATGATGCATCAGTGCAGGGATGATCACCCACCTTCTGCCAGTGCGCCAGGGGCAGAATGGTGTTCTTGTACCAACTGTAGGGACATGCCTATGGACCAGGAGTGGAAATTTTAAGGCAAGGTTCCAACTGGGTAAGCTGGCAACCACACCTCTCCCAGTACTGCCTTGAAGAAGGTTTTAGTGTATTCGTAGACAGTACTGGGAGGATTTTCCTCTGGAGAAACCAGGGAGTCTGAAGATGACAATGGGAGCAGGGGTGGGTCCAGAAGATATTTCAAGGGGTGGCCAGGCTGGGGCAGAGAACAAGAAAAGGGTAGCATATTGAAACAATGCACAATGGTGCTTGGCACACCTGAGGGTGATGGATAGTTGACCTGACTGAGAGAGACAGACAGGTGTGTGTGAGAGGGAGTGCGAGCGAGAGGGAGACAGAGAAAGAGACTTTTATGCTGCTGTCTAATAAACTAACGGTGCAGTTGTCTGATTTTCAAAAATATTTTTTTCCGATTTTCATATAACTAATGTTTTTCAAATGACACACATTCTAAAGGATAAACTAGTACACCTTACAAAAACAAAATGCATTATTGTATGATTTTCTAAATGGGAAACATTCTGCTGATATTGAAAAAAAAAAGTGCATGTTTTGTTTCATACGATAGCTGGATCTTGTATGAAATCACATGCAAATTTTTATACTATCACCCAATAAATTATCATTGATACTGTTGATATTGCAGCATTGGTTGGCCTGCCATTTAGTACACCCTTCTGCATGCTGTTTTTATTGGCTCCTCCAGTTTGCAGTCTGTGTTGCCATCCAATCAGCTGCTGTACCTGTTCCTTTCCTTGTGGCGAACACCTTCAGCAGTTGCTTGTTGGACTTGCTTAAGTTAGGTTTGAAGACATTTCGGATGGGAGGTAAAATGTCTCCAAACTTAAGTCAAGCAAGTCAAGTCACCTGCCTGTACACTTTATAGCTTAGGAGTGATAGCTTAGAAGTCTGGGTTCCCTTTGTTACAATTTTATTATTTAATTGAACAGAGGCATAAAGCTGAAAATTATTTAAAAAGACTTGATACAGGAAGTTTTATCAAACTTGGAAAAACAAAGGGAGTATGAGAATATTTTCACCTCTCGCATTCTCCACCTGAAAACTGAAATGCGTGCCAATTTGCAAACCAATCACGCCCTGCTCCAGAGCTCATACTAACAGCACACCGGACTTTCTGATCCAATTCTACCTTATTTTGTAACTTCAGAGTTTGAAATCCTTTATTCACATGTACCACACTGGCACAGATTCACCAATCAAAGCAGCAGTAGACCAGTAGCTTCTGTGTTGGTTGTGAGCTAAAAACATTGATTTTCTCTTTGGATTTTGGTGCAGGGGGAGACATAAAACGAATATCACAACTTGTGGGCACGTTAATGTGTTTTAGAATCAATTAGATTAGGTTAGATTAGCAAGCTCTTTGCATATTTATTCCTTATTAAAAAAAAATGCAACATACGTTTTCTTATTGTTTTTGTGTGAATAGTAAAGTCTACATTTCATAAAAGGATGGAGCCCATGATATTTGTGGCAAATGCAATTAAGTAAATAAGTAAACTCTCCATGGGACACTGACAAACCACACATGCAGACACACAGCAAATGAGTTTATTAACAAACACTGTAGCAGTGACATAAAATAGGTACTGACTGATGGGAGTGCAGACAGAAAAAATGCTCCTGATACTGTGTTCTTGGGCTCTCAGATTCCTTTGCCCGACACGTGCTACAGCAAACACACACAACTGAGTATCAAATGTTTCTTTTTTTAGTGCAGCATCACACGAGCTGCAGTTTGCCTTTAGAAATAATGGCTGCTCATTTCTCCGTGTAAGCACTTGACATAAATCCCGACATTAAGACCATGTGTTTCCACGACCCGTGGAGCACATGCGAAGCATTAAAATGCCCTGCATCGCCAAAATTAGCCGGTTTTCATGATTCATACAAGTCAGTCCAATTTATCTTCCCCATGTTTGCCCTTGAAATACCACAACTTCTCCCTATTGTGCAGAAAAAAATGTCCAGGACCCGAGGTGTGGATGTAAAACTCGATCATCATCATTTTTTTTTTCCTCCCCTCTGCACAGAAATTTATTACCTTTTTTTTCCTCTGTGTTTGTGTGTCTCAGACATGGTAACACTCTATTCACTTGTGGAAGAAGGAATCCACACCTGAGTCAGCCATCTGTCACCTGGGCACCTCAAGGAACTGCAGACTTCTGATTGTTGGTTTTTGATTTGTATGTACATTTAAAAATAAAAGATCAGAGGAAAATAAATTAAATTAGAACATGTTTGGGTTAAGTCGAAATCCATTATGGGGGTACTTTAAGACCTCACCTATAACTCACTGTAAAGTAAATCATTTACCTAAATAATTATGTACAAACTACATGAGAACCCACGCCGCCCCCCAATACATTACAAAAATCCAACTTATGTAATTGAATCTTGCCTCTATCTGTCAACATAAAATAAATCGCTTGTTGTGCGTGGCAAGGAAAAACTCAGGAGACACAATCTTAACACTGAGTGAGCATTTTGTGATGTGACAGAAGAATGAGTCCAAAACTTAATTTGTGTAAAAGCATTATACTGCATATCATCTCCCCAACATCTGGCGTAAGAAAGTAATCCAATCACATCGCCATTTTGTGTACACGATTCTATTTTCAATTAATTTTCACTGTGCATCATCTATTTAAAGTAATAAATAGTCAATCCAATCCATTCCAATCCAACTTTATTTATAAAGCACTTTAAAAACAACAACAGCTGAAGCACAGTGCTGTACATAAGTAAACTACTGAAAAATACTAAAAGTTAGACAAAACAGCAAAACACCGTAGAGTGTACATACTGTATGTACACACATATACAGTACATCCATGCAGCAAGTGAAATGGACTATATACACATACATATGCAGTCAGAAAAAGTAATGATGAACAGGATTCAGGTCAGAGAACACCTCTTAAGTGGTTTGTCATTGTCTACTTATTTAGTCGAGCCACACAAAGTGATGCAGGAATATCCATCACCTGACATATGTGTGAACTCACACCCGGTCTGTGATTGAGACTCAGACAAATCCACACATTTGTTAATCTAACTTCTTAATGATTTCCGCCCTTTCTAATCCTAAAAGTTATAAAGTGGACCTTTAAACGTCTGTGAGAGGGAACAATGGTACAAACAACAGAATGTTGTAGCATTTGTAGCACGCATCTAACCTTTATACAGTTGTTGTGTACGTGGGAGATTATAATGCCACGGTACAAATTGTAAATGTGTTGGAGCGTGATTTTGCCTTTCAGAGGGAACAGGCGTGTGGAATCGGGAAGACTATAGATGTATGTGTTTGTGCGAGATAAAGACGCTTGTCATGTTTGACACGGGCATACACATTAAAATATCACCCAGCAATGCTCAAGTGACCCCATTCCATCGCTCCTTTCTAACTTTTCTTGACTTTCCTTTTCCCCCCTCACTCTCACAGAAACACTGGCACATCCAAGGTCAGTGGACGTCTGCAGGGATGGTGATAAATGGATGTGAAGGGTGTCATCCTGGACAAACACAGCCTGGGCCCACATGCTGCTCCATCCTGAAACATATGCCTGTTCCAGCAGCTGAGGGAAATCACAGGTCTCTCATATCCTCTGCATTGCGCTCACCGTTCTGTTTGTCTCTCTCTCTCTCCCTTTGTGGAATGTATGCAGTTTGTCATTCCTGGTATATATATAAAAAAATTAAAAAAATAATAAATAACAAGCATCTGTGAAAACCATATATAGAGTATGTAACTACATACACACTAGTTTGTGTGACAAATGATCTTTCTAGAATGTTTTTGATTTGTGTCAGGCCATTAGCTGATCCGTGACATGAAGAAAACACTTTTATTCACACTAAATCAGTCAAATAAATGTCTGCATCTCCCCATTGCGAGACTGCAGATCTACAATGCCGTGTAAATGGTCGCCCTATTTCTGACAACGTGAGACAGTTAATGGCAGACTCACTCATGCACAGTGGACACCTCAGAATACGTGCTTCTCATTCACTTTAAAGTAAGGAAACAACTAACGATTATCTTCACAGCTTATTAATCCGTCAATTATTTTCTAGGTTAATCTTTCGGTCCATAAAATGTCAGGACATTTTTAAACGTTTTGATCAGTTTTTCCCAAACCTCAACATGATCATGTTCCTAAATGTCTCAGTTTTGTCCACAAACCAGAATGACTAATTAATGATTTCTTTATTATATGGAGCAAAGAAAATAGAACATATTTGACATATCATATATGTGACCTAAAGTCAACCCAAACAGACTACAATTTAAAACATTTTGTCACATCCAACACAACTGGTTTTTAGTATAGTATTATAAATAGTATTATTACTGTGAAACTTTCAATGCGCCATAATAAATAACCCTGTGTCCAGCAGCTAGACCAGGGGTCTGCAGCTTGTGGCTTTTCAGCACCTCTGCTGTGGCTCCCTGTTTGAAATGTGGCTCGCCATTTCGAACCCTTAATTGAAGTCATGCACACAGCAAGAGTCCTGTCCATCTTTGGATCCACATAATTCAACCACATCCACATAATTCAACATAATTATTTATTTATTTATTTCAGGGTGGTTTTTATTTTTTAATTTTTTTTCAAAACAAAGCGGGGACTCAAATAGGTCTACATAGTTGTGTTTAATTTGAAAGTAGACCTACAAGGGCCAGTGTTTTTTTTTTCTTCTTTTTTTCATCACTTTATTAGAGTTCTTTGTTTATATATATATATATATATATATATATATGATGTTTTCTTAATGTATAGGGTTTTATAGGTTTTGTGAACTTTACATAAATACTGAATAAACAGTTGTTATTTATTCATTATAAAGTTTTAAAAATTAATTGCAGGCACTTTAGGGGTAAGTGGACAATTTAGTTAAAAAAAAAACAGAAAGACTTTTGCATTGATGGTCTTGCACTTTAGATGCTCCCTAAAGCAAGGCATTGAAAATCATTTTATTTTCGAGCCTGCTAGACTCTGATCTAGAAAGGCTGAGGCAGCAAAGCTTCAAGCAAGCAGCAGCGGTAGGAGATAGGACTACAATGAGCTAATGCAATGCTTCATTTTATACATTCAATTTATTGAAAAATATGAAAGTGCACTGCAGTCAGACGCAAAACACAGTTTAATTATTGTTTTTTTTTTCTTTTAGCTATTAAATTCAGCACTATTTCCTATACATTATTATATATCTGTGTACATGTTGTTAAGTGTTTATATTTTATCAGATGCAATAAATAAATACACATATCCTTGACCTCTGTGACTGGATTGTATTTTTTTTAGGTAGCACAGCAACAAAGCTAGGGTGCCACAATCCATACAAAAACATAAAAAGAGATTAATTTGACACTCTAAACTGACCATAGGTGGAAATGTGAGAGTGAATAGTTGTTCATTGTGCTGGTCCTGACCTCTGCACCTCTGGCTCTATGTCAGATTGGCCCCCCATGACCCTGATGTGGAGGATAATGTGGCAGAGAATGGACGTATGTTTCTTGGCAGAGGTGTATACTAGAACTCTGAGGAAAAGTTGAATCCTCACCAGAGTCTTTGTAACAGTGGTGCAATATTAATAAAACCTTGAACCACTGGGTTGTCTGTTTGCACCACAACACCAAAGTGACAGAAATAGTTTCATCATCAATTAAGACACATTTATGTATGAGAGGAATTATCTTAACCTGCTTTGATCTTGTTCTGGACTCAGCCTGGACTGATGGAATGTGGGCCTGATTCTCAGACACAGAAATGGGGGGGGGGTGCAGATGTGTGTGTGCTAGTGTGTAAATGGGACAGGGTGGTGGGGGTGTTTCCATACAGTGCACGGGCTGGAGGGAGATATATGAAGGCTTGTCACTTTGCAAAAGGTTGAGGTACGGTCTCTATTGGTCCAGACAGTGACCTCCAGCACAGGGCCAAAACATTTCCAGATGTCTGCCAACAGCGTTAACTTGAGATGCTTCCATGTGCAGCTCATTCCAAAAGGAGGAAGAGGAGGAGGAGGAGGAAGAATAGAACTTGGCTTGCAAATCAAATGATGAGTATAGACGCAGGAGGGGGACCAGGGGAGGATGGGATGAAGCACAGGAGACAGTGCGTGTGTATGTGTATGTTCACATGTAGATCTATAGTAGTGAAAAATGTAGACAACGACATTAAAGTGCTTTAGATTGCTCATTTCTCTGTGCTGTTGCCAAGAAGGGAATCACTGATGTTCATTTGTTCTCCCCCCATGGCAGTGTGTAGAGGATCCAGCATCAGTCACGCTGTTTCATTTCTCTATATTCATTTTGTATCACCATTTTGCATTTTACACTGTCATTACTTGTGATAAATAGGTAAATTTATAGGCTGGGCAATGATTAAATTAGCGGTGATGCACTGAGAAGTCTAAGCAAGCCTGAGTTATTGCGAAAGGATTTGAACTGTCTTGGAAATTTTCAGAAAGTTCAAACTTAGGAGGAGAAACTTGAGAACTCTCTGCAATACTGGCTCATAGGGGAATAAAAGTTGCTATTAAAGTGGATCAAACTTTTATACATAATAATTCATGTTTTGCATCAGTTAGCAGCAATTCTAAATCTCTTGTGGTAGCTGCAGCAAGAAAAGAGACTCATGAAATACTTCCAAACATTAAAGCAATGGTAAGTAAGACATCTCACCCACTCTCCCAGCCCTCTTGTCATATAGTTTCAACCTCTAACAACACAAAAAGTTGCAAAAAGTGAGCGTTCGATGAAAATTCTTGCCATTTTTTTTCATTAGGGGAGACTGGATTGAGTTGAGACACGCCATGTTGCTAGGAAACTGAGTGTTGACCAAATATTTCAGAAGATAAGAACCTTTTTTAAGCATGCAAGTGAATTCAGACTATCACAGATTTCAAAAGATATAAATGTACATCATGTTGAGTTATAATATATAATATGCAGTAAACCAAGCATGAAAGTGCACCCTTTTAGCTGTGGGGGCTAATTAACTCAATACAGCTTTAAGGTAAGTTGAGCCTTTTGGCCAGGGGAAAGTTGACCTGGTGGCTCATGAGTGTATTTTGGCTGTATTTGTTTTAAATATTAAATCAAAATTGGGCGTTTTTATGTTTCGGTGGAAAGCATCAAGCACTGTGTATATAAGCTCACAACAGGCTGGTGTTTAGCCTCCACTGATGTTCTTTAAAGAGCTTCTAAGGAGATGTGGAGAGGTGTTTTGACAAAAAAAGACAAAGCACCCATTGATGAAGAGAAGCTATGATGGCATAGCAGAGGCAGAAAGGTTTTTTATTTATTCATTTTTTGGACAATTATAGGAGTTTGGTATATGCAGGAAGGAGGGAGGGGACTCAACTTGCCCCACTTTTTTTGACATACTATATAAAGAGATTATGTTTGCACTCATTCAGATTGTGTGTATGCACAGCCTCCTGAAATGTATGCAAATTAATTAGTTATCAACTGAATTGAATTGCCTTTATTGTCACTGTAATGAGTACAACGAAATGTCTTCCACACCATGCAACAAAACAATCGGTCCACAGTTATTACTGGTTGAACGTAATAATGGCACACGTCAAAATTATACAACAGCACATAGACATTTGATTGTGCATGTACCCTAACTTTAAACAGTCCGTTATCCAAATAGAGGTGCGTGTGGCTTCGCAGAAGGTCCGCGCTGCAACTGTAATTGCCTTGTCATAAGGATCCTGAAGATGAAAAGTGCCTCAAGTTACCCTGGTATCCCCAACTTGATAACTTGCTAACTTCTGACTATCGTCTCTGCTTTCATGGTATTCACCTCTTGTAAAGGATGCTCATAGTTAAGGATAGGTAAGATAGGTTAGATACAAACAGATACATCATTTCATGTGATCTAAAAAGATTGGTTGAGTCTATGACATCATTTTTAGGGCTACAGATCCTTTTTTCCTTTTTCGCACAACTTTATTTATATCCTCAGCCAAGATGGGGATGCTTCAGTGGCAGCAGTTTTTATCTGTAAGCTTGTCCTTCTGTAAGAAACCTCCTTTAAAACAGTTTTTCTGGCGTTTTGTGATGGTATGTGATCGCCAAAGTATATTCCCATTAATAATAATGACATCACAAAAGTGATTACGCTTTTAAGAAATACCCATCTCTCACTCCTAATTTCCATCCTGAAAATAACCTGCAGGTTATGGATATTGTGCTCATTTAAATGAAACATGGGGAGTTTGATACTTACATATATACTGTATCTCAGCAACATCTTAACAGGTCGGAATGAATTTTGTCCTGCTTATGTAAAATGGTAATAGCTATAAGCAGGTAAGGTTCAGATGCAGTGGATCAATATATATATATATATATTTATATAAAATCACGTGCTGGTATATAAAACAAAGGTGACAAAGTTTTTAAGCCTTGATGGAGGTCTCGGAGCGATTTTGTTGAATAGTCAATTCATATACTTTGAATTTATTTTTTAATTTATTTAAAAGTGCCAATTGCAACTGAGTGTCACACTGAATGAGAGCCATTGTGTTCACACATTAATAAAATGTAAAAAAAAAAAAAAAAACAGACATCAAACATGGAGCTACTTTTGAGTCCATAAAAAGAAAGATTTTGTTTTTTCTTTGACCTACATTTATTTCACAAAGAACTTGTGAACTTGTAATAGTCACATGGGGAGTCGTGCACAGGCCATCCTGACCTTTGAGAAGAGACTAACCAGTTTTTGAAGGTAACGGGAGAATGTTCAAATGTGCTTGAAAGCAGCATATTTATATACTTGGTCCACAAAGGAAAGTCAGAGAATTATATCAAGAATCAGATTTGGAGATACAGGACTAAACAGTACAGTATTCAAAATCAGCAAACATAATACATTTAAAACAGATGAGCAAGTTATACCTAAATGAAATTGCAGAAATATGACTAACACATGTTATTATCCCAGTATCTTGATTGACAATTTTTTTTTTTTTTTTTTTTTTGGTCGCTGGAGTGGGAGGGGTGAAAGAGAATCATTAGGAATAGTTGAGTTCCACACTCCATACACAGGTGATATTTAGACTTAGGGGACGAGAAGCAGGTGTGTTCACAGGTGAGCTGAGTTGCCTGATGAGGTGGGATTAGCTGGCAGGTTGGTCAAAGCAGAGGCAGGGGAGAATGGGAAAGTACTGAGTGGGAAGAGGGTGACCTAACTATGACAGGAAATGAATGAATGAATGAATGACTCCAAATTGTGAAGTTCATTGTCTTTCCATGAACCTGCCAAACCATTTACAAGTATATTATTTTTTTTTTTTATCTTATGACTTTGGTAGGAGTACATTCCCAAGGCTGTGAATCACTGTTTAAGACTGATTAAACGCCACCCATGTAGCCAACATGTTACAATGGCTATTAAGATGTGAATTGGATTTCAACAAATAACATTAAACAGTACTTCAGAAACAAGCTTTGACTTTGATAGCAGAACATTTTGACAGACAATGTTCCCGCAGTTAGATTTTGTTCATGAATAACAGTCTCAGGTCACTCCACACAAATCACTGCATCACTGCATAAGAAACTGCATAAGGAGAAGACAGATAAAATGTTTAGCAGTTTCAACTTTGATCCCTTGTCCATTCCCTGCCAGCTCCACCGCAAACCTCCTGATCTCAGCCCTTGGTGTTGAGGAATGCTGTAGAGCCTGGGGCATGCTCTGCAGACTCTTTGTTTCTCATTCTGACTCACATTCACCTATTGAATGTCCTGTCCACCTGCTATATGTTCCCTGAATCTAAAGAGGCTTCCAGGCAAAAGGGGGAATCACTCAGCGAGTCAGTCAGCGACAAAATCAAAACACGGACCAGCATGCAAATCTTGGATATTTTAATAACAGGTGAACTGACTGGATTAGACTGAATGTTAACAGTAGCTTGGACACATAGGAAAGTAAGTACAGTATATTTATGGAAATGAAGGGCAGCGTATATAAAGGCGTCCCAGAAATGGATTAGGATTGAACAAGAAGCGGATAAATACAATATAAAATAAATATTAATTTAACACAAATCATGTTAGAAATTATTGTTTATTAAACAAGTCCAAGATTTCAAGGAATTCATAGATTCAAATATATATATATATATATATATTGTTGGCTTCACCCTGTCTCGGGGTCACAACAGCAGATAATCCGCATACATGATTTGGCGTTTTTTTATGTCGGTTGCAATTAGTGACGTAACCCACTGGGATCAATATAGAGTGTCCAATTAACAATGAACAATGGGGACTGGGGTACCTTGCTCAGGGGTACCCCAGTCCTTGACCTGGTGGGGACTCAAAGAAAAATAAATATTAAAGGTTAAATAAAAAAAGTAATGTGCTGGGCAATGCTGCAGCAAACCTTGGCCCCTGGAAGCAACAATCAGTGTGGCCCATGTGACAGCCACTTCTAGTCTTTAAGGGGAAACACAATTGCATAATTAAACCACAAACAGATCCAATATAAAAATAGTCCGTTTTTTTTTCCTCAGAACTCTGTAAAATGAAACCAGTAAGGAAGTGTCTGAAATTTGTATTACCTTAAATAACCATCAGGTGGTGACATTTTTTATATGAGAAAGTGAGTCCACTTCTTACCCGATTTATAACATCGGTAATCAGTTTGCTGAGGAGTTAATCACCAGTTTCAGGTCTTCTTCAATAGTTTATGAGGGCCATTTTGTAAATTATGCACTTTGAAGTCAATGCTGCACCGTTTATCATGGTGTGGACACAGTAGCTATGTTTACATGTACTTTACATGGATGCATATTAAATGATCCAATTGTGTTACAGTAGTAGCCGGACAGGCTTCTACTGTGACTTTTGGAATGGAAATACAGCAGTAATAAAATAGAAATACATCACATTTACATGGATTAGACAGGTGATAGCACCAAACCAGGACATCAGTCGGCATTATACCAGCCCTCTGAATTAAATTTGTCACCGAATGGGCTGTATCAGGTAAGATAATAAAAGTCTTATTCCGATCAGACTTTTATTCTGACCATGTAATCATAGCTGTTTTGTAATCATGTCTGTTTGCAGGTCTAGCTGGACCACACATTGAAAATGTGGTTTATTCTTGCTTCCTGAACCCAATATGGTGCTGGAAAAAATACTTAACTGGAAGATGAAAAACAGGAGTTCACAAACTGACCAACCACATATTTATAGATGTTAACAGAAAGGAAAAAAAACAAAAAACACAAAGTTAGAGCCATGTAGCCTGAATTCACATTTTTCTCTTCACTTAAATGAGTCTGAAGATACCAAATAAGTCCAAAGTGACTTGATGGCCAGTGGTGCATCAAGTCACATAAAGGGAACAGGGGTTGTTCCCTTAAAACTACAGAACTTAGCACCCAGGACAGCACTTTAAGTGGAAAAAAACAGGATTAATCACAGTATTATATAAAGTACCCATCAACATTCACATCGATTTTGTCAAATGAGAAACGCCAAAGGTTTATTGTTTTTAAATGAGGTGTGATTTAAAAAAAAATCTCATCATTTTTAATGTAATGTTTTTGTTACAGCCTTGCCTTATGCTCTTGTTATTGTTTTTAAGTTTGTGCTCTATACCTCTTGATCATGGGCTGTTCCAAATAAATGGGTTTTCCCTACATGAATGAATAACCACCTGTTGCTGCAATGGCTGGTGTTGCTCAACAAAAGTTTCATAGGGTGATTTAACATTTCATACTTTTCAACAAGATGTTATAATGTGAGCAATTACATGTTGTCTATGGTACGGATATCACTGATCTGCGTTGTCTCCTCAAGTACAGCCATAAAAAAATAAATAAATAAGGACTCATTTCTTCAGTTGTGGTTGACAAGTCACATTCTGGCTCAATTGTGTCAGCGTGTGATGCATGTGAGTTGCTCAGCCGCGGACAAAAACATCTGCAAAAGCGGTCTGCATTCTAATAGGAGAAAATACAGCCATATGGAGATCCAGCTTAACGCTAGCCTCCCACACTGCTGAACAGGTGACCAATTTATTTGAAAATCTCACCCTGGAGACAAGAGTTGATCAGGAAATTAAAAATTCATTGGGAAAAACACGATAGCAGGCACCACACCTCCCTCCCATGCGTCTCAGAGCACAATTGGGCTCATAATAGCTCAACTGAAATTAGGTCCATTTCCCTTCCAAGCCAGTCAAATGTTGTTTTAATGACAGCGATTAGCCTCACTAATAAATGCTACAGCTACATAGACCAGGTTAGACATTTTCTTTTTTATCTTCCTCTGGCTGTCACGCAACAGACCCTGAACTGAATTCCAGGGACATGACCTTTCTAATGTTGTTGCTGCACAAAGAAGTAGTTTTGTTCACTATATGACTTTGGTAGCAGCGCTGCCTCTCTCTCTTTTTTTTTTTTTTTTTTAATAAACACCATTTATTGTGACACACCATGGATGTTTAAAAATAACATGCATGGCTGCTTTTCTATTAAAAAGCCACAGCATGTGTAAGCATGAAAAGCTGAACAATGCTCAATGAAATGTGAATTGTGTTCACAGCTACAGGGTAAAAATTCAAAAAAAAAAAAAAAAAAAAAAAAAAAAAGCTCATTCAAAAGTAATTGTCAGTGTTTCCTTCTTGCAGACCAAAACTACCAATTTATGTTGTGGAGTACAGAAGAAATGCATTGGGTTAGACCTTTGCTACTTTACTAATCATTTCTTTCATGAATGGAAATGCAATGTATGTGCCCACACTCACTAATGCAGCTGCTCCACATGAAGTCATCTTCTAATCAGAGATCCTCAGAACTAATCTGAGGCTGGACATCACCATCAAAGCTTACCCTTAACAAGTCATTTGAGCTCTGTGGAGCTGTCGTGGGCCTTTCAATGAAACACCAAGGAAAGAGGGTGCCCACCTGTTGACCCCAATTAAGTGATTACCTCCCACCACACTCAAGAAGCAAGACACCATTGCCCATTTCTGGGATTACAACATCAAGCCATGGGAGCTTGACTAATCAGCCAATCATCTGGCAGCAACTCAATGCATTGAGTCATGGGCGGTAGACATGGTGAAGACAAGCTGCTTGAGTTGACACTGAGCATCAGAATGAGACGAGAAAGGCATTTTAATGGAATCATAACATAACCAAGTGGAGCTTACTAATGGAGGCAACAGTGTATCAACCCGTGTGCTGTAATATAAAATTGCTGAATTCCTCCGTGGATTTTTGCATGAGAGAGTGTATGGCTGATAAAGGGAAAGAACAGATAAAGCAGCAGACATATTCTTAAAACGTTGGAGACTTCAGTGAGTAGATTTCATTAGATGAGCCCTTTTTAAGGGACACATGGTAGAGTTGTGATAAGCCCTATTGCCTCACAGCAAGAACGTCAAACAAGGTCCTCTCGGTGAGACCATCATTTTTTGCCCTTCAGCCATTCAAACCCATTCATTCACACATCTATATGCAGCATTTTTTCTAACACACATCATTCATACCTATTCACACACTGCCGACACAGCTGAGCCCGAGGACACCCTCAGCATGGAGACTAACAGAGCTGGGAGTTGAACCCACAACCTTCAGATGACTTGCTCTACCACTGAGCCACCATCATCCACTTTCGTGGTGTTCACAGTCTCCATGTGTTACTGATGTACAGTAGCAGAAAATCAATGTTGTGGAGCAGGGAAATGGCAGCATAAATGTGGAGATGCAATCATGTCAACATGCAGCAATTTAGTGTGTAGTATGTTGCCCCTAATAAATACTCATTGAGTGTATGGGAATAGTAATCGTAATGTGTACCACATTTTTCTTCCCCATTGTCTTCCATAGTCATCCACAATGTTTGGTCGTTGGCATGAATGTGGAGGATCATAGGTAACCTTACAGTGGGGCCTCGAGGCTTGATCCTACAGCAGTAGCTGTCAGCCAAACAGCTGCTAATGCTGACTGACAGCCCATCCTTTGTCAGCCAAGACTAGTTCTGACTGACACCCAGAACTAGTCCCCAGAGCTGAGAGTACATCAGGAACACAGCCTAAACATGGCCTCTATACCACTGTCTGAAACACCCGACCAACTCCTATTCCATTGCACCTTTCAATCTGTCCCTACATGACTTCTGGAAATCATCCAGATTGGAGAAAAAAAAAAAAAACATTTTAGCCATCAGTCATCATTGAGCGATGGGTGCTAGGGGTGCAGTGATTCTTGGCAAAGCTCCTGTGAAGAAGTGCCCCAAACAAGTGGTAGTGATTAAAGCTAGTTATCCCTCATTTTAAAAGATTAATGTCTCGGCCCATAATATTGTGGTGAGTCTGTGTTGCTCTTCTGATGTTGGAAGTGTGTGTGTAATTAAGTCTCTTGGAGCCTCGAAAACATGAAAGCATCCTAAAAACCATAAAATCTTCCCTCATGAAGATGATTAATGAATTGACAGGAGTTTTGAAACCTGTCCAGAAGAGATGATAGCATTAGTATACTGACTGTTTCAAACCCTAATTTGTTTTCAGATATTTTATTTATTTATTTATTTATTTATTTTTTCAAGCTTTTTTCAGCTTCAGGCTTCAGTAGTAGAGTGAATCATCTTTCAACTGGAAGGTTGTGGGTTAGATTCCCTGCTGATCTAGTCTACATGCTGATGTGTCCATGTGGGGTTAATTGTCTTGCCCATAGACACTAGATCAGCAGGGAATCTAACCTGCTGATCTAGTCTGATGTGTCCTTGGGCAAGACACTTAACCCCACACTGCTCCTGATATCTATGCTGGCAGTGTGTGAATGGGTATTATATATGTGTGATAGAAAATATGCTGCACATAAATATGCTGTATGAATGTTTGAGTGAATGGGTGAATGACAAAAATGTAGTGTTATAGCAGCTCTGAGTGACCATTAAAGACTAGAAAAGGACTGTATAAATACAGACCTTTGCTTTGGGGAACAATGGAGTGTGAGAATGGTGGGAGAATCGGAGCAGCAGCAGTATTGCATTCGCTCCATTGCACCATTGTGACAAAAAAGGTAGCTGAGGGAAAAGGCAACGCACTAAATGTACTGGTCGATCTCCTCCACACTGCTCCTACCCTCACTTATGATCATGAGCAATGGGTCATGACCAAAAGAATAAGACTACTGGTACAAACCGCCAAAATGGGTTTTCTCAGGATGGTGGCTGGGGTCTCCCTTAAAGATGGGGTGAGAAATTCAGTCATCCGTTGCTGCTCCTTGTTCCTGGCACATCCATTTTTGAGCAGACCAAGGGCATAGAGAGCTTAAACATCCCCACTGCTTGGGGATCCCCTAGTCAGAGTTGGACGATGTGGCCGGGGAAAGGAAAGTCTGGGACTCTCTGTTATTGCTGCTCCCCACTACCAGATCTCTGATAAGCGGTTGACAATGGATGGAACAGCACTCTAATTTTGTTACAGGTAATTTAATTAACTTTCCATAGTTTAAATTTCTGATTGAGTACAAACAATATCTGCCTTTAGACCTTTATCATTATCTTAATTTTAATCAATGATTAAAATAAAGCATTACAGTCAGGATTGACTTAAAATTAGAGGGATATTAAGCAGACGTGGAGAGGCTGACACAGAATCAATCAATCAGCCTTGCTTTTGACCTTGTGTCTTCAGTGAAAGGCTCACGTCTTTTTGTATAGATTAAAGATTATTAAAGCTTAATGTTTCTTACAAATACCCTCTCTTCTTTAAAAGATTAAAAGCTCATGTTCTCAGTGTGTATATAAGCTTTCCACCCTCTCCTCCCCTCTTGCCACTGACATGCTCCATCGTGCTTTCCATTAATCTAACAAACACTGTAGGAAAGGTAGTGTTCTTCAAACAGCATGGAAGAAACCGTGGTCAAGTCGATGCACATGGACACAAATATACTGAAGTCCTTTAGTCCACGAGGAAGATTTGTCCTGATACATTATGCACAGTTGTCTTTAAGGGTTCCAGCTTGCTTTACTGCAACTGTACTGTGCATCCTGTGGCTTTTTTGGAAGTGGCTCAATTGGATTTCCTCCCTAATGCTCTGATAGATAAGCGCCTTTGCTCATTAACATGCCGTTCAAGGGCTCGGGAAGGAACGGAGCAATCAAACGGTAATTCCACAGACCAACATTGCCATAAATCACCCACTTCCACACATGCTGTTAAGTACATCGGCACAGAGACCGCCCAGTAAATACTAACCCACAACCAGCCAGCCAGAGGTAACGACCTCTAAGAACTTCACATCACCCTCAGTCACATGCATCTCCAACTTAGAATTAAACTGATAGTTCAGCTTTTTGAAATAGTGATGTATATGGTAATAACAACTCTGACTCCACTGTGTACACCACAGCCTGAGACACAGAGGCATACAGTACCTGAAAACAAGGCTGTCACACATTGGACACAAGTAAACTAGAGGGGATCGAAGATAGATCTTGAGGGAGGTGCAACAGAAAATGACCTGTCAGACCAAGTTTGGTGCCATATGAGGAGATTTTATGAGAGCTTTACATCAATGGATGTGGTGCAGCAAGAGGCAGTGGACATGTGGGAGAGCTCAAGCATCATTGGTCTTGTAGATCCTAAGGAGAATTTAATAATTTGATTGGGTGCCAACTGAAAATCATAACAGTAAGAAGGAAAACGCAAGGACAGTGTTGAAGAAAAAACAGAGACAGAGTCAATAATTTTGGATTTGTTACAGTTTTTGTTCCATTTGTCCATGCTGTTATATTGTTTTAGGGTTATTGATGTTTATCAGTGTAGTTTGTGACAAGGTGAACGTCAACATGCTCTCTCAAACATTTGACACTAACAGAACTTGTCAGAAGTGTCTAGTCTGGTCAGTTTGGCATTACAGACCCCTGGATTGGAGTGTGGGTACTGCCAAGTGAAGCCAAGTCAACTTTTATTGTCATCCTCCTCTATACAATATATAAAGCTGAACAGCACATACAGGACAGTGCATACAATACTACACTTGCAATCACAGAAACCATAATGAATAAAAGAAAATAGTTGACCAACCTGGTAAAATTGGTAATTGGTTTACATTATTATTTTTTGTTTATTTTTAATCTTTCAAACTTTTTTCAGTAAACAATACACAGTGAATGGTAAATATCTGTTGTGCTGCATCAGGAACCGGGGATCAAACTGCTGACCTTCTAAGTAAGAAGATGACTATTCCACCTACAGCCCAATTTAATGGCTTGCCTATTATGTTGAACACATAAACTGTGACACACAAATGCACTGATCTGCTATTAGCACTTCCTCTTGTCAACAAATCTACCCACAGTGTAAGCAATCATATGCATAATAGCTGTGTAAACATCTCTACTTTTGCAGTAATGTACTGACATTAGACATTCAAAGAGATATTGCATCACATCACTGTTGCAGAGCAATGTACAACAAGCTGCCTCCTGCTGTGATAAAAAGCAATTATTTAAAATGCGACCCCCTCCGGGGGGCCAGTGCGAATAAACAGAATTATTTGACTCTTTTCAAGCTTGATCAAAGGCAGACATCTCCTCCTCGCCTGTGCCACACAGCAATACAGTTATGTTTGTGATTTTATTTATCTCTGAAATGGATCCCAGTTCCCACAGTTTACTCTGAGGCAAGGCCCACATTGATCCCACTCTGCTTTGAGATACAAGAAAACACACTTATCATCAGTGGACGACACAGACTGAAGCTCCATGCCTTTTGGGAGGTGTAAAAATGAAATTAATGAAAGAATATCTGAATGTGATTGTAAATAAAGGGCTTGACAGTTTGACTAATAAGACATTTGAATGACAATGCATATGAGCAAGTGGTAAAACAAGATGGAAGGGGAAATTAACAGATTTTAAAGATTTTTTTTTCCCCCTTTATCTTTCTCTTCTCCAGGAGGTGCCATTTGTCATTTTATTTATTTATTTTGTTTTACAGTGCATCCCTTTCCCTTTCCCTTTTTTGGCTTGTTACCGATATTAGGAGTACACCTTTACCCCGTAGCTGGAATACATTCTATATAAAGATTTATTGAATGATAAAAAAGACTACAGGGTACTCCAGGCACACTAAATGCTTGACTCATTCAGTCTTTAAAACGAGCATTCATACAACACTTAGCATTTCTCTGTCCATTTAACTTCAATTCTGGGTTCAGTGTGTTGTCCAAGGACAATTGCAGAACACCCTAACCCTAACCCACAGCTCAACAACATACTGTATTTCTATAAATCCCCATTTGAAGGTTGATTAAAATTACATTAAAAAATATGTTATGTCACATACAAAAATATTCTGATATTTTAATATTTTTGACTGACATACTAAGCTAGAGAAAATGATCACAGGGGAAATAGTGAGAGTGTGCCTTGTGTTTCCTCACTCACAGAAATGTCTTCTACAAACTGTTAACAACTGTAGATCAGAGTGTGAGCCAACAGTCAACTAAGCCTAACCTGCATATTTATCCTAACCCTAACCTCAGTCTTTTTCTTGGCCCTAACCCTAACCTCAATCTCTGAATTTTATTTGAGTTCTTCACTGCACTGATCGTCTCAATGTGTTGCCACTGGGTTTACATTGGGGTCAAAGATGAGGATGAAAGGTGATAACAGGGCTGTGTGTGAGATTGTGCTTGTGCGGTCTATGGATATTCAGGTACTGTATCTGAAAAAGTACCTATATGAAAAATAATTCTAATCTTAAAGTAACAGTTCAGGGCTTCTGATGTATGCTTGAATGGATGCTCGCTCTAAAAACATGGCTCTAAGTTGCAAACAATGGGAGAAAAATAATTTTATTCACTTTACAATAGCATAAGAACATCGTTTGCTGCTTGATCTCACCTTTTAGACAACCTTTTCCTGACTGGACAGTAAGGTTTGGCAAAACCTCACTCTCCCACACCAACGTTTATAAAGAAAAATCTATTTTTATTTTACCATGGACACATGAGCTAATGGTCTACTGCTGCCTTGTTTGTATCACTTTGGAAAAATAAAATGAAGGATTTCAAACACCAAAATCACAAAATACCAAATTGGACCTTAGTCATTGAGGCAGCTGTAGATCAGTAACCCTTGTTGTGCTATGAGGTTAAAAAAAAAAAAGAAAAAGGTATGGACTTTTAATTATAATATACTGTATGTGCATTATGATTAGGGATATACAATATTACAGGCATGATATCAGTATTACTGGCTTTAAAATGAAAAAGAAATTGTGACATGGCCTTAACAAGGGCCTTTCTGCATGGACTTCTCCAGGTTTCCTCACACAGTCTGAAAATATGCAGAGGTCAGTTATTTTCCCCATGAGGCTATATGAGAGACAGATAATATTGTTGGACTCTCCTGGACAGAGAGGGAGAGAGACCTTGGCTCCAGCTCCCTGCAACCCTCATGTGGAGGATGAAGTGATACACAGTAAATTATTGAATCTATAATCGGATATTGACAAAGATGCCAAGATCGCCCGATATAATGACTGTCCGATAATGTGTCCGATACCGATATCACAAACTAGAGTATATACCGATATCAGTCTGATACAATCACTTTAGACTATTAAGTAAACTAAATCGAAATCTAACTAAATATATGAAGCTATTAACAACATATTTGTACTGTGGCCATTTCAAGCTATTTCAAAAACATAATTCTCCCCACTGTGTAACAAATATTAATTCTATAAGGAAGAAATAAAAATCCCACATGACAGCTAAAATGCTGTTACCAATTCTAATTTACATTTTTACAGTCTGTGCATAGTACAGCATGTGATATATATGAGTTTTGGATTTTACGATTTTACATTTTTATCTGTTCGATATCCAATCCAGTGATTTTGACCAATATTGGACCGATACAGACACTGAGTATCGCATTGGCTCATCCCTACTCATGTTTATTTAAGTTGCACAATAAAGAAAATGTATATGTACATCTGCTGCCACATGCAAATAAAAACATAATGTTTTTTTCACACATATATATATATATATATATACTGTATATATCAGTATTGGTTATCACCCCAAGCACTCACAATTTATCAGCATATCAGATATCAGTAATAAGTCCAATATTGTGCCTAAAGTGACTAATATAGACCTAAGCTATATGTGTCAAGCAGGGATAGAGGGTAAACAAGACTGATATGGTAAAGTCACAGTTGGAGTCTTCATCTTTGTCTGTCACTGGCTGCAGTGAAATCACTTAAGGGAATTTATGCAGTTCTATATGCCTTATTTACAATAGTTACAGTATTTTTTTTTAATGTCATCGCTGTTAATATTAACCTTTTAAAATAACATTCCATGAAGATGAGCATTTAAAGGCAGGGCACATTTTTGTAGTCTTTCAACACAATTCTCCATATTTAAGGACAGGATTTTCCTCTCCGTTCACTCCCACGCAAGTATTTTGAGGTCACACACAGACACGCACACGACCACACATACAAAAAACACATATGCCGGGGTAACACACCCACCTCAACTCACAAACACACACACGCACACACTTGTACACACTGCAGCATTCTCTCAGGCCTTTTTTCTGGGGTCAGGGTTACACACAGACGTAGGCACATGCGTCCACACAAAGAGCTTCCCTACTGCTGTTCTACCAATAAGGGTTCAGGTCTGCAGCAACAGCAAACTCCTCCACGGAGACCTAAGCCAATTTATTTCAGTCAGGCTTCTGGTGACAGAAAAGGAAGCTTTAACAGAGGTCAAGCTGACCAACGTGTCTGCTGGGAAATACCTACCAGCCCAATATACTGCATTTATATCCTGAGTACAGATGCATTTATACCATTTTACTGCAGCACATGTACTTTTACAGTATACCGTACTATAATAGACAGAATCAGGCCATTATAAAGCTTCTCTCTCACACAGCCTCTCCTCCAGAGAGAAACACTGAAGAGGAACAGAAGAGCATATGATGACTTGTAGGTGAAATTTGAAAGAGCTTTTTTATTATTATTATCATTATTTTATTTATTTCTTTTTTTATAAAAAAAAAGAAAAAAAAAAGCTGTTTACCATGCATGCACTACCAATCTGGAAGAAGCACAATATCTTGTTTGATCAAATAGTTTTGACATGGAAACACTGAAGAAAAATCAATCAAAATAAAATAAAATCTGTCCCATCACAGTCCCATCCCAAGGAACGCTTCCACATTCATTTTATTTTATGTTTTGCACCTAAACCTCCTGACTTCTTGCCTCACTTTGCCGAATGTGCATTCATGAGGTTTTCTGTCCGGCAAATCGGTTTAAATGAAGCCAATTTTTATTTTTATACTGCCAAATGAATACATTTGGCACAATTAATAATGGACGAGAGAAGAGGAGAACCTAATTATGCAGCTAGAGGAAATCCATTTTGGTCCCGCCACCATATACATGAACATTGTTTAATAAATTATAATAATGATAATGAAAATCATATTAAAATACTTAAAGTAATAAATTCACAAAGTCCCTCTTATCATAAGTTCTAAAACGAGCCAATCATTTCCTCTCAAACAGATGTCTTTCGCAATTGAGTAAATTTTTTGAGGGCCCTGTTTTAATCCACATAATAACGATCATTCTGTGCTCTTGTGAGCACTTCCTGCAGGGTTAGTGGCACTCACTCACTCAACCTCTCTTGCTTTACACTGCACATGACGGTCGTGGCAGGCGATGATGCCAATTCTAGCTGAAATTGTGTGAAAGGGCGGGGTACACCCTGGACAGTTTGCCAGTCCGTCGTAGGGCCCCACATTGAGAGAGACAACCACCAACTCTCACAGTCACACCTGTGGATAATTTAGTGTCACATCAACTTCTGCATGTTTTTGGACGATGGGAGAACATTGGCTAACCTGGAGAATACCCACAGGGACAACATGCATATAACGCGCCAGTAAGTAAGTAGTATAGACAAGTAAGTTAAAAATAAACTGCTGTGTGCATGTTCATGGTAAAGAAAGTTTACCATGAACAGTGTGTCACACTAATTTTCATTTAATAGTTCAGTAGAATAGTGGAGCTCTATGGGACAGAAGAATAAGTTATATATATATATATATGGGACAGAAGAATAAGTTATATTTTGCATGTAAACATAATTCATTTGATTCATTTGATTTTAAAGTGAATGTACAGAAAGGGACATGCAATTTAACTGCACGTGTGGTTTACCAGCTTAAGATGTCATCCTCCTTTACAAAAGGTCATGAAGTTGCCCTTTAAAAATAAGATCTCATTCAATCGATCATCTTTAATTTTTTACCACAGCTCCATGAGAAAATAGTGTTGTTGCCAGATGTTTCCTGCATGCACACATACACACACACACACACAAATACAAGCACACACACAAAGAAAGAGAATCCCACATATACAGGCAAGCCTAGCCTGAACACATGCCTTTACAATGCACATCTCATGAGCATGAACTTTGAGTGAAAACATGAACACGCAAGTACGCAAAACATGCAAGCGGGATGACATTATCAGATGAATCTATTGTGAAAACCAACGTATGAATGCAAAAACACGTAAGTGGTCTTGTCTTGAAAGCGGAATTCTCTTCAGAGCAAAAACAGGGGACAACAAAGTGGGAGAGACTCAGCCAAGGTGAATATATATATATATATATATATATATATATATATATATATTTTTTTTTTTTTACTACAGGAACTCAGCGATGTGGTGGAGGGTCCAGTGCCGGTGATCGTTGGGGTGATAAATTGAGCTGGACGTCACAGTTTGTTAAAAAAAAAAAAAAGAAAGAAAGAAATACTCTATTAGGAGTAAGGACATAGACCAAGAAAAAAAAAAAAACACCATTTAGCTTTAGTTAGTGGAGAAGGAGGCCGCTGTGACTGAGGGGATGAAGAACAGACTCAGAATTCATTCACTGGAGATAAAACCAGGGGATTAAAGATTATTAAAGAATTCTCCATGGTATGAGGGGGGATGTTAATTAACATTTATCAACAGGAAGACATTTCTCTCTCATCTATTTAGAGAATGTGATCTGCACGTTTAATAATGCCAGTGCCCTGTGAAGGCTGTGAAAACCTTCTGTGAACCCTTCAGTTCAGCTGTATTTGAACACTCTCAGGGGAAAAAAAAAGTGCTTCCCATTCATCTGGACATATAGCGTATGACTATATCATTTCTGGAAAAATTGACTGAGTTTCAAGCTCCTTTTTTTTTGGTTTTTCCAGCAATGCCCTGATTTTGCACTCAAGAAAATGGCAAAAAAGATTAAATGTAGAACAAATACAGAAGATAATTCATTAGTCTCGCACTGGGGGAATTTACAGTGTCACAGTGGCAAAGACAGTTGAGGTAACGGTAACAAATATTAAACATGCATTTACACATCAATGAATGCAGAAAGGATATGGTCTATTATGATTCTTAAAATAGAATTGACTATAGGGTATATACATTATGTGACCAGAGCATATCCAGTATGAGGTTAATATTTTCAGATTTTGCACACGAGTACTGAACTCATATGAAATGACAGTAATATATGTATGTACATATTTTATATATAGATGAAAATTACAACACACCCCTCCCTTGCACATCGAGTGTGTTGTGAAGAAATTAACCTTGACATAATCGAGCGATGACGATCACTCGGCTGCAGCGTTGACAGTAGTTCTGAGCATTCTCCGTTGAAAACTATTTTAAAATCTATCTATCTATCTATCTATCTATCTATCTATCTATCTATCTATCTATCTATCTATCTATCTATCTATCTATCTATCTATCATCTCAAAAGTTCCCCAAAATCATAATCTTTGTTGTAAGCATGCCAAATGAACTACACACCTCTCAGCAGTCCACTCACCCTGTTTCTTTTCTTCTTTGTTTTTCCTTCATGAAGTCACACCGCACCCTGCATCTTCCTCCTCCATGAATTCCTCCTGGTTGACTGAGCAGAACAGTTGGCTTTTAGGCACCTGTTGTTGGACTCACCTCTCACTCACTCTTTCCCCGCTTCATTGTCAATTCTTTCTTATCAAAATCCTCCTCCACTCAGTGGCTGTCATCCGATCAATGTTCAGTCAGTTGGGTAACCTTGGAGTTTGCGATCATTATTTCGATGATTTGCAGAACTTCACTCCCTCTTACTCCCTTCAGCCTCCACAGTTAATCTGCTCTGAGTCTTGGAAAAATGCAATGCACTGAGGGCGGGTTTTGTCCAAGCAAAATTAATATCACATGAAACACTTCCTGTGTTTTTTTTTGTTTTTTTTTTATCTGCAATATTCAACATCATCAGACACATTCTCTCATTGTATGAAATACAACGGATCAGGTCACAGAACATGAGTCAAAAAAGGTCAATTTTCTCTCATGCACGGTTAAGTTCAGACTGAAAAATGAGGCCTGAGCAGCTCTCTTGCAGCCCTGTTTTAGTGATTCTGCTGTTCCTATTTGGTATATACTTTAGTATAGCTGTATAGAGGCACATTTTGATAATAAATAATGGGAGCGGAAGGAGAACGAAAATGAGTCAGCAAATAAACAATTGAAAGTCTTAGGAGTTCCATGGTTTAATTTCTTTTGAATGACCATCCTCATCAAGAAATTATTAAGATGCTTTCTTTAAAAAAAAAGGGTCATATCATGCTTAAACAAGTGAAATAATAGAAATAAAAGAGGTATCCCCAGAGAGGTGTACAAAGTTAAAGATGAGAGGTTGCTGATCTTCCGTGGTCTTAATTGAGAATTACTTTTATGATGGGAGCCCGAGACATGGCACAAACCAACTGTAGACTTCAGCCATGTGAGAGGAATGTAAATGAGGCAGACGTGATTCACCTCATCCTCACCCCATCTGGCACTCGCCTGGGTATGAGAGACAAAGGCTCCAGAGAGAAAAACTGTGTGTGTTTGTCAAGGAGGTTTCAAGTAATGATCTGTTCTGTGGGAGCAGCAGTTTGATCATATCTTCTGTAACGGCTCATTGCAGTTATATGAACTTGTAACAAGAAGGTGTCTGCCTGTGCTTGTGTGTATGTGTCAGAATCACGTGTGGGTGTACTGATGATGTGTGTTGTTTCCATGGAATTCATGCTTATTTATGCACAGGCTATTTATCAGAGCTAGAGTCATGGGGCAGTCTCTTGTCATCACATACACACCCACACACACAGATGCTGTGATGACTACGGTGTACGTGGTGTTAAATGGGTGGGGTCGCCCACCGTTAAAGTGACACAATGTAGTTTTTGCTCTCGGGATCCCCCTAAAGTTGGAAAACAGCACTGTCTGTCTGTTGCAACTGTCATTAAACATACACTGTGGCAACGTGCATTTGTTAACCAACCAACCAGCCATGTCTTCAACAAGCATGTTAGCCATAACTAGCAGTTAGGGTAAAACAACCACTCCGTGAATAACTTTGAATTCCGAAACATGAGCGGGGAACGCCATCACTTCAATGACGCCACCTGACACACAGCAAGCTCCACTGCACTATGTTTAGTTTGTAAGCGAACAATGTCTACTTAATAGTCCAACAGTCGAACCAGGTCCCTATCAGTCCGACATCCCTCGGCGTCTCTCAGCTGACGCCGGTAAGTGAAAGCAGGACCAATATTCACCCTTATTCAAAATCTTCCAACTCTTCGATATCCGTGCTCTCTCCTCCATTTCCGATTAAAGACCAACTCCTGTGTAACTTTCACCCCCAAACTTAACAGCGGCTGTGCTCACTGTGACGTATGCAGCCGAAGCAGTGAACTTTGTTTCACTTTCCTTCTACCTGTCTTTGATTTTTACTTTGCAATCATTCAGCAATTATTATCATTATTTTTAGTGGGATTGCTCCCACTATGGGCTGTTCTACGGCAGCAATTTTTTCTACTTCAACACGTTCAGCACAATAATCATTTTTTGCAAAGTGTCTCCCTGGTGAAATGAATTAAAAATTAAAAAACAAACAAAAACATTTTTAGCCTTAAGAAGTTGGGGTGTGTTCCATCTATCACACCCCTGAATATCACAACGCAGAGAGGAGGGTTCATTCGATAATTAATTCAGGAGGAGCAGTGTGTTTTCATCACTGTTGTGGAACGGCGGACCAGCTCTTCACTCCAACTAGTCTACATGTGCTTTGTGGACTTGGCGTTCCAGTACCCCATCCTTAGGGAGTATGGGCTACTGGAACCCCTAATAAGGGCCCTGTACAACCAGTGTCAGAGGTTCAGTGGGGCTTGGACGCTGTCTAGGCTGCCCTTTGTCACTCATTCTGTTCCTAACTTTTAGGGACAGAGTTTCTAGGCACAGCCAGGGCCTTGAGAGGGTGAAGTTTGGTGGACTCTGGTTTGGGTCTCTGCATTTTACAGATTATGTTGTCCTCCTTAGGGTGGCTGTAGAAGATGGACCCAGATTTGCAAATAATGCTTTTTAGCAGAGTTTTATCAAATGTTGAAAGTATAATAATTGTAAATATAATTTCATATAATATTATTTTATTTAACCTTTATTTATATATTCAGCCAGGAAAAAACTAATATATAATAATATAAAATAATAAACTATTCCTAAAATTCTACTTAAATCAAATATGGAGATGGAGTCAAAATTACAGATGTCTGCTCAGAGGAGGTTTCAGAGGTGAATGGAGAAGGTTTCTTGTTTCCACCTCTTTTTTATAAACTGTATCATACATTGCACAGGTGTGACGCACAGTAATTGCCATGTCTCTGGTCTGGTCTGGGTTGCTTCCCCTTGTTTAAGTTATTTCCTGTTTTATTTTGTATTGTGCTTTGCTTCCTGGGAAAGTGTTGTGTTCTTGTGTTTCAGGAGGCTGGCTGACAGGTGAGGCGGAGACTTCATCAGCGCAGCCGTTTCCGATTTCTCAATCAACTGCTTCCCTACTTAAACCCTGGTTTCCTGCTTCCTGGCGTCAGCACGTCTTCCCAGCCACGTTTGGCAACCTTGTTGCCATGTCATACCTTAGTTTATCTAACCTTATGCTTTTGGACTGCTTACTTTTAATTGGCTTTTTGTTCCTTATTCTGTACCTGCCGATTCCTGAGCTCCGCCTTGCCAGCCGGCCAGCCTCAGCATTTTGAGCTTTTGACTGGTCTTTTGAGTAAACTTTTTGTAAATAAAACTTGTTATTCCTTTTTTTTTTACTCCATTTCCGTTTTTTCCTGGGTTGATTTTTGAGCAAATCATGATAGATAATAGAAATCCCATTTCACACTAAACCAAATCAACACTTTTAGAAGTAAAAGTTTAAGCTCAATCATTTTTTAAGTTTTAATTTTAAGTTTTTAAGTTTAGTATACAGTGTGTGTTTATATATATATATATATATATATATATATATATATATATATATATATATGAATGTCCATGGGTTTACATGAAAGAAACCCATAGCACCTTCAAAGGATCAGAGGATTTATGCTCCTGAGTAACACACAATAATGGATACAATGTGTGGTTCTATACAACACTTTCTCTGCCAGATGTCAGGGCCTGACCTCGAAGGCCAGAGTACACTCCCTCAGAAGGTTAGGTACATAAAACTTGAATGATATATTTATTGAGTTCAAAGGAACTAATTACGCCATCAACTATGTGTCCTTTAAAAAAAAAAGAAAAATAGCCCCTAAGGCCACTGGTGCTCTGCTGTGTCCTGATAAAGATAAGACTTAATGCGAAACAGAAAACACTTAAGATGGCGGTTTAATTTTATCCCTGTACTGGTCACATGTTGACTGTAAAAGGGAAGTTAAATCGTATTTTTTTTAACGCATTTAACATGATGACATGGCATGTAAAAAGGTTGTTTCCTGATGAAATAACTAGTTTTATATAGTCATTAACTGACTGACTTCAGCCCACTTCTTCTCATTTCATTTGTTAAAACTGCATGCATAACTTTTAAATACAAACAGAAATGTCTTATATTCTCAGTATTGTAATAGCTCAGCGCTGCTTAAGTGCATAAGTACTTACTGCTTAAGCTCCATACGAGTTAATTCTATCATGAGGTTTGTTTTTTTGTTTGTTTTTTGTATATGTCAACTTAATATCATTTTACAAATAGACGCTCTGAAGAATGTATAATAATAATTTATTTGGAACTTTTTCATGTAGCGTCTACCTCTCATCACCTTAGGTACCAAAAATGTACCAACATCAGTCCAGATCATAGAAAAAAGGAAATAATTAATTTCAGTGTTTCCTGAATAGGCCTCCACTGGCTGTTTTTTGTACAACACAACTTCCTAGATACCCAGGAAGAATTAGAAGAATTACCAGGAAGAATGTATATAATACACAGAAAAAAAGATCATGAATAGTACAATAAATGAATAAATAAAAATTAAATGGAGACAGAAGCTCATAATTAAAGTATACATTAACATGACATGCATGAGTTTATGTACTGAAGATAGTGGAATCTAAAAAATGTGTTTATAATGGGATTTAATGCTTTGTTTGCAGAAGGAAAAGTAATGTATTAAGTTCACAGTATATTTATCATATACACTGTATATGATAGTGTGAGAGACAGAAGTTAACTTTTTTTTTAAATGTCACACACGTCTGTGTAAAGTGTCATGCTATCTGCATCAACACAGAGAAAATTATGATAATAAAAATAAAATAACAAATCAAAGATGAAAAGGTGTAACAAGACCCTAATAATGCATGAGGGTTAAATGGTCCATTTTCATAATTATTCATTCAGCAGAGCGATAAGACTTTGGTTCACCTTGACCCTGAGCTGATTTTAAATCGCAGTTTAAAGCCAGCCTTGTTCTGCAACGAATCTGATGCTGTGCCACCAGAAGAAGATGGGGATGAGGGCTTGTGACATCACTGAAAAGGAGAAAAGGAGTGACGGTTTCAAGTGACATTTGTTACTGCAGCTGTGTAGCTATCTGATGCAGACTCTCATTATTCACACGTGTCTCCGCGATGAGCAGCACAACAATGACAGAATGAAGAGAGGCAAAGTAACCCAGTCCTCTTCAAAGCAGGAAGCAATTTCTCCCTAATTTCACTCTTTCAGAGCAACTTTGGCACATTCTCCATAGACCGTTCACAATAATATCTCAGTCACTTGTGATGCTGTGCACAGACAAAAAACAAATGAGAGTCATTATGGTGGATGTGAGTCTTACAGTAGCAGTGATTGAGTTGTGTGAGCCATTTATTGCTTTTGTTTGAAATCAAGTAGTGGTCTCACTGTCCCAGCCAGATAACTGGATATCACTTGTCTGTGAAATGAAATCTTCCCTTTTTATAACATTATACAGCACAATATAGTCTCTTCCACCGGAACAACCTTTGAGAGAAGTTTTTTTATGTGGCGTTTTAAAATGTCATCATTCTATAATCTATACTATGGTGATGGTGGCTCATGGGTAGAGAGAGTCACCTTTCAACTGGAAGGTTCAATTCATAGCGCAGATAGTTTACTTATCATCACTGCTCCTGTGGCAGTGTGTGAATGGGTACGAAAGATGTGTGATATAAAATGTGCTGCACATACACTGTAAGAATTGATGAATGGCAAAACTGTAAAGTGCCGTATAATACAGACCATTACCCATATATATATATTTTTTTTTAATCATTATTATTTATCTTGTATAAATAAGTGTTTTTTTTTTTTTTTTTTTTTTTTACTTTTACTAGATTTAAATATTGACATTAAAACAAGCAAGGTTTTTTTTTTTTTTTTCCTGGTTCTCTGGTGTGAGAGTGAATGGTCGTTAGTCTATACACAGTACGTTTGCCTTACAGTCGACTGGTGATCCTGCTTTTTGCCCTGTGTCACCAGGGATTGGCTCTTGAGCACTTCATGTGGAGGATACAGCAGTAGACAATGAATGAATAAATGAATGAAAAAGGGGAAAAAAAAAAAGAAAGTGAATAAATAAATAAATAAATGAAGAGACAGAGTCAGCAGGATTGCTGACATTTGCAAATGACAACATGAATCATATTATCACCTTTTTTATTTATGAAGTTGAGGCACCCTCAGCTCTCACCCATTCTTGGAAATGTCCATGACCAATAGATCATTGGTGTTAGACATTTGTGTGAACAACCACACATCCTCAGGGAGTGCAACTCATTTTTTGCTGGTGACTTTAAGAACGCTGACCATCACCACTTCTGATGGATCGTCTCAGCTCCGGGGGTTCGGGGGGTTCTGTCTGCTTCTGTCTGAGATTTGCACGGCCCTCCAGGAACCCGCGAAGTAAAACAACATCAGGATAGACACTTCACAGAATATACCTTTAATGGTCGCGGTTACAGTGACAACATGCATACATGGACAAGATGGAAGGCTGGGACGTTGGAACGTCTGTTTCTTTTTAAAAAATCTCTTAAGTCCCTGTGCTTTGTTGTCACGTTGTATGAAACTAAACAAATTTGTCTATAGTCTTATAAGAAAGTCAAGGATGAAGAGTGAAAACAGTGAAAACAGTTGAATAACCTCTCTCTCTGGAGCTGAAAAGTGGAATACAATGAATGATCCTGAAAAGTTTCTGGTCATTTTGAAATCTGAATGGCATGTCTACAAGAAAGCATAAATGACTCTAGGGAAGTTTGAAAGTGTTTAAAAAGTCTTCATTCATTCTTAAAGTGAAAAGAAATAGCAGAAAATGTTCTGAGTACGTCCCACAATATCCTAGTTGAATGTCAAACCAATTATGACCATTCAAACATTTTTGAAGTTTGAATGGTGGAATAATAAAAGGCGTACTAAAGAAAATGGAACCACTGGTAGAAGAAAATTACTAACAGCTGTCTGAATGCTACTGCTAATAGAGCTTTAAAATTATTTTCCAGCAGTGTGAATTTTGCTTTAATTTTTCTTCACCACATTGAGTGCTTGTTAGAATTTCAGCTCTTGCCTCATTAAAGGAACTTTTTACCCACTGTCCATCATGTTCCCTCGACTGTCGCTGTCGCTACTTTAGTAAACAGCAGCAGCGCTTATTTTGATGCCTTTGTAGTGGTAACATTGGAATCGCTCATCCTGTTTGATATGGAAGATGCTGTTCACTCCCCTCATGCAAAACGTAAATAATACAAAAAAATAAATAAGTAAATAAATAAAATAAAATAAAAAAAAAATAAAGAAAAATAAATAAAGAAAAGACAAAATTATTTTTTAAAATATAGCACATTTTTAAACAGTTTTAAACTTCAAATCACTTTCGTGATTATAATTATAACTGCTTCACACACAACAATTTGTTTGTCACTTTTTATTTTATTTTTTCCTATTTACTTGTTGATCTCCCAGTTAACCGTAATATAATTTCTAAAATAATTTATTATGTCGACTCAATACTTTCCACTACACTCTAAAGTGGGTCCAGGTCTAGCTTCTTTTTTTTTTCCTTTTTGTGTAATTATAATTTTTTGTTCCATGTTCTATCTGTTCATATAATAACTGTTTGTTTATTTTCAATGATTTGTTTTGTTCACTCTCCCGTTGTCATGATTTATTGGAGCTGTAGGGGAGGAAATATTTAGAGATGAGGTTTTTCAAGGTAAAGTAATTATTTATTAACTCTAACTCCAGCTGATTTAAATAACTTTACGATTAACTATCGATGAGAATTAAACGTTAACTCAAAGTACCTTTAGCAACCTTTTAAGGATCGCATTCTGCCGCTAAGGAATTTGTAATTGGTTTTCATTCAGGGATGGCAGATATGGCTTTAAAATCACTCAGTGACCTTCTTAACATGGAAGAATCGCCCTGGTGCCTGCATGGGTTGAGATACTCAGAGGTCTTAGAAGATGATACTTCAGTGTCTAGGAGCTTTTGAATACATCCAACATGGCGGCCCTGAAAAGCAGCTGTCTTTCAATTTGACTGTTGCTTCCATTTTTAGCGATTTGTGTCCCCTGGGCAAAAGCTGTTAGACCCACTTGGACGTGGGTGGTGACTACACCCTCTCCAGCCTCAGATTGAGGTGCAGTCTGGCATCAACCAGGCCGACATCTTTAGTTAACAAATCACAAAATGTGTACCCAATAATTTCCTAATGCCACCAAAGTATGAATAAAATAAAACTTTGAGAGGGAAAAAAAATGTTCTGCATCTCAGCCTCTATATTAATAGATAGAGTATATGCACATCTGGCTTCATCAGCCAATCTCTTATTGAAATAACTTTTGTCCTTGAATCTAGACAATATCCATTTATGCAGGCTCAAAAAGAGGTTTTACAAAACCTCATTACAGACAAGAAACCTCCACCAAAGGTGTTATTAATTTTGCAATAAGACTGTTCCAAACACCCTATTTTCTCACGAATGTCGATAATGTTTAATTGTGACATTCACAACAGATGCATAGAAAGTCATCTAAGAATATTTTCCCAGCACTTTGATTTACTTTGATGACTCCGCGTGGCGTGGGCAGACAGACATTGATGGATGTCGACGGATATATTGAAGTGCTTACACTGTTACCGACGATTGAGTCTCGAGCCGCCTTTTGTAGACATTGCCCCCTGCTGAGTTGGCTTTCATATTTGCACGGCATTTACACACGCTCACTCACGCGCTCGCTCACATAAACATGCACACGCGGTCATATTCCACGGGGCTCACAACACTGTTTCCAATCTAATTTCTGCAGATGAAGTGACCCGTGAAATGGTGCCAAGTCGCTCTCTTCTCCTCAGCAGTATGTAAAAGTTTCCGATTGCCTCGTTCAGCCTCTCATATTAACCCTTTTGGCCACCTATTAATGCTGTGGCTTTACCTTGGCTGAGCTGAAAACAGGCATTTTCAGGAGCCTATAACTCAGGTTTGTGTGTGTAAAGACTGGGGTGCATGTGCACGCTTTGAAGTTTGAGTTCATAAATTTGTTGCCAGGTTAGGGTAAGGGATAAGGCTTTGTATAGGCTTTCTGAATAAATGGCGATCAGTGCAGAGTCCCTAAAAGGATAGCTGTGCTAGCCTGAGTGTGTGTGTGTGTTCACCTGTGTAAACAAATCAGACCCTTTTCAGTGTGTGCACGCATGCAAGCCTGTCTACGATAGCTTAAGAATTTATTTGCCAGCCTATTCCAGTAAAAAAGTGACGTTCAGGTTGCTTGGTAAACAGCTCGATTTTACATCGAAGCGCACACGAGTTGTGGATCCACTGCTGTGTTCATGTGAGATCAAATATGTCATTTTGATTCTACAATTTCAGACATAACGCTAAACTCATTATGTCCCTGCTGACGGCATTGCTGTCAATGATAGGAAGCCTGTCAGCTTCTAGGTGCAGAGGGGATGGGAGGATGTGTCAGCACCTCATACAATCACAACATTTGAACTGTCCCTTTAAGGACAATTGAAATGAGGTCAGTACTAGAGCACGCCTACCATGTATGCAATGCTTTTCACACTGTTAGCACGTCCAAAAGTGTCATGGAGCTGGGGTTTGAATCCCTGACCTGCCTAGTGAGCCACAGTAGGTGGAGCAAACTGCACAATTCTTATTTGACTTTAAAAGTTGTATAGTGTGAATTTAGTTGTAGCTTGAAATGACAAAGTGCCTGGTTACATACTACTGTACAATGATATAAACCTCTGCAATGGAATCCATGTCTCTTTTATTTTGACAAATAGCAGGAAAAACTAATTTGACATTATTGTCATCAATTCCATATTAAAAAATATAGAAATTATGGATATAGTATAAAAGCGGGAGAGATATTTGAAGATATGCTTTATGTACATAAATCAGATCCAACAACATAGTTGCATATGCTTAGTTTTTTTTTTTTTCTGTATGGCGTTACCAAGAGGAATCTTCATCTTCTTTCAGCTTCTCCCTTTAGGGGGCGCAACACAGATCAACTGCCTCCATCTTGACATCCTGTTACACCGACTGTCCTCAAGTCCTTCTTCACAACATCCATGAATCTTCTCTGTGGTCGTCTTCTGTTCTTCCTGCCTGCTGTCTCCATCAACATATTTTGTACTTGATAATCATTATACCTCCTCTGCAAGTTTTGCCAAACGCACTTTTTGTTCTTTGGTTTTTTTTGGTCTTTGTTAACAAACATGGTGATACAGTGCTATTGAAAAGTGTGAATTTTAAGAGATCTTAATTTTGAGGTGATAATAAGTTTCTGATCCTCTCTAAATTATTCAAATAATAATAATAAAAAGGCTTAGAGAGTTACTGCTCAATTGTATTGCTGTCATATTAGTTACAGTAAGCCGCTTAAAAATAATAACTATTATGATAAATGATTATTTATTTATTATTCATAACATGCAGGAGTAGTGTTGCAGTTCAGCAGGTCAAGTTGTATTTGTACTTGCTCTTTATTGCCCCATTTTGACAAAATTGATGCCATACTTTACACAGTGGTTCTCTGTGTAGAGTAAGTCGGGTCAGGGTGACGGGCAGCTAACATCGGTGAACATCTGCACTGTCTCAGGGTCAAGGCAGTTCCAATAAAAAATCAGATCAGAGCTTCTACTAATACTAATCCAACTCCTCTCATACTGAGTCTTAACAGAGCACAGGAATTACATGACAGGATGTCTGAAAGGTACAATCTGCTTCTCTGAAGTCGCGATCAGAGCAAAACTTGCTGTGTGTGGGGAAAAAAAGAAAACAGCATTTGGATGTCACCAGATGTAAGATTCACTTATTTTACTGAACTTTGCATTCATTTCCCAAAGCAACACAGTACATCAGAGTTCCCTTTTAAGTTGTTACATCCATTAGTGATGTCTGTTTCTGAATCTAGACTTTGAGGAGCTATGCTATGTTATGTTTTTTGTGTGTGCCAAAAATCCCATGTAGAATTTCTTATTGACTGGTATTGCTAATGGAGACTTTATGCCAAGATGGCATTAAACATATTTGATATTGACACTTTGAGAGCAACCAATAAATGAGAACTAGCCAAACAGGAAACAGAAAAAAAGATGTATACAGATGTATTACAGCAGTATTTGCCGAAAGCAGTTTTTTTGCTAAATCATAGTCATTTCCAAAACGTTTTAGTCTTCTAATGTATCTGGAATATGACCAAACCCAGCCCTGGTCTACTGCAGATTGCATGACTGTGCAATCTGATCTATCCAAAAGAACACCCACTAACATGTAATATACCCCTACAGCTCTCACATCCTACTTGCACGCATGAATGGACTTTATGTGGGTATCTCCCTGGATCTATTGAGTCACTTCCAAAGGCTTTTGACGTCTGAAAGTGAAAGTTTAATGTTTTTTTTTCCTGTCTTTCTTTCTTTTCTATAGGGACAAAAGCTCCCACGTCATCTGTGTTTTCAGCGACAAAAGAGTCCCTCAAATAAATTGCGGAAGTGGACCGAGGCTTGTTTACTGGAGGCCTTTGATGTCGGACGAGATACGGCCTTCAAAGGAGAACACATCTTAAGTATTGTCAGGAGAAATGATGGTGCGCCATGACAACGAGCCAAATATAAGCTTTGCCAAAGAGTGCATCTACAGCCAACGCTCATACCTCCCATTCATGAGATTTTGATCAGCTGAAGTGCTTCTGTGGCCTCCAGCTTTAATTTTAATAATGTTTCAATTATGGCAGAGTCCCCTGCATATGAAGTTTGTTGCCTAAACTAAAGCTGAAATATTACTGAACAATCCTATAAGCTTAATGTATAATGTACTGTATGAATAAATCTACTATAACACTATAACATATTTATAGTCTATTTGCCAATATTCAATTTTTTTTTCTTTTTTCTATTTTTATAAATCCCACAAAAGTTTTATTAGACAAAAAAGCTAAAAAAATATAACTCCTTATGGAGTTAAATAAAAATTATATACTCCATCACTTGCCATGTGATCACCTGTTGTGATTGGTCCAAGACATATATATATATATATATATATATATATATGAGTGAAATATATGTGTATATGTATATACATATATGCAGTATATATGAGAAGGAAGCCAGACTGAACAATCATACATTAATAAAATAATGAAATATCCATGCCCAATTAATGATTTTTTGTTCTTTTCTCCTTTTTTCACCTTTCCTCCTGTTCTCGTATCTTTTCTGTTTGACTTTATTTCTTTATTCTTAGGTTTTCTTGTTTTATACCTGTTTTTGTTTTGTCTTCATTTCTGATCATGTTCACTGACAAAAATCTGATATTCATCTGTTATTCAACATGGTTCAAAATATCTATACTGATAATTTTATTGTATTTGAAGAACTTTACCTGACAAACAGCTTAAACAAAAAAGTTTTCAAACTGTGTCAAAAAGAGATCAAAATTTGATCTCTTTTCTGCTTTAGGTAAAAAATCAAAATGTAAGCATTGGTGTACTACATTTCACAAACAGAAATTCAAACAAAAATAATGTTAATACGTTTACTGAACAGATATGTGTCAGACAAATGTAATAATAATGTATTATTAAACACTTTTATACATAATAGTGAAAATCATCTAAGTTAGCAAAAACATAACGGTAGAATGAATTAATGTTCACCTATCATCAATGTGTGGAGTTAAAATGATGCTCTATGTAGTTATAACACATTCACGGGAAAATGTCAGCACACGATATGAGCTACAGATGGAATGGGCGATGAAAACAGAGAAAAATACAAGAAAAAAATAAATAAAATAAAATAAGACAAAACAAATACAGCAAATGAAAACAGATGGCACAGAGAAGATGGAATGAAAGAGGAAAGGGAACAGATGCTGATCAGCTTCTGGAGTCTTGGCTCACTGGTTCCTGCTTCTCGACACAAGGCTGCTAAAGCAGCACTTTGTCTCACAACAGACAGCCACAGACAGTGTGCTGGTGCAGACAGGAGGAGATGGACAAGAGGGAAATGTGTCCCACGTGGCTTTTAATTCTGAGTCATGCAGACTCTTCCGTGCCATTTTGTGAAAGCGTCAGCAGAAAAGAAGAGACAGACAAGAGGGTGGTTTTATAAAGCAAGGAGGAGTGGAGGATGGAAGAGGGTTGCCCGCTTTCACAATCTATACTGTCATGTTATTAAAAAAAAATTCACATGTATTTGTTAAGATCTTTCAAGTATTAGTTGATTATTTTTTTCTTATTATTATTATTTTTCTTCTGTAAATCTTTCAGTCGCTAATAACCCAAATTAAAAAGTAATGTACAATACGGTATATCACAACATGCGACTCAATTGGACAAGATAAAAATAAGTTGCAAATTTTTCAAACATTTACTGCTTTGGAATCCTTTCAGATAGAGATGTCATTCAAATTTTAAAATGTAGAGGTAAGGCCAAATTTTTGATAGGTTGTATGGTTTCTGATCAACCTTTAATGATAATAAAACATTTGGGAGAAATTCAGAGTTCATAATGGGTGGGTATTGTGTGGAATGTTCAGGCTAGAGTGAGGCCAGAGTGGAGAACAGCTCAACTGACTCCAGAAAAAAGCAGAAACCAACCTTTGCCTAACTTGCTGTATTTTCCACATTTTTGACAGGAGGAACAAAATAAATTGGTCAATGGGTCCAATAAAGCCTTGTAGCTTTGATGGTGCAGAATTCTGGTGATACCATTTTTGGTTTTTGAATAAATAGCAGTAGTTCGAGACTCGCACAGACGCACATGGGCTGCTATTAAAACGTTTGAACATTAATAACTACACAACCCTTGAGCACATCCATGCAAGTTATACATCACTCGGTTTGCTATTACTTTTTTCTGAAGAATATATGTTTTGACACTGGAAATGAACTTTTTTTTTTTTCATTTGTAGAAAAAAGAATAGGATGAGGTGAAAAAAAACAATCATCATTGAGAATAAATGGTATGAGGTGAAAAGTAGCAGTGTAGTATCATAACATCCCAGCAGGTTACATATGTGCGTGTTTACATACTGCACAAATTGCCCATGAATGGTAAGAGGAGAAAAGTTGAATTTTCCCATACAAAATTAATGCTATGAGGTGAAAAGCTGAAATTTCCATTGAAAACTAATGATAAGAGGTGAAATTAAAGCATAGCATTGTAGTATCATAGCATCGTAGTATCACAGACCGCACACAGTACACTGCATCGCCCTCACGATTTCCCGCAGGGGAATTGTCTAGTTCGAACTGTAGTTGTGCGAGGTTTAGGAAGACAGTTGAAAACAAGACTGCGAGCAGAAACACAAGCAGTGAGGCAAAGTGACAAATATATTAGCCTGATATGCAGTAGTAGGTGTAAGCTGGCATGGATTTTATTACGTAACCCTTTTATTAAGTTTCTAAAATCAGATTTTTCTTGAGTCCCCAGTGGCAGCCATGTTTTCACTGAGTTCAACTACCTGTATCATGCTCTAGGTACAAGGGGGTGCACACTGTAAAAAAGGGTTGAGTGGATGAAGAAAAAACGCTTTATATATGTCAGACTTTGATTCATTTATTCATTTCCTTAGTCATCATTTCACAGATGCTAATACTCTCTGACTTTAATCCAAACAACACAGAAGTACAGTATCCTGTGTATAGACAGAGCATACCACTGTGATTACAACAGATTTAATTCCCCTCAATACTTAATACTCAATACATCTCTGTGAGGTTCTTTGTTTCACATGTCTCTTGATTAGAGAATTCCGCCTGGGATTTCGTTTTTTATTTCTTTGTCTTTTAATGCTGGAGGGTTGAGCTTTGTGAAAAATCATGCTAAGGACATTAAGTATGCACTAATTAAGCTCAGCCTGCTTTAATTAAATCACTCTATCGGGAAATAATCAGTTGTGATGGGCTTAGCTGATCCAGGATGTTTCCCAGTCCTCCTGCTTCATGTGTGCTATGACAGCGCGCCCCCTTTCTTCGCATGTTCTCATTGCAGTAGAGTTTATTTCATGCAGGAAGATACAAACCCCTTAGTTGTATCTACGTGTACATAGGTTTTATGCCCACATCGACATAAATTTGTGTCCGATCAGCTTCCCTTATTACTGCATATGGGCGTTTCTGTGTGGGCCCACTCCTTCTGCATGTCCTCAGCAAACATTAATGTTGCGTAGACTTAGGCTGGCATACATTTTATTACATGAGCCTGTGCTGGCACCGTGGGAATGGCTATAAAAGGTTTGTGATAGAAAAATGCGCTGCACATAGACGTATTGTTTGTATGTGTGCATGGCAAAAACAAGTGTAGCAGATGAGTGGTCATAAAAACTAGAAAAAAAGTTACACAAATACAGACCATTTGCCATTGCAGCTACTATGTCTAAGTACCTCTTACAACCACATACACAAGAAAAAAATCAAACAAAAAAAAACATTACACATTAACTGCGTTGCACAAGGACACCTTGTCTGGTTGGAAGATGACCCCGCATTAACCTCCTGGGCCATGGCAAATGAGGATTTGGTTTTGGCATGCTGGGACACACTACCTTTAAGAGTGTCTGAGGTTCATCAACCCCATGCTTCCCTTCTCAATTAAGAGTTCTTGCCCTCGTTGGGACCATCTGCGCTGAGATATTTCAAGATGCTGGGGGAGGTCACGCTTTATCAAGTGAGGCACTATGGAATGGGGCCTTTGTATCAGTTATTGGCTATCACAGATTAATAATAATAACATTAACATTACAAATATTAATATTATATTACTGACTTTACTTCATAAATTTCCTTGGGGCACCAGCCTTCAAAAGAAGGGAAAGATAGCCAATTTACTGACTGTCTCATGAATTTAACTGATTACCAATTTGGATTATGATTAATAATTGACTTAATAATTGATATATCACAATACCACATCAATAGTTAGCTTGAATTGAAGGATTCGAGTTCTGCTGTACATTTTTAGAAACATTTATTTAAAGAAAAGGAGAAATCAAAGATTAAAACAGAGAGAGAGAGAGTACATGTCTGTGTACAGAATAAATGGACAAATCAGGTGGAGAGACTACAAGATCAAGATGGCAGTTGACAAAGGAACTACAACAAGATGGCAGAGTCAAACATGGCCTCTTCTTGACCGCATGACTGCTGTGTTCCTTTGTTAAGGCCACTTTTGTAGGATGAGGAGCCAGGTTAGATGAGAGGTTGGTAGCTCGCACATCTACAACTGAAAGCTTGGGAGCATGGACATTACAAACATCATATTAACCCAAAGACATTAAAGACATTAAAACAACACATGTACACAGGTGCTCTCTCTTGGTCCAGAAACTGTTGTTGGCTGTTTCTGGTGTCTGTTGCTTAGGTTCCTCCTCACAAAGTTAGCGGTTGGAGCTAACTTAGGCCTTGGTTGATCCTTAGGCAGGCGACTGTGTCACTGCCTCTGATGAGAGGATAACAGGCTGCTTTGAGCAGACCTGCTTGGAGATCAGCCTTCATCCAGGATGCATGTGGGCTGAGCTATGCACTCTCATACATGGCTAGAGTTACTCTATTGATCTACTGTATACTTTTTTTTTTTATTGTTATGCCAGACACAACCCCCTGATTTATCCTGGCTTGGGACTGACACTAGGGGTGAACTAGATGTGGCTGGGGTCAATTTCCAATAAGAATAGGCAATGGGGATTGGGAACCTTGGTCAGGGTACCCAAGTCCATAACCTGATGGTCATTCAAACTGTCCTGTTTAGCCAATTCCCTTCTGCTTGGCCCTGGGCTGTCCATGAATCTCCTGGATATATTAATGGAAATAAATAAATAAATAAAAAGCCTTCAACTACATTATACAGTATGTTTGTCATTGCTTGATGTTGATGAGGAATATTAGCAGTTTCAATGACAGTAGGGAATCACTTGGAAAGAAAGAGTAATGATTTGGAGGATGAGAAATCGTACTTTGCTCTTGCAATAGCTGAAGTATCAGCAGCACCAGACCCAAAACGAGAGCGTCCACAGGATTTGTACTGTGTCCACTGTGCCTCGTCATTGATCTGCACTCTGACTGTGACTCTTTGCAATCAATTTCCTACTCCGAGCCACATCCAACTGCTATAAGGTTGTGAAGGGAAGGTCAGTCAATACCTCACAAAGCTCCTCCAATGCCTAAACAAAATTTGTTTACACTGGGGGGTTTTCTCCTTAATCACTGGCTCTTTACACTGTATGCCACCATCATTAAATTAATTAATTGTTCGGAGACTGAGGAGAAGTGCCGGTGCAGGCGGGGAGGAGGAAACAGAAGTAAGGATGAGGGAGAGGAGTCATTACCTTCAACAACATTAGAGCAGAGTGACACAGATGGTGGTGGACATTAAAGGGAGATGCAATGGAGAAGAGACCCACATGCATGCATTTTGGGGAATGCCAGCCATGTATAGCCCTATTTCATTTGTGATGAGGTGAGGACAGGACAGATGGGATATAGGTGATGTGAAACAGTGTGTGGCGCAGGTTAGAGATGGAGGATGAGGTTGGAGGAGAGAACAAATAAAAATTAAAAAAAGACCTGATATTGACGCATTAGGAGTCTCTGTGGAATCAGTGGGAGTGACAGGTATATTACCTCCCAACTCAGCGGTGAGGGAGGCAGGACTTGCTGCATGGTCAAGCCTTATGCTCCAGGGATGATAAAGACTGTGGGGATTATACAGGAGTCAGCAATTTCTATTTATGTAACTCTTTCAGAATGTGGAGTGTAGAGGAAATCTCTGTGCTCTTGTTCTACCTCCTAATATCCTCATTGTTCAGATTTGTGCTGTAGCCACTGGAAGTGTTAAACCTTATTTATACCCATGATGACATGGGTCAAGTGACAGAGATGTCAAATATATTTTGGACAGATAAAAGTGTCACTCGACACTTTCCTCTCATGCCACACACCTGTGTCATGGACACTATCATATTTTGTCTTTGTCAGCATTTTCAGACCAAAACGTTCTTGGCTGGTTCAACTGCTACTCGGGTTTTGCTGCAACCAACACGTCAGATCTTCTCCAGCCATATGCAGCCATTACACAAATCAGATCCTCTGGCTTAGGCCTCCCCACTCTTGCCCATCCAAAATCTAAAGGTGAGGCTACTTTTGTAGTAAAAGCTCAGTAAACATGGATTTATCAGAGCTGCAGAATTGGTATACACTTTCAAAAAACATGTAAAAACTCACTTTTTATTATCTTTTTCACTCAGCACAGCACTTTGATGATGAGACGGCAGAGCGCAACAAATGTTAGACTCCCACTCTCCCATCTCTTTTGCTTTTGCATGACAGGAAGGTTCTACTGTAAATTCTCTTTGATACGTCTCTCCATAGCATAATGCTCTCTGGTGTTTTCTTTGTATTGTTTTATGCATCAGGTTTGTTCTTTGCTTGCAATATGCAAAATGCACATTCTGGCTGTTTTTGTCCGTCCAAGCTGCTGTAGAAACCTGATGATCTAAGATGGCAGCCTCACACAAAACCATTCCCTTAAAGGAAAATAAGAGGATTATTTTAAAGCTACCAAAAGGAAAATAATTTTATTTTAAAGTGATTATACAAACATACTTATTGGTACTATTTTCAATTTCTGACAATAAAACCTTCCAAAATGTTACACAACGGACTCTTAAAAAATGTTTTTGTGTAGTGCAAAGAGTCACAGTCAGACTAAAGATCAATGATGAGGTTCCCCGGCCAAATCCCGTGGATACTGCTTGACAATATGTGCCAGACACAGCTGCTGCTGTTCCTGTATCACGTGGCCCTACGATTCCTAGAAGCAGTCTGTCATTTAGTTGAAAGACCGAGTTTACAACAGATAACACATACAAAGTACCGCAGAAATAAATGTCTTGCAAAGCCGAAGGGGAGGAACCCTCTCCAGTTGCCCTCTCAGCCAAGGTAAATTCAAAATTGAAGTTATATTAAAAAAAATATATCAAATCCATCCATCCATTAACAAAATCAGGCATACAGACATACAGTAGATGCAATAAAAGGATGATACAATCCTGAACCTAACCCTCTGCTGGGGAAGAGAATGCAGATACATAAAGTATCAGTCAAATCACAAGCACAATGTGAACTTGTGTAATTTTATAATTGCACAAAGGGCAGCAATTTGCAATTTAATTTAATTTGATTGAAAGGAGCTGTTTAATTACACCCTTCAGCTGCTCTGACAGCGTGCATGTTCATGTGACTATGGGGCATTATGGCCTCAGAGTGAGCAACATGGATATCGAGTCTACAAGCAGGAGCATGATGAGCAATTTGGTTCAGAGACGTAAGCGTACACATATCTGTGGTTTGCAGAAATGTACGATGTGTATGTGATAATGAAGACTGGGTTGGTTTTACCACAGGTCTGCAAACAATAATTATAATTGTTTCATAATCAATTTAACTTTCAGTTATTTTTTTTCCCACCCATCATTTAATGACAGGACATAGTTTGTACTTGAAGTGAAAGGGGCATGGTGGAATGCCGCTTGAGTTTGTTGCACTTTGCAGAAATGCCTTTATTTTTCAGTTTTTACAAAATTACCTTAAAGCTGTAGTGCATAACTTGTCATTCATTCATTTTCTACCACTCTATCCTCCACTTGAGGGTCACAGGGGCTGAGGCCAACCCCAGCTGACATGGGCAAAAGGCAGGGTACACCCTGGACAGGTTGCCAGTTCATCTCGAGGTCAATCATTCACTCTGACACTTATAGTGTGCTATTAAGGTTATCTGCATGTTTTTACGCTGTGGGTGGAAGCTACAGTATCCAGAGGAATCCCACAGATAGATGCAAACTTGCTATGGGATTTGAACCAGTGACTGTCTTGCTGTGAGGCACCAATGCTAGCCACTGTAGCACTAAGTGCACTCATGCATAGTGCATGAGTGCACTTAGAAATTTAAATAAATGTCTGTTGCATACAATCCATTTTCAAATGATTTTACACAATGCTGATTGAGCCTATCAGCAGCTCTCTCTGTGTTTCTCAGTATAGCAATGATTTGTTTTCCTGTCCTGTCGTCTTTGAGGCACCGCACACTGAGTGGCACATTAGATGGAGGAATAGCAGAAGCACACCACTATGGCTAAAAGAAATTCCTTCAAAAACGTTCGAAAGTGGATCTCACTGCTCTAAATAAACCTGGATGTCGAGTGGGGCATCACAATCATATTTGAATCACAATCTTCATATTTGAATTTAACTTCTCACAACAATGCTAAGCAAATCAAGCACGCCGTAAACCACAGCCTGACTACGTCTGTATTCGTCAAACACAGCTGCTGCTCTTCCTGCATCATGCAGCTCCAAGGCTCCTGCAGTTTGATGCTGTTATAAGACAGATAACTTACCAAAGCACTGTGTTACTGTTTCTGTGTAATGACCCCTGAGTTTGTCTAGGCTTTTCTCCACTTTTTGTTTGCACAGTATTAAGTTTGGACTTTTTGTTGCTCTGTCTTTTATTCTTAATACTGGATTTTAAGTCCCTGTACCATACTTTTACTTTTCTTCCCTCTTCATTGTCTGGTCCGTTCTAATGTGATTCACCTGTGTTTGATTATCCTTGCCTTCTTTTTTTATTATGCATTATGCTCCCAAGGGTTTTTGTTGAGTCATTTTGTACCGTTCACCCTGTTTAGTTCCTGTATTGTTTGTTTGTTCCTGGTTCTATTTCCCGTGTTTCTGCTCCCTGTGTGTCAGGGTGTTTTTCTGATTGTGTTTTACATTTTGCCTTTCCGTCCTGCTATAGTTTTCTTTTATCTCTTTGTGTTTTTGTTTTGTTAAAGAGCATTTTATTCACTATTTGCATCCTGCATTTGTCTTCTCCATTAGTACACTGCGACATCTACACTTTGTAGTAATGTGTTTATTGCAAAGGAATATTTATTTTTAATTTCAATTGCTAAGTTAAAATAAATCATTTAAGTAACAATAGAATACATGCTTTATTTCCTGTATTTATAGTTGAGAAGTACATTATTCAAAACTTCAAAACAAATCATTAATCCCTGCATTTCCCTGCTAACAAGCAAGTAGGCTCATAATTTAATTTAATTATTATATTGTAATTGCAAATCGCAATGATGTCCACCATGAATGTAACTGCGCAAGTTCACCAAATCGTACAGCACAATGTCCATTTTATGCAGTGAGGTTGATCATGTGACAATCACCACCTACCAACAGTTAACTTGTTACAGTATGTGTTTGCTTGAGTCTTACCTACAGGATCCAGTTCATACTTTTTATTGCTTATTTGACTGAATAATTGCACCTTCATGCTCCAGTCAGAGCACTGAGGTCGACAACTCTGCAGCTCCTGGACATTCTTAGCTCCAGACTAAAAACTCGAGGGGACATAGCCTTTTCTGTAGCAGGCCCCAAACTGTGGAACAGTCGGCCTGACTATATTTGGGTTGTTCGGACCCTTGAAAGGTTCAATTCAATTCAATTTATTTGTATAGTGTCAAATCACAGCATACATTATCTCAAGGCACTGTACTTAATAAGGCTGATACCAAGAGGAAAAAAAAAACCTCCCTTTTAACAGGAAGAAGTCTCTGACAGAATCAGACTCAAAGATATGCGGTCATCTGCCTCGACCGGTTGGGGAGAAAAATGGGGGATAGGGAAGAGGTGGGGACAGAAAGGGAGGAGAGAAAGGGAAAGAGGGAGGTGAGATAGAGACAGAAGAGAGAGAACAGGCGTAGTATCAAGTCTAGACAGAACAATTCTGAATCAGTCGTGTCATGCTTATAGAACTATGGTGCCATTTATACACGCGGCAGCAGATTGTTGATAAGAAATTATCTTGCTATCAACTGTTAATCATTGCATAATAATAATGGCAATAATACTACAGTTGATGTGATTATAATAATAGAAATCAAAACTGCATGTGGATCCTGTAGCCTGCAGGATGAGGATACGAAGGTAAGACACAGACTTGGGAGAGAGAGAGAGAGCAAAGTTAATGACATGAAAAAAGTCATTTACTATTCCTTTTTTCATGGGTTTTATTGGATCTCTTTTCTATATTCATGTGTTGTTTCCTTACTGTTTTTACTCAATTTATTTGGTGATTGTCCTTCTGTATTGTATTGGAAATAAAGCCTTTGGGGCAAAATGTGCCACATAAATAAATTTGACCTTGACCTTGAGCGTATGCACATGCCAAGGCCTTATTTTTAGTTAGTGTAAAGTCCTTTTCCCCTTCATTATCTGAAGGATTAATAATCCCACCATGCTGAAAGTACTCACATGTGGCTGATAGAAAGACAAAAAAAGTAAGGAAAAAAAAGTGATGGGCCAAGTTTATTAATGATACTGATAGTTTGTGGGCTGAATAATATCTGTCTCTTAAGAATGGCTGGCTCAGTCTTTGACTTTCATTAACTCTGTGAAGGCTAATGACATTGACATTGTGATCTTGAAAAGAAAGAGACGTCATTAAGTTCTATGGTAATGTTCGTTGTTCTCAAGCTCCACTCCAAAGGGGATGTTATTATCGATCACGGGGGCCCGCTCAAGCCAGCATAGGCAGCCCTTAATTTTTCCTGGTAGGGCCCAGGTGACAGAGGAAAGGTGTGCAGAAGGGCACTGGAGACCTTGGGCTGTGAAAACTAATTACCCTCAGTGGTAATTATGAGAGCAGAGCTCAGGTCTGACCTTGGTGCTGTGATTTAGTGCATAGGAGGGTGGGTGGTTGCTGCAAACTATAAGGGGAGTGGGGAAATGAGATGATGTAAGGGTAATAAGGAGAGAGATGATGTTTTGGGTTTCGTTAAAGTAAGACAATGCAATGCACGTAACACCAGATCAGTCATATTTTGTCCATTGTTGGTCACTATTATCTTTTGTGAAAACATTTACACACAGTGGATGCCCTTCCTGATGCAACCCTCCCATTTATCCCGTGGCAGGGCTAGGTTGAGTGTCCAGTTAACAGAGAGCAGTGAGGATTGGGTACCTTGCTCAGGACTACCCCACCCCACCACCTGGCAGGAATTCGAACAGGCAACCCTCCGGTTACAAGCCCAGTTCCCTTCCACTTGGCCATGGGCTGCCCGGAACGACACGTTTGATTAGTGCAGAATAATATTTCGCCAACAACACTAACTGTCCCCATTAATATTTAATTAATATTAAAATACAAGTGCATAGCATCAAATCACAACAAAGTCTATTCAAAGGGACAATACATATAGTGAGAGGTAAATACGTTAAAGACTTAATTACTGTGAATGGTGAGTCAGCATTTCCAAGTATTATTAGTTATATTACTTTTCATGTGGGAGGGTTACAAAACACTATGCAGCATGAGTTACAATCAACCAGGACATCCCTTCAAATTATCTATACAGTGTATTCTAGAGGAAGGCTTGTGTGAACAAATAATAGCAATAATAATAATAATAATAATACATTTTATGATATTGCACTGTTTTAAAACTCAAAGTCACTTTACATTAAAAGAAAAAGAATGGGTAAATAAAGGAAAGAAGACATTAGGAAATAAAGTAAACCCATTAAACGCAATCTTAAAAAGGGGAGGTTTTGAAGAGTGATTCAAATGAAGACATGTAAAAACAGTCATTGATGGGTTGGGGTATTGAGATCCAGAGAGAGGGATCTGCAGCGGAGAAGGCTCTCTACCCCCCAGGTTTTGTGCTTGGTCCTCGGGGGTGGGGTGGCTATAGCAGCTTGGCCAGGTAGTGGCATGGCCCGGGGATCATATCGGTGCAGGAGACAAGCTGGGATGCTGGTGCTGTCGCCAGGAGCGTCATGGGGTTGGCAGTAGTCTCAAATGTGTCTGAGTACACTGAGCACACTAAAAAATAATGTGACCATGGTTGAGTCCGGTTCAGACACTTTACATGTAATTGAAAACATCACAGTCTCCAATCAACATGCCAATCCAATCCAGACTGTCAATCACTCAAAAAACAGTTTGAGATCCCAAAGCTATACCAAAGGGTATTTTAGGTAGTCATCTCAACATGTGGAGCATTAAATCTACTTCTGATCAGGTCGGTTATCTCTTACTTCACTCTGATTTAGAACTTTTTTGTCTTTTTTGAGACATGGCTTTACATAACCTCCCCCTCAGCAGTATTCAAAGTGCCTGGTTTTGATATTTTTACGAGAGATGGAATGGGTTCAAAAGGTGGTGGAGTCATGATTAATGTGAAAGATAGTATCCATTGTAAGGGAATTAATTGGTCAAATTGTAAAGAATTAGAATGTATAGGTCTGACCATTCCCTGACACCACAAACGCCCTTTGGTGTTATTGGGGTTTATTGACCTACCTCTGCCAAAAGTATACATTATTTAAAGAGTTTCTGAAAGCTCTGTTCTATAACCCAAATTCCAAAAAAGTTGGGCCGTTGGGTAAAATGTATATAAAACAGAATTCAACAATTTGCAAATCTTATAAACCCATATGTTATTCCCAAGAGAGAATAAACAACATATAGGGTGTTGAAAATGAGACATCTTTTCTCATTTTACCTACTATGAAAAATAGGAACTGACCTCTGAATAGTATTGTTTTGTTTTTGTGAATTCTGTGTCACTTGAGAGACAAAACAAAAGTCAAATTTCACACAAAAGAAAGACAGTAGAGGTGTTTTTTACTGCTTAAATGTGACCTGAATGCTGTGCGAGGTTTACACAAAATTCAACACGTTATCCACATATACCGCATGTCTGTCAGAGTAACAGACATGACACACACACAGTGCATCGCTTTGATGTGTTTTTGATCACATTCCTTCCATTTGTGGGGCTCGGCTGCTCTGGTTTAATGTTTAAATCCCCTTGATGTGAAATTGGCATTTTAATGAGAACCTAACTTGAAATATTTGCAGGAAATGTTGGATTTATTGACAGCAGTAAAATCACTGGCATTAATTTGTGAATGAGAAATTCTTCAGCGGGTCGTAACTCAACTTTTACCCTGGATATTATGAAAGGATTGACCAAATTATTGAATATCAGATTTCATTGAAGACTTTATGAGAATAACTTTATTACATTCTTATATTTTACATATTTAACAGTGTGCATAAACATTAAGTATAAATCAGAGTGATGACCTTGCATGGATTGCTTCCATACTAATAAAACAGCAGGGAGATCCTTTGAAGCCAGTGTCTCGCTCAGATGTTTGATTTTCATGTCTCTTTGTCTCCGTGTAGGCTAAAGGGCACATCTGTCTAAAATATGACCCTTATAACAAAAGCGGACAAGGTGTAACCAAATGACGTCATTATGACAACTTGTGCTATAATGTTTTGGTTTATTCAAGGTAAAATATTTAATTTCATGTCTGGGCTCCTCTTCTTGTGAAAACAGATTTGAAAACATTCCTTGGAAGGCAATCAGCCATCTGCACAGAGACAGTGATTTGGCTGATTGGCCCCCGCAAAACTGGAGGAGAGTACAGTAAGGCATCTTTGCCGCAAAACATATTTTAAAGTACTATATATTTAAACTGAAAATTGCTGAACAATATGATCTCCATAACCAAAGCAAAATGGAATGAACTCATCTATCGTGCCACAGCTATAGAGAGAAAACATAAAAAAAAAAAAATGGCACGAGCATTAGTATCAACACAGTCAAAATAAACATGTTACAAGTAATTAGTTTGTGACATTGCAAGTGGGCACTCTGTCATTGCTGGCTGCTATCTCTTTTCAAAGTATTTATCTTTGGTGTACAATGAATCCTGAGTGAGAAAGTTTCCCCCTCATTAGATCCTCTGTCGCTGTGGGACAGAAGGACGCATTTGTCACATGTATAGTAAATGGAGGAGCCTGCAAGGGGGGGCAGACATATTTGGGGCTGCACAACACTGGAAAACAAAAAATGACATTTCAGTATTGTCAGTAATATACAGTTTCAGGCGATATACAAAGCAACAGCTACTATTGTAAAACTGACAGGCCTTTGTCCTCACATCCGGTTCCTGGTCTTTTGTTTAGTTTTCCTGACATTTACCTGACCATATACTTCCTGTCCCTGATATTTTCACCAGCTCAACCTGTGAATATACACGTTTCCTCTCCAGTACCATTGAGTTTTGTTTAAATTAAAGGTTCAGCATGAAAGTATTATGGTATCTACTGGTGAGATCTGCAGAATGCAACAACTAGAGAGACACAGTTGCCTGCATGACTGTGACTGGTACTGATCCATGACAGTTTCACCTCCTCATCAGTCTGATAGAAGAAATCATGTACTTACATTTTACCATTGTTTTTTCTCATTGGTAATACTCATTGGTAAAACTGCAAAGACTGCAGAGGAGAAAGTAAACTTTATATTTACACTGGCATGCAAATGGCCATGGGATGTACAAACCCCAATTCCAATAAAGTTCAGACTTTTTTTTGATTTTCTTTTTTGCAAATATTCACTCATTTTGAATTTGATGCCTGCACAAGTTCCAAAAAACTTTGGACAGGGAACTGGGAAAGTTAAATATTGCTTAAAGAACACCTGTTTAAAACATTCCACAGGTGAACTGGTGAAGTAGAAAGGTGAGTGTCGGGAATGGTTGGGAACGAGAGGAACATCCCCAAAAGGCTCAGTCATTCACAAGCAAGGATGGGGTGAAGTTCACCACTTTGTGAACAACAGTGTGAGCATATAGTCCAGGTTAAGAGCAACACTTCTCAACATAAAATTGCAAGGAATTCGGAAATTACATCATCTACAGTCCATAGTGTCAACAAACCTTTTAGAGGATCCTCAGAAATCTCTGCACATAAGCGGCAAGACCAAAAACCAACATTGAGTGCTTGTGAGTGCATTGAGTACTGCATTATAAGCCAACATTATTCTGTAAAGGAACACTTCGGAAAACCATTGTTAGCTAACACAGGTCATTGCTACATCTACAAGTGTAAGTTAAAACTCTACCATGCAACGCAAAGGAATTCCAACAACAAAGCTTCAACAGTTAGTGTCCCCAGTTCCCAAATGTTCATTGAGTGTTAAATGGAAAGGTGATGTAACACAGTGGTAAACCCCTGTCCAAGCTTTTTTGGAAATGAGTGAATATTTGCAAAATAACAATAAAGTTTAGAATTTTGAACAATAAATATCTTAACTGTGTAGTGTATTCAATTGAATATAGATCAAAAAGGATTTCCAAATCACTGTATTCTGTTTTTCCTCACATTCTATATATATCTGAAGGTCATTGGAATTGGGTTTTGTACCTTTGTAGACCTTTACCTATGAAAAGCAAAAAAAAAAAAAAAATTTGAAAATGTAGTAACATGGATCTAGCCTAAGTGTAGGACTGAGCATTAACCCATTAAGGCAACAATAACATAGTTGTTTCATTGTTACAAAACATGGAAACACAGTTTCTTCTTTGCATTATTCATTGCTAAAGCTGCGTCCATAAAATATCAACACCTCCAGCAGAGATGTTTAATGATACAAGCTTTCCAGCCAAAGGGCTTCACTTTATTTTGCCTCATAGAATTTTTTTAATGTGAAGCATCTTCAGGACGAATTGAGTTTCACTTACAATGTGGTAATGAAGAGCCATTTTGGAAATATTTACATTGTGTCATCACTTTATCAGAGGCACGCCAACATCCATAGCAATCCATTTTATTTCTGTTGTGGCTGTTGCTTATTTTACTCACACTTGGGATTCTACTCTTATTTTGGAAAGAAGACTTTAGGACAAATGTGAACCATATGTCTGAAGATTTTATTGTATTTTTTGAATATATTTTGGAAAGAGATAATAGATCTCTAGCTGGCCAGTATTTAGTTTTCCATGCATTGTGCAGTACTTTTACAGGATGTTAGAAAAGTTGCAATAATTGTGTTAGCCCCTAAAAATTTTGCGTGTGACTGAAAATATACTAAATTGAATTTCTCAAAGTCAGACTAACACACCCAGATAATGTGGATGGGAATTACTTGAATGTATACTGGACCCAAATTGCCTCAGGTTGAAGGGGTCACAAGTCACAAGTGACCCCTTCAACAACTGCACCTTCTCTTTGACTACTGCCTTATGTCTTTGTCCCACAAATCAGTCTTCAGTCAATGCAAACATATGCAGGGAATCTTTGCCAGTGCATCGGGATGAGAAGACATAACTCCTCCAGAGGACGAGCAAAAAATAAGGTAGTGCACCAAAGCAGGTGAACATACCTTCTCTAGATGTTTGTTGAACAGGAGGTTTGATACCAGTGTGTAACCATCACTAATCTGTGCAAACATTGACGAACTGCAATGTTCCATTAATAATTTTTGGAAATTATTGGATGGACACATGGGTAGCACTGATGCCTCACAGCAAGAAGGTTGCTGGTTTTCGTGCCGGTTGCATGTTCTCTCCGCTTGTGCATGGGTTTTTTGCAGGTTCTACAGTTTCCTGCCCTACATCCTAAAACATGAAGCCCAAAAACATGCACACCCACTAAACTGCTCATATATGTGTGAGTGAATGGTTGCTTGTCTCTATATGTTGGCCCTACAATGCATTGGTGACCTTTCACCTTATGTCAGCTGGGATTGGCACCAGCAGCCCTGTGACCCTCATGTGGATAAAGCAGTAGACGATGGATGGATGGATGGATGGATGGCAGGAAATGGAATGGTGCTGAACATGGTACCAACTAGCTCTGATCAGGACAATAAAAACTTATAATCAAAATATTCAGACGCGATTGTGCAAAGAGGCAAAATCCAATTCGGTTCCACAATCACCAGGTCGTGAGAATAATCAGGCTGAGCTTCCAATCAGATGGCATTGTGCTGCTCAGTAACATCTGAGCAGCTTATGCCAGGGAGTTATATGACACCTTATCTGGGGGAGACAAGAGTATTTTTTATTCAGCATCACAGAAGAAAAACACAGAAAGGTACAGTGTGTTTTGCTAATTTACTATTTGACAGTAATGCAAAGATATTTGTTATTTAATTTTCCTGTTTATGATATACCCTCTGGGAAAGTTGGGCCACTTCTTTTTCCTGCCACGTTCTGTAAGTGCTCATCAAAAAGTTGAAAGTTGAACTTTTGTGGGCGATCACATTATGGTCTGAAAGAATTATGAAAATCATAGCACAAAAGCTGAAAGGCATGAAACCCTTGAAATTATATCAAGCCGAGAGTGAATAAGTCGTTCCAGGTTTCACTTTCTCTCATTTGTTCCAGTTTTGTTCCTGTTTCTCTCTCTCTCCACACAAAGGTTTTGGCAATGTGAGCATTTTGTGTTTTTCCAAAACATCCCCAAGACTGCCTTCTGCTTTAAATCCAGTGACTCAAAAATAGACTTTTCTGTGGTCAGATAAGACAGAACAACAGCACTTTGATGAAAATTGGCATTCTTTTTTTTTTTTTTTTTTTTTTTATGGAATCAGTCTGTAAAAAGAACGCTCGCGATATCATAGTCCATAGATTCAAGTCATGCAAAGCAGAGCCAAAAACACAGAGTTTAACATTTATTGTTATACATGTAGACAGAGAGAGACCACAGATCACAAATATATATATATATATGATCTGTGGTATGGGAAAGTGACTACACTCCTGCACCCTTTCTTCTGAGGAAAATTCAGCCCAAAGCCTGATTTTGACAAGAAGTGGGCTGAGAGCTGAGTGAGGGAGAGGAGGAGGAAGGAGGGAGAATGGGAAGAAATGCGAAAAGCATGGTCTGTTACTGAAATCTGACCCAAAATTGCAACTGTCTAACAAGGTGCACAATGAGACGAGCCTCTCATTTGCTCATGTTGTGCTTCCAGCAGTGGAGAGAAAGGTGACAAAGCAACCGTCTGCCGTTCTGGCATTTATTAAAGGAGGATGAGTCTGGGACAATGAGCGGTGCGTTGATTACAAGACAAGAAGTTGAGAAAAGTGTTTGCCAGTGATGCAAGCATGGACTAAGAAAGCCAATGGTAAAACCTGAATGCAGTGGTTGTTGTTTGACCAGAGAGGCAACATGTAGAAGTTTAATACTAATAGAATAAATTGTAATGATTTGCACCTGGATCAAAAAATTACATTACTAGATACAGATATACACTGGTTTACACTTGAAAAAAAGAAAAGTTTTACAATTTAAGAATAGTGTGAATCCTAATAAAATACTCATATAAGGATGTGTAGGATGTCCACAAGTTGAGACTTGTGGACATTATACAATATATTGCTGCATTTTAAACTATATATTTTTTTTCATTCAGAGGGGAGAATACAGTTGTAGTTGAAAAGATGAACAACTGTTTGGATGAAAAGAGCCTTGGTTGGTTTCAATTTCACTTTTATAGTTTTAGAAATGTCCACGTCTGTGTGTGTGTTGAGTGAATGCAGCATTAATGATGAATGATTTTGTGAGTTGTGCATTCATGATGTTGAAATTCAGACAAGGAATGTTTGCAATTTAATATCTAATTGTATTGTGGGTTAGGTTTATTAAGATATGTAAAAAAAAAAAAAAAAAAAAAAAAGGCAGTAAAACATTGACATCATCAATAAAAGTTATGATCGCATGCTTTTGGGTGTGCTGTCACTTAATACACAACTCCTCTTTTAATTAATTAGGTTTTAGAAATTTCCTGGCTAAATGTTGGAGATTAATATATGTTTTCATTATTTTTTTAAACAGCACTTGTGCATTGTTTTTGTATTTGCTGAGGCATTCAGACAGTTTAAGCCACTGACTATCACTCAGCATGCAGATTCACAGTATTAGTAGGCTGTTTCATTCAGTGCATTCAGTAAATGAATCACAGTACATATACAGGACCTGAGAGCTCAATGGGTTGTGATTCAACTGATGATCGCCATCATATGGCACTGCTGTAACTAAATACCCCCACATTTCTCTGTTAAATATTGAGATTTTCCTTTCTAAATTTAGCATTAGTCTTCGTTTTGGTGAGGCTCATAGTGACAGTTAAAGCCACTGAAAATCAGTCACTGCACAGGCTCAGTCTACTAGTGGGCAGCCTTTGCTGATTCATGCTCAGTGGACGAATCACTTACACCAGTAGAGTACCAGTACACATACTGTTCCCTCATAGTGAGATATCCTGAGAGGTCTCAGTCCGCTGTTTTTGTCATATTACAGGTTTGAACATGTAGAGGAAACCATGAAAGGTGGCGAGAGTGTGTGCAGCAATTACAATAATTACACAAATTCAGTCTTGCATTAACTACATGCACCCCGTCCCTATTCTTTGGGTCACTTTTCGAAAATAACATGTCCAAAATAAATATTTTTCTCTGTAATTACATGTTCTATGTGAATTATTTTGATATCAGATAAAAATAACACAACAGAAGTGTAAGCATCACTGTGGATGCCACTGTGTCAGATTAAATGCAACCTGAACCCAGACAAAATGAAGGATTTTATAATAAATATATATATAAAGGCATTTTATAATAAATATACCTTTGAATATATGCAGTAGTAGCCTAAAAGCTCAAGAAAATCATGTAACAACATTTGGAAATAAGCTGGAGAAAAGCTGATGCTTATGAAATGAAACAGAGCAAAATAACAGAGGCCTTAGTAAAGAAAAGCCTAGGTGTCCCACGATTTCCCCTTCCAAATAAAACCCAAATAATCACTGAAACATTTGCCTTCATGTATTTGTTACACTAAGCACTGTTTTACATTACGTATTGACTTGAAATACAATAACTTTACCACATTTATCTCTCTGTCTGAATTGCCCAAGTGTTGTTTTAAAGTGCCCCTTCTCCTCCTCTTATCACAGTGGCAGCTGAGCTGCACCATTGCCTCTACACTGTCCACCCATTATGCCCATCCTTGTGTTTTAAGTTGGTGCTTAATAAAACAATGGGGAACTTGACTGTGTGTGTTTTCTTCTGACTATCTGACTAGGTGTTAGCTTGGGGGAGGCACAGGGATTCCCTCACTAACTGACTGACTTGTTTATTGTTTACGGTGAGTGAACAAATCTCTTTCACCCGAAACATTCAGTTCAGTTCAGTTTGTTCCCCCAAATAATTTGTTCTTTTGAATGATGTATTTCTCATTTTTTTTTATACAAGGCTAATGTTTTACTGTGCACTGTCCCTCTCCGAATGAGTAAAATTACAAATATATATGTAAGTGTTCTATTTTTGTGACTGTGTAAGTGTGTGATTAAGTTCATCACTGTCACAATGGTAGTCATGCAGTGATCCAAGAGACCCAAGTGTTCCAGCCCCATAGAGCAGATGAGTGTCTGAGGTCTTGCAGCCCAGAAATGTTGCAGCCCCAGCCCAGTGAAGCACTAGCAGGTCCAGAAGGGCATAAGCCCCTAGAGCAGCCAGGGACAGTGAACCCCAAACCTGAGGTCAAACCACCACCCCCCCCCGCCCGGCACAGCTCGGTAGTCCCAACGCCTGGGCACCCAAAAACCCGCATGCAAAACATGTAGATTATGTTAACTGGACACTTGGAATGGTTGTTTGTCTCTGTATGTTGGCCGGTGATGGAGTGATGACCTGTCCAGTCTTTTGCCCTGTGTCAGCTGAAATTGGCTCCACCCACCCCTGCAAAGCCTCATAGGATGAATGAGTGCATGGATGAAATTCAAAATACTCTGTTTTTTTGTTAGTGATTGTGCCTATTCCAGCTTTAGGAACTGTGGTTATATGGGCTGACCTTTTGGATTGCAGCTGAATTTCGTGGGCAATAAAAGCATGAATCCTTTTTTCCAGGCCTTGCATTGGTCATGAGGTAAACTTGCTGATTTTGTGCTTACTGTAACGTGACTGTTAAAAACTTAAGTCAGAATCCATTTACGCGCCAATGCTTTTATCCTGTTTATTATGATACATGCATTTAATTGGCCCATTTTTAGACAGCATGCCTCCTCTATCCTTCCTATTCTCTAGGATGTATTTCCTCCCTTCATACAGCGGCCTCTTGGCCTGACAAAGCCCAGACTCGCCGATTCCAACCGAGCAGCGTGAGTGAGCAGGACACTCCAAACTCTGTCTATTGCTGCCCTGTCAGTCTGTGTTTGGTCTTCAAGGCCCACGGTTCATGGCTGAGACACCAAAGCCTGTCTTTAACATGAAGGCAGCAGTTAACGGGGTAGAATGGTTTAGCTCGCCTGCTTTGTGTTCAGTCCTGGCCATAACATGGTGCGACATGCTAATGCAATCCAGCTGCCACCCTAACATGGGAATGCAGACACCGTCTCTGCAGCTCTATTTCACTTTTTTTTTTTCCACACTTCTTTTCTCCTCCTCCTACTCACTCCTTTTATGTTGAGCCCTCTTTCTTGAAATACAGACAACCTGTTCCATGTGAAGTGAGCGCCTGTGCTGCCAAATTTGCTGTTTATAGCTTCAAAGATAACTTTACATCCTGGATGTTTTCCCTGCTACAAAGATTTACTACACACGGGATCCTCTTTGGAATGAAACTTGGGTTGAAAACGCATCTGTGAAGCTGAAGTGAACTGGGACCAGCGGGGAGGGTCAAGCCCCTGGCCTGTGGACAGCTCTGCTCAACAGCGATACAGTGTTAGGCAATGTTTTGATCCAAAGAGGAAGAGGGAGACTCACTTCAGGAAGTGAATGGGCAGACTGAACACAGACTGTGGCAGAAAGCTGTTTCCTTCTGTGGGGTCTCTGTTTTGAGTGTTTCTTTATAATGTCAGCGTGTGAGGCCAGTGAAGGGGAAGAGCAGCAGCAACAGCAGCAGCAGCCTAATGAGAGCAACTCAGCTCTTCTTAATTATCCAATAAACTCAAGTTTTTATCTCACTGTGCCCACCCAGCCTGTTCAAGAGGAGTCTCTCACACACACATACTCTCTTTCACACTCATCATTTTGCCCATTTCCAACCTTAATGTCTCTCTCTCTGTGTCTCTTATATACACACACACAAATAGCCATGCATGCAGTGTGGAGGTGCTGTCTCTGTCTCTGCCACTGCGCCTGTGAGGTGTAAATGGTGTGTAATGGTGTGTGTCAGACCTGTGTAACAGCCCATTAGGCCTGTGAACGGAGTTAATCTGATCTAACGTCTCTCTTCCCGATTAAAAAAAAGACGTTGCTGCTCAGAGGGAGCGAGCGGTTTGGGAGGGGGTTAGTGGGCAGTGCAACAGAGGTTCATCCCAGAAAATACAACGGCAACATGTACTCCATCTTGACACCTTCCTCAGCCCAAACTGCTTCCACATGTCCTGCCCAACCGGTGGAATTACCCCATGCTGTCAGTGACTTATATCCTGTGCAGCGTCAGCATAGCTTCCCTTTTTTCCAGTGGCAATGAGGATGGCGGTGCAGTGGGTTGAGACAGCTTGTCAGGATAATTGGCGAGTTTAAAAATAATGCCATTCTAACGGAATGAATCCAGCGTTTTGCACAGTGGTGCGTGTTTGATTATACTTTCCGCGGATACACATGTGCACACGGGTTCGCGCAGCTGTGCTTTAAAGGTATGGTGTGAGGTTGCATGTCGCAGATGAATGTCCTTCACCCCACCCTTCCCTTCTTAGTGTGTTGCAGCTGAACCGATGTAGCTTTCAGTTAGCATCAAAATTCAAAAGACGTTTATTTTGTCCATTGTGGGATATTTTAAACACAAGCTGACCTTCCTCCTGATTCTGCGGTATAGGGAAAAACTATTCAGATAATAACTGTACACAAAATTAGGGATAATTATTTTATGTACAGTTTCTGTCCAAATGAAAATTTCACCAGACTTTTACACACTGAACCTTTAAATTACCTCCACTGAGTTCTATTCATTTGGACAGCCCAAACAAAGCCTTATTCCTAGCTTTAACCCTAATTATTTAATGTCTAACCCTAACCTTAACCTAACCACAATTAAAATCTCTGCCCTGAACTTAACCAGTTCCAGAGATATGAGATTCTACCTCATTAGGACTTTTGGTCTGCATGAGGACTACTGGTCCTGATAAAGTCAGGGTTTGTGCCAGAAAAGACCAGACAAATACTTGTGGCATAAGGCATAATTTCTCACTCCCCCATGTCAAAGACCAGAAAACCCGAAAAAATCGGGAATTTTACATCACAGCGCACAAAAGCTTTCGATCCACTGCTGCCTCCATTGGTGAGTTCAAATAATGTGTGACTGTGCCGTTTGGAATCCAGTGTTCAGATCTACATAAAGCAAGTGATGCAAAGTTATCAGACAAGGCAGCAAATGCTACAAGAGATGTTTTACAAATAAAATAAAAATATATGTTGCTTGTTACTGCTTGCCATTATTGTCCTTGGCTCTTTTACTCATTGTGATGTACTATACTGTTTTAGTTTTTGCTTTTTTCTCCGCTGCACATGTTTATCATACTATAAACATACAGACGTGTCTGACATATCGTTCTGTACTTCTCTACTTTTTTAAGAGTTATTTGCACAAGTGGAAGCTTGAAATGAGCCCCCTGGGTTTTTTCACTTCTCCCTGCATCGTAATTTTTATCCTTTATGTTTATATAATGGAAACTGTGTAAAAAACCAAAGCAAACTTATCTAAATTAGACCAGCAACACCTGTATCAGAGCAAAAATCAAGTGTGCTCAGGTGAAGCAAGGTGGCGGCTCGGAGTGCTCAGCACACAGAGTTTCCCAGTGGATTTATCTAAACTGTGGATTATTTTGTGAACTTTAATGTCTGTATCTCTGCTGTGCAGCATGGACTCACTATTCAAGCAAGGGAGGGGGGGAATGGAATGTTTTCCTGAAAAAAAGTCCAGGATTGTACTTATCATAGTGGGATTGCTATCAAAGCAGCAATCCCAGTAATGTCTTCTACAGTTTTTTTAATTCTTTTTATTTTTCACCTTTATATTCACCTTTTTCACCTTTGATATTCAAACATCCTTCTCCTATTCACTTTCTAGCTTTAAATTTTCCTCTCCCTCTGAAATATCTGGTTTCATCAGGAAAGTCAACCCAACCCTCTTCCTTCTAGTCTAGGTAAAGGTTCTGTTCCTTAACTGACCCCCCCCCCAATAACTGCAATCATTCACTCTTCCCTCACCTTTGGTTTTGTTCCTTCATCTCACAAATCAGCTGCAGTTACTCCAATACTTAAGAAACCTAGTGCAGATCCTAATAACTAGAATAACCATGTGCCATACTTTTATATCACTGTAATACTGAATGGCCTGCAATCCATAACATGCAGTCTGTTGTCACTTTATCTATCAAACATTTTAACAAACAATTCATTGTTTTTCTTTTCCGTGCTTTATACATAGAGACTTCTGGTGGAGATGATTGGAGGAGCACAGAGATCTACCACCACAGCTGCTAAAGCGACAACCCATCTTCTTGTTTTTAAATGCATCATAACCCACCTTCTGCTGGTGTGGAGAACTTTTCTTAACACTGGTTTCATACCTGGTCTCTGAGTATCTCTCCAAGTTTATTCAAATATCTCCTGGGGTCACCAGTGTTAAGCCTCCTCTGCGCTATCCTTGCATCTACTGTAGCTCAAGGATGAAGGTGTAGGTTTTCTTTTCTCTCAGGGTGTGCTACCCTTTTCCTGGCATGCACATTCACCTTCTTCGCCATGAAAAGTTTGACACCTTCAGGCAGCCATAACTAGTGTGAGTTCTGAGGCAGCAGCAGTGCAGCAGACTGGACTAGAAGTGAAACGTTTACAGTCATAACTTTGTTCATACATGTTGTTTTATGTTAATCATGTTAAGGAAACAGATTGCTGAGTTCAAAATTACTACAATGTTAGCTATATTTGACATTGTTTAAGTATGACATTGTTTAAGATGATTTACACTTAAGTATGTGTGATTTTAATGTGCGATTCATTTGGAGAAATGTTTACCTGTCTGCCAAACTAAACACCAAGGGCATAAAAGTAAAAAGGCATACTTCTCATCACACTCTGGTGGGAAAGAGACAGATTGCTCTTTGGTCTCTTAAGTCTTTCAAGCATCAGAGAAGGATCAGCAACCATGGCAACTCCTGCAGAGGAAACCAAGGAAGACACACTTGAAACTACTGCAGATCAAGATTGTCTGGTTCTTCACATTCTGCAGCCGCCAGGGCATGAGAGAAGGCTGAAGCGGCACAGGTGAAACTCTCTTTTGCACAAAAGGAAGCTGACATTTTTAAACAACAGTCTTAACAGCTTAAGAAGAAAGCTTATCTAGATGCCGACCTACATGTATTCCCACCTACATGTAAAAAAAGCAGCTGCAGCAGCACTAGCTAAGGCTCACGCTTGGCAAGTGTCTACACAAAGTAGTGTAGTCCCACAACAGCCCCAACTAGATGAGGTGCCTTATAGTAACCCAGCTCAACCCAGCTTATAGTAACCCAGCTTGTGTGTGCAGCAAAACCCAGATGGTCTGCAGATGCTCTGCAGATGGTCCAGATGAATCCCCCCTGAGCCCATGTCTTCATCAGTGCTACATCCAACCATGAACACTAATAAAGTAGCGATAGGCAATCAAGAACCAAGTGAGCACGGCATTCAAGAGTTTAAACCTTTGCCGTATGTTTCTGCTGGCTAAACTTACTTTCCAAATGGCTTGGACCACAGTCCAACATGGTCAAGTCTGCCTCTCTCACCATGGAGAGGACACGGTGCAGGTGTTGCATATGCTCCACCCAGCTGGAGAGATAGATGATTCTGTAATCCAGGTAGGCGGCGGCAAAGCCCTCAGTACCCTGGGTGTCCCCTGAGGACCCTGTCATCAGCCTTTGGAACGTGGCCAGTGCTCTATGCAACCCAAAGGCACCACAGTAAACTAAAAGTTCCCAAATGGTGTCCTAAAAGCATTCATCTCCTTGCTGTCTTCAGCCAAAGGCACTTGCCAATATTCTTTGCAAAGGGCTAGGGTATTCAGGAATTTGGCCTTGCCCAAATGCTCCACAAAGTCATCAACAAGGGTCTGGGGCAAGGGTCAGATTTGACATGGAAAATTGGGGCTGATGGGGCTGCCCCTCACTGGAGGATGACTCAATCACCCCCCCGCTGCAGCATCATGTCCAGCTTCTCCTTCATCACACAAAGCAGACACTCTGGAACCCTATAAGATGGCCTTCTCACGGCCGCTTATTTTAAGGCAACAGAAATAATAAAACAACTATTATAGTTCTATCTCTAGGAGACCAAGCTGGAGCACCGACAGAGAGATGAAGTGTGTCAGCATCTTTACTTCTTATTTAATACATCAGCTTTACTTTATAATGTCTTGCCAAATTATCTTGAAAGCCAGACATTCTTATGTTTTCCATCCTGGTTGCATCTATGGCTGTATTCACGGAAAACAAGGTTAATATAAGTCTCCCAAGCAATCACGTGGTGACTCAGTACAATAGGTTGGCAGGAGAGTTTGTGTGTGGATGGTTGGTGGACTGATTTTGGGGAATATGCCTGGTGGAATAATTGCTTCCAGAGCTCCCTGTGGAGTAATTGCGCTTCCTCCACCCAAAAGCTGTACCTACATGTGAGAATCTCTGCCAGAGATCCTTGCACCAGAGGGAATTATCTTCCCTAAGAAAAAGAGGGAGATGTTAGGGGACATCAGTTTGACTGAAGTGTGCACTCTGTTTGATTTCAGGTAATTTTTTCATCAGATTTCAAATTGTTTTTTTTCTGTGACTGTGGGTGTGAAGTGTCTCAGTGTGTCCACTTGCACTGCGCCTGTAAATGCTTTTTACCGGGTGTATTTTCACAGTTAGGATTAATTAGTGAACAAGAAAAGCTCTCAGCACGATTCTCTGAAAATTGCCCTCAGCTGCACATTTAGACATGCTGTCTCCTCAAAATCAGACGGGGTGAAGTTTAACATTCAAGGCATCCACTCCAGACCACATCCAAACAATGTGAACCCCCCCAAGGGGACAGACCTGCGACCAATGACACGTGCACACAGAGGACACAGAGTTTCTGCTGTGGTTTTACTTCCCAGGAATACTGTTCTGTATATCCTGGCTTACTTGTTGGAAGAAGCTGGGTTTTTAAAAGCAAAGCTCGAAAATAAATTGTGTTGATTCTCTCTTTTTTGGCATTAATCTGTACTTTGTAGATTAAAACATGAGTTTGTTGTAATGTGTCGAGTAAAGACGGCCTCAAAAATGTTAACTACAGTGTGGTAGCAGGAAAGGAAAAATTAGCCCTGGATACATCTTATAAATATGTATTATTAGGATTAATTTATTCTAAAGAATCACATATTGACAGGTAGTGAAGATGCAGCAATCTTGTCAGCTGAAAACAAGGAAGTCAGTGGGGGTCACTGTAAATAGTAAGTCAAATGGCACTGTTTACAGGAGATCCCACATGGGGTGAATAAATGGATCAACAAATCAATGGACCACTGTCGATTTTCAGTACATTTTCCACTTCAGTTTACTTACACAGCATTAAATCATAATAATATCTTCCCAGATGTAAACAACTTACATGCTTATCTTGTAGGGACTTACTTAAGTCCCTACAAGATGGCCTTACCACCAAGAGTCAGTTTTTACACATTTTAACAAGAAATATACTTAAAGCTACAGGGCACACATTTTGGGAACCTTTTGTGTTGTGATGTTATTATCCTGCCTCTCTTTGGTCTTTATGAACAGTAACATTATTTTGTATGCAGCATCCTTCATCTGAGGACAAGCTGTGTATACTATCTAACTGCTTTGTATGTAACTGAGCAAGCTTTTGTCTGTGTGCAGCAGTGGTACATGAGTGGGTGGGGACAGAAGCATTTTATCCCAAACTGAAGTTGTTCTGTTTTAGAAATTATTGTAAATATAATAATTGTTCATTATGATCAAAGTTAGATAGTGGCAGCAAAAACTGTACACACTGGAATTTATTTATTTATTTTTTTAACACTTTTAATCATTAGTGTGAATTTTATTTGCAAATCAGTATCCATTATGTCTACCTTGCTCCCACACAGACAATACACTTACTTGTACTGTACTGTTTATGGTTGTTTTATGTTGGCACATATTTATAATGCTCATTTACATTGTTCATAAACTGTACCCTTTTATCTGACACATAAATGTCCAATTCGATTTTGTGTAGATTCAAGGTTCAAGATTCAAGATCTTTATCCGCTATTTGTCACACGGGAAGTCTTGTGGAAAACTTCCACAGTCAGCAATGTGAAAGGCAGAGAAACAAGAACAAGGCTGAGCGGAAAAACAATAGAGTTAAAGTTTTTGTTTGGAGACAAAATTGTGGATTAGACGAATCAGATGAGAGCAGCAGGAGTGAAAAGGGGGCTATAAAGGGTGAATGGAAAGACTGGAGGCTTGAGTCAGTGTAAAGAAAGAAGGGAATACAATCTATGGAAAGATGATAAAAGACAAGACCAAAAGAGAGACAGTATGTCAGATTTGGAGTGACTGTCTGTGGGTTTTTACGCAGCTGCTTGGTGGATTAAGCAGAGGGACGTCTGAAAATCATTAGCACTCGGCCCTCCAACATTAAATGGAAGAGCAGTGGTTTCCACTAACAGCCACATTTATATTAGAACATGTAACACGCTGGTGCATTGTGAATATCATGTGTGGAGTGTGAGTGCAATTGGTATGAGACATCTGCACGCCTAATATTTGCATTTCTATTTGTATAAAACTTTTTTTATTTTATTAAGAAACATTTTAATAAGAGACAATAGACTGAAGACCTGTTTGTGTAAACTGAGTTTCTACATGTAATTTGCGATTAGTGGCAAAGTCTTAAAATAAGTAGCACGTTGTAAATTTTGATAGATATAACAGTATGCATATTTTACAGACAAATAAATGTAAAAATGTTTTTAGTGTTAAACATAAAAAAAATATTATGATACTTTTCCATCATCAGCACAGATAACACAAATGACAGTGATAAAATGCATATTTTACAAAACACATTCTTGTTTTTTTTTTGCAAAACATACCCTATAATCTATGGACTTTCTTTTACAGTGAGTGAAAAAAGAAACATTCTTCAGTGCCCTTCAAATCTATTGAGCAGGCAACAGCTGTAACACATTTCCCCAAAAAAAAAAGCAGAAAAAAGGTCAAAATATCAATACTGGATTTACAGTGATATGGTTATTATGATAATGAGCTGCTATTAAAGCTGGGGTCTTGAAGTCTGGAGAGGCTAGTAATGGCAGCCTACACTTAAAGGGGAAAATGAAATCAGTACATCCCACCCTGTCCTAATTACCCTCTCATCATAGCTCCACCCACTGAACATTCAAATACATGCAGTCTGACAACTGCTGCAAACATGCAGACAACATTCAACCCAATCGGTAAAAAAAAAAAAAAAAAGAAAGAAATTGCACAAATTGCAATATATTATAATGATTAAAAAAGAAACAAAAAAAGCATTCCTATTATTTCTCATAATTATGGTATTTCTCCTATCTTGATGAACAGTATAGCTAAGAGTAGCAGTTACCAATATAATGTATTATAAGCTTTACATAATTTATATCCTTTGAATCCTAAAAAGGTTTTGAAGACATTTTTCAGTTTCATTCGAAGCATGTTAATTTGAAGTCACATGTTTGTGCTATGTCCTGTTTTGACAGGCTCTTTTCAATTTCACATTGCATGGCATTTTCTCAGTGAACACTGAGAAACCGATGCTAAAAAAGCACTTTATTTTCTACTTGGCCATGATTGTGTTTATTTAATTATTGGGAGGGAATGAAAGGATTAGAGAAGATGATATCACCACAGTAGGAGGAAACAGAGCGACAAAATTCACTCTATGGCACAGATATTTAGTCCCGGTACCATTTTCGACATGACCGAAAGATTATGGATTTGCAACAGGTGACTCTGTCTATGCAGATTGTGGTGAAGACACTATACAGGTTCACAGTGCTGGCTTTATGTCAGTATCTAAATTAAAATGTCCAGCAGCCACTGTTTAAATTCTGTTTTGCATGGCTATTGGGTAGCCAGTTTGTTTTCATCACTTTATCCAGCTGGTAACCACTTTAACAGTAATATGCATTACTAGTAATTACTAGGATGGCGTAAGGTGGTCTGATAGCTGCAAACTAGCTGGTCATTCCCACAGCTTCAGTGCTGGTTCAATAATTACTAAATCCTGAATTTGGTAGAGACTTGCACCATGGACACAATAAACAGTGCTGCAGTGATGATGCAGTTGCCTCCTCCTCATCTAACCTGTGGTTTCAATATGTCTGTCGATCGTCGGTGCTGGATCATACCTTCCTTGTCTGCATGTGCGTAAAGGTCCGCGTGACGTAAACATTGGTGGTGTTTTGCAGGAACCTACATGGCGGACAACCACCACACCTCCGGTTTGAATCCAGGCAGGTTTTACACACCGGCCATGCGTATTCCAAGTGGCACAACACCGTTTGGTCAAAAGAGACAACATAGGAGATGGTAACCATGGAAACTTGGTATATGAGGACGTCCACTGCGCACACATGTGCACCTCTGTGCTTAAAGAAATCAAGAACATACAAAAGAGGGGAGACTCCTGGTGAGACATCACCTCATATAAAAAGGAATATGAAATTCAGTACTCAGGCTAGGAGCATTAGACTGATATGGATTTAAGGTGTGTGTGCATGGCTGTGTTGCTTTTATTTCAACAAAAGCAGCAGCTATTCCTTTGTTGATGCTTAATTACATTGAAGTTTGTCCAACTGTATCACTGCAGGTACGTTCTTTTACAAAGTGATTCATATATAGAAAACAAATGTATCCTTGCTTTATCCTTCTCATGCACTAAGCACTGACTTTGAAGCCTCTGAAGGCTGAATAACAAAGAAGCTGTTGAGAGGCTTTCATAGTTCCTATGGCAGGATCTGTGGCAATCGGGGACCTAATTATCCATCTTTTTTTTTTTTTTTGTGTAATTATCATTTTGTTCATTTTCTGACTGCACTTAAAAGATGACTTAGAGTAGCATTTGCACAGTTGGCTGTTTCACACTACCAACAGGAGATAATGTCCTGCCCATGATTAATGCTACATATGCTACCTGCAGTATGATTCATTTAAAATGATGAGTAGTTAACCCCCCCCCCCAAAAAAAAAAAGAAAAAAGTTGCAAATGTCCCTAATTTAAGTCCACTTCCTCTGAATCATGCACATGTAGCCCGATAATCGCTGCCCTTGAGGGTTCAAAAGAGGCTCAACTCTGCTCATGGATTTTTCAAAGCATGAGACATGAGTGTTACACTGATATTTACAGGAAAGGGCTTATAAAGAAAGGACATGTTTAGTTCCAGCAGCTGATAGCTAGAGTTATAAGCCTTTTCCCCACAGGAATTAAATTAGTCTCAGATAGAAGTGGAAGCAATGTACCCTTTACAGCAGGTTTAAAAATCAAAGGACAATATCTATCAATATCTATAAAGAGGCCTCACTTTGTAGTCTTGCAATACTTAGTATGAGGGACAATTCTTAACTTGGTCCACCTCTCACTTATTAAATACTGTATAATTCATATCGCCAAATTAAAGAGTCATAATTAGTTTTTCAAACAGGAGGCCTGTTGTTCCTGAATTCCTGACTAGGCGTAGAAACTATGCTCGCTCAAATGTCGTCGCCACAGAAACCGGCAGCGTGTAGCTCCTGTCCAGTAAAGAGCCAATCAGAACTTGCCACCGTCAGATCTTAAATGAAGATAGAAGACCAGATTTTTGCAGTGAGAGCACAGGTCTTCTTGACTCGTGTGCAACTTCTCAAAGATTCTCGTACAACGTCCATTATCAGCCCTTGCAAGCTGCTCGTCAGAGTCCGGTGTAGCATTGTGCTTTGCTCATGCCTGCTGTTGTCGCCGTTCTTCTAAGTACTGAGCTGTCTTCAAAAAATTCTTTCAACTGAAGTCACCACTGACTCTGGTAACAGAAGTCCCCCCTACAGCCAGTGATAAGTTGCCAAACCCTCCTTCAGTTCAGTGCCATTCAATTATGTTTAGTGTTTATGTGATATTAAGTGCCAGTGCATAATATTGTCTGTTGTTAATGTAGAGTTCAGACTAAAAACAGTGTTAAAACAGCACAAAGTGTCTGAACAATCATTCAGGTACCAGTGAGAGGAAATCTGACAGTCCAACAGAAAGTCACCTTTGTACAATGGGAGCTTGAGGGCTTTAAATGCCAGTGTGAGAGAGTTTAAATAAAAGGACCATGTCTGTCATTAATAGTAGAATAAAGAAAGGGGTGCATGTTGTAGACAATGATGGTGTAATCTTTAACGTATGTAATGGAATTGAAAAAACATACGGTTTTAGGGAAACACTGATACATGAGCATCAGTGCAGAGTGTAAGAGGGAGATATAAATGAAATGAGGAACAGGCGTGTGGGTAGATGCACGAGGTTCAGGTGACTGGGAACAGGAAACAAATGAACGCAGGTGGATCGGAAAAGAGAAAGATTGTTGACAGAATTACAGGAGAGAGAAGGACAATGAAACAATTTATTTCATGGTTGCGCAAAGATTAAATTATCTTTAACGTATGTAATGGAATTGAAAAAACATACGGTTTTAGGGAAACACTGATACATGAGCATCAGTGCAGAGTGTAAGAGGGAGATATAAATGAAATGAGGAACAGGCGTGTGGGTAGATGCACGAGGTTCAGGTGACTGGGAACAGGAAACAAATGAACGCAGGTGGATCGGAAAAGAGAAAGATTGTTGACAGAATTACAGGAGAGAGAAGGACAATGAAACAATTTATTTCATGGTTGCGCAAAGATTCAATTTTTTATTGTTTGATTAAGATTTAAAATAAAGAATGAGAAACAATAGAAAAATATAGAAAAAAAAAAGATGTAAAGAGTTCACTGGACATCATTTTAAAACGTATGTACTATTTTGATCAAATTGACCTATTTTGACATTTGACTGCTTTTTTTTTGTTTGTTTTCTTTAGGCCTGAATTTCTTTGACCCATTTAAAAATGAAAACACTTTGATTATATATATATATATATATATATATATATATATATATTTTTTTTTTTTTTAATGGGTAGAAGAGTTCGCTGGAAGAGTTCTTGAAGTATCTCTGGACAGCAAAACAGTTAAAACTGCATATAAGAATGAATAATTATGATTAAACAATATGCAAAAGCCATGATAATTATTCCCTACTCCCTAGTCTTTCTGTGTCTAAACCTAAGCACATTCATCACCAGGATATGGTTCTTTCACCTTTGTTTACCGTAAGTTGAGCCTAAAGCCACAAACAGTACCAAATTTCTTCTATTTGCACACATCAACGGTAATGAATTTTGCCCCACATTTAATCCAAACATATTATGGTGCATCTTCGTTGCGGTCCGCCAGCTGCACTATGGTGTTGGGGATTTGCGGGTGAAGTGAAGTTTCAGATATAATGAAATCAGAGCATTCCCAGACGCCTCGATTTCCCTTGATTAGCTGTTCCATCTCTTCTATTTGGGGATCAAGAATCTAGCATTGGTGAGGAACAAACTAGGTTGGTGAGGCTTGTGTGGATCTTTCCACAGTCTCGAGAGTAGGCCGAGTGGCATCCCAGTTTCTGCCTCCTCTGTCTTCTATGCCTTCATTGCTTGCTGAAACTAAAAAAAAAAATCCAAAGAGCTCCCAGTGGTATCGCTATCTCATCTGGGATGCTGTAAAAGTAGCAAGAGTCCTCTGTAATTGGAGACTTTCTGTGTGTTTTAACCAGTATTCAACAAAACATGTTTTTGTCTCCTTTAGCAGTGGGTAGTAGTCATGAAAAACACACAAAAACCACAATAGCACAAAAAGCAAAGAGCTGCAAGCTGCTGCATCTGTATGTACCACCATCGTAAAATTTTAATATTTGCTTCACTGTACATTGAGTATTTTCAAAGAAAACGCTTTATTTATTTAAAATTATTTGATTTTTTTTTTCATATGTTATGTTTTCATTCTCTTTTTTACTATTAATGTTTTCCAACTTTTGAGTTGCACTGAGATGTGCAGTAGAAATGAAGCTTCCTTGCCCTATAACACCAGTAGTGAACACACAGAATGGGCGCAGGAGCAGTGAGCATCTGTGCCCAGTGAGCGATGGGCGATGGGTACCTTGCGCAAGGGCACCTTAGATTTGAATCAGCAACCCTCTGGACACAAGACCAATTCGATTCAATTTGGCCATGGCGTGCCCTATTAAATTACGAGCAGTTTGATGTGCACATCTGCAAACATGTATATAAGTAACATAATTATGTGTCAGAGAATATGTCAGTCGGAAAACTTAAATGGGGGTGCAGCCAAATTGCGTGCGACAGAGTGAGATTGTCACTTTTATGAAACTGGGCTGACGTAGTATGTGACTGATGAGAACTTTAGTATGCCAACGCAGAGATGTCAGACAGTAAAAGCTCCTAATCAGACATAAAGTGGATACGAAAGAAATGTCACATAATCAGAAGACGTTGTGTCATATTTTTCTGCCGCAATCAGGTGCTAAAATATGAGGTTAACCCGAGAAGACAAGGGTGGCTTTATTTACTCTTTGTCAGCAATACTGTGATGCCAAGTCACCTACATACACCAACATTCCCCTACAAAGACGCAGATGCACTGAGTTGGAAAGTGTTTGTCATTATACTGACATTAAGTAAACAAGTTCAGAGTCAAACAAATGCACCTCATTATGAAGCTGTACACTTCACCCTCACATTCCGTCCCCAGCTCCACGATGTTAAGTGTCTTTCATTACGGCACCCCATTCTTCAAATTAAGTTATCCCTCCACATTATTTTGCCAAGAGGAAAATGAGACATGTCAGCAGAAAGTAAAACTATCATCAGCGGCCCTGTGCTATGACAGATTAATTGGATTATAGTTGCACTAAACCCAGATTAGGTCCGGCGCAGGGACCTGGATGGTGACACAGATGGATTAAGTTAGAGAGTGCAGCACTGATGGGAAGAGCTATTAATTGTGTAAGATAAGCACCATGACACACAGGTGACAACCATCAAGGGTGGATCCCTTGATGGTTGCATTTAGCATTGTCTTTCCACTAACTCTTTTTCATTAGCAATTTAGCCTGAAAATATTTTTCTACTAATGTTGCATTCACTGTTCGTGAATGTTGCAAAGTGAATCCACAAAAACAAATTAGAAAAGCTCATTTTCATTCACACCACATTGTTGTTGATTTTATTTCATCTATTTAGCAGAATTTACCTACATGTATGAAACTCGGTTGGAAGGTGCATCATTTTTGTAAATGTGCCCAAACTTTTTCAAAATGTAACTTGTCATGCAGATTTGGGAATTTTCCAACAAACAATATATCAAATTGTTCAGTAAGAGGATGGTTATTTGGGAATTACTTTTTTATTCTTAAAAATGGTGGAAATAATGACCTATGGTCGCAGGACTTATTTTTATAAAACGCCCCAATGTTCAAAAAAGGCATTAAACGTTGCTGGTCTCACAAAATGTGTATCTTACAATGTGTAATTATAAGGGAATAAACAAAAAAGTGTAAATTAAGTTAATCTATATGTTTGTCTTATTACATGTTTCAAGAATCTTTATTAACCCCTTGGGGCAATTTTTTCAGTGGGTAGAAACAAACATTGATGACAAGACAACAAATACATAAGATCACAATAGCATATTTAAACGTCTTGGTAACTAAAGCTGCTTTACAATACCAAAGAAAGTGCTGAATTTCCTCTGCCTTGAGTGCCATAATGGGTAGACACATTCAGCACCAGCTAACAGTCAAAAGCTCCATTAAATTTTGTTGGTTTTAACCCTGGGTGCTAACAGTGTAGTGACTGTAGTCTGCACTGTCGTGACCCCTGCACTGAGTGGTGATAACCATGTTTGAAGATGCGCATATCGAGATATGGATGTCGATAAGTAACTGTTTTGGCCACATTCTGAGAGATCTACAGCAGGGTTTGGTGCTTAATCATAAACTTAATGACAATGTAGGCCTCAATTTTTTTGGTCTTGTCATTGCTCCTATTAGTTCTGATAACATTGTTCACAAAGGATCCATATTCAGAGCTCTGGGAATAAGCCAATGTCTTTAAAGAGAAATATGAGTGGGCAATCTATCAGACAGATTTTACAACAGATTGTAGAACGCAATACACCTTGTTCATCATGGTGGAAAATCTATTTGATTACATTACAGAATACAAAATATGACATAGGCTATTACAAAAACAAAGTCCTTTTTTTGTTGTACCCTGATTCTTTTTTTTTTTTTTGTTAGAACATGGTAGCTACCAACGATGCAACTTGCAACTGCCTGCTCCGTTGAAGAGTTTGGTATCAAATGCTAGTTGTGTCTAATGTAGCCTTGAAGAGAATATTTTCTTCTTCATACTTGTTATACTGACTCAAATGGCAGCTCTTGCATCACAAAACAAAAGGCTTTGTTCAACCACGTACATTTTCTCCAACATATGGAGTGTTTTGGTTTCATTTCAGTCACCAAGGATTAATAATAACAATCATAATAATTATTATTATTGTTATTATTAATGTTATTATTAATTCAGCACAGTGTAAACCAAAACTCCTGCACCTCTTCTAGCCTCTGTTCACAAACCTCGAAGTTCTGAGGCTCGTTAGGGGAGACTGATCAAACACAGCACAGTCCAGAGAAAGAGGATGCTCATATTGGCTGTTGCCGTATAAACTACTCTGCATACTGTCCCACAATAAAACATGTGTCCGTATCAGCAGAGAGATTCAAAAAATAGAAAGATTGCCTCAGATCATCTGTCATGTATGAGGCGAGTGTGTCAGTCTGTGCTCATCTGATGAGATGAGCTCCGGGCAGAGAGCAGCGAATGCTAGTATTTTAACAAACTGTTGATGTTCAACATTTTTTTCTGCCCACTAGATTTCACACATCTGAGGTAAGATTTTTAGGCACTGACTGTATATCCCAAAGTGGATTTGCACCATATGTAGATTGTTCTTTTGTCATATTGCTATTAAGGAAAATTACATTGCAATAAATATTATTGGGTAGCCCATGGCCAAGCAGTAAAAGGAACTTGGCTTGTGACCTGAGGGTTGCCAGTTCAAGTCCATTGCTATGCCAAGTGCTGAGCAAGGTACACAATCCCTATTGCTCATAAAAATTGCAATAAATATTATTACTGAATTATTGCCCATTCTCGGGCGACTGTTAAAATCAGTATCATGGCATAATTTTAACAAACAAATTAAACACAGAAAAAAATATAGTTCTTGTTTTGTGCCACAATATCCACACGGTCTGTATTTACGCAGTGATATTCTTGCCACTCAAAGTGCCCTACACTACACACACATTAATACACTGCATCTATAAGCGGTAGATTTTTCTATAACACGTTATTCAGACCCACTGATGAGCTGCTGGCACAGCTGTCAGGAGCAATTTAGGGTTAAGTGTCTTGCCAAGGGGAGACATCAGCATGTACACTGGAGCAGTGTTTCCCCAAACTTGTCATATGGGGATCCACTTAAAAGTCATTGCTCTTGTCACAATATAAATTGGGACTACAGCAAATTTGTGCATAATAGTACTAATGTTTCAGACTATTGTACTACTGCTTCTGTAACACCTGACTGAAATTTAAACTGGGTAAGCAGGCAAAGCAAGGCAAGGCAAGTTCATTTGTATAGCACATTTCCATGTACAAGACAATTCAAAGTGCTTTACATAAAACATTAAAAGAGTGCACTGAAATGAAAAGAGTTTAAAGCAAAATAAATTAAGAAGAGACAGTTAAGATATAATTAAATGGATAAAATGCAAGAAATAAAAACGCCAGTGCATTGTGGGAGATTACTGAAATTCAGTGATAAATAACAAAGTTTAAACTTTGATTTAAAGCAGTTCAGTGTTCCAGCAGCCCTGATATATTCTGGGAGGTGATTCCACATCTGCGGAGCATAAAAGCTGAACACTGCCTCACCTTGTTTGGTTCTAGCTCTGGGCACAGGAAGCAGTCCTGACCCTGATGACCTGAGGGTTCTGGTTGGTTCATAATGGACCAGGAGATCACAGATGTAATTTGGCCCTCGACCATTCAGAGCTTTATAAGCCAGCAGCAGGATTTTAAACTCTATTCTGTGACAGACAGGAAGCCAGTGCAAAGATCAAAGAACTAGAGTTATATGGTCTGCTCTCTTGGTCTTAGTGAGGACTTGGGCTGCAGAATTCTGAACTAACTGTAGCTGTTTGATGGACTTTTTAGGCAGACGTGTGAGGACAGCGTTACAGTAGTCCAGTCTGTTGAAGATGAACACATGGACAAGGTGAGACATCAGTTTTTTAAATCCTTGATATGTTCTTTAGCTGATAGTAGGCTGACTTCACTACCATCTTAATGTGGTTGAAGGTCAGGTCTGAGTCCAGAACCACACCCACATTTCTGGCTTAGTTGTGGGTTTTTTGCATCATTAAATGAGTGCTGACATTTAATCTTTCTTCCTTGGCTCCAAACACTAATATTTCTTTCTTTTTTTTATTTAACTGAAGAAAATTCTAGTGCATCCACGTTTTAATTTGATGCAGGGTTGAGGGTGCAAAAAAAAAATACAAGTTATTTAGCGACAATCCCCGCACAAATCAAAAACTGTGTCATCTTTTATAATATAAGTATATTACTCATATAAGTAATGTATGAACCCATACAATACTTATTATCAGTTAATTTCTGGCCAAAATCACTGAATGTGATGTCTGAGAAAGAAATAAGTAAAATCCTATATGGTCTGTAAACCCAAATTATCACATAAATGTTTCACAAGCAACCAGATTTAAAAAGGAAAGTCTACCACCTGAGGTAGAGAGCTTTAATTGTCTTCTACGCAGTTATGGCTGCGTGGTAAATGCATCAGCAAATCTCTTTTTCACAGGAAGGTCGTTTAAAAGGGCAAACAAATGATGTGAAATTAAAACAGCATGAGCAAAAGTTCAAGTTTGTGATATCAGTATCAATCTGGCCACAAAAATGCGGTATTGAGTCCTGCCTAAGTTGTACTCCTTCACTTGACACGAGAGACATTTGTAATTGTTGCTCAACAAGCTTTTTCATCTATGCTACGGCAAGAGGGTCAAGTCTTTTGACCAAACACCTCAACCCAGCTCTTTTACTGAAGATATATTATCATCAATATAAAATTCTGAAAGCTTGAATATTTGTATCTACTGTATTTGAGATGGTTTTCCTTCATCTGAATAATGATGATGATGTTTGCTGTATTAAATCCTCCACCATCTCTGCCGGTGGCTGACCACTGTCTCAGTTTTTATTGCATGATAGACATTAAGATCTGGGGTATAGGCGAGGCATGTTGACAGCCCCACTGTCACTCCCACTCCCACTTTGTGAGAGTGGGAACACCTGCCTGACTGTTAAGAGGAAATCAGGAGCGCAATAATTTGAGGTGATGTGAGGTGATGTTACTCTGGTGACTACATCCTTATCATCCGTATATCCACAGCTACAAAGAGAAGTCGCAATTGAGCTGAGTTATAAGTGTTTTTTTTTTTTTTTTTAACTTTTTATTATTTTATTTTATTTTATTTATTTATTTTTGCAGAAGGGAAAAGGAAATGTGAACAGGGTACACAATCAATTTTGCAAAGTATGCTGTGTTTGAACCAGGTTTTAACAGATGCGACCTGATGAGCTGTGACACCCAGATCCCAATTTCTATCTGCACAGCTCACCCACCCACACTTAATATGCCATCGCATTTGTCTGAGTATGTTTTTCTTCCTTAAATGATCCTGAACCACACAGTGAGATGTGTTCATCGTTGGATAGATTTGATATATAATCGTGAATGATATATTTTTGACACAGAGTGTGTTCTCATTGATTATTACAATGTCATTAAGACCCCATTCATTGAATACTTCCTCGGACGTGATAACAGAAATCAAGTTGGGAGCTGATTTGAGGACACATTTGTCCACATTTCTGAGGACAGATTACAGATCACCCCAAGCTGTTTTTTTTTTCTTCCACAATAATTTATTTGAACCCACTGACACAATATCAACACTGATCACCATATAATGTACAGTATTTCTTGTAATGATTAAAACCATGTATTATAGTCAAGTAAACAGATTTGTTGAGTTGATTCGTTCAGTTTTCCCTGATTATCTTGCCATGTCACTCAGACACACCAACATGCTGACATCAGACACATCTATAAAGTCAGACTTGTTGAAATGTTTTTGTCTTGGACAAAAATGACCTCAGCGTGTATTTGTGTACAGGATGTGGGAAGCCAGATCTGATCTGACACGGTCACCGGAGACACATTTTAATGCCAGGTGCGAACAATCATTTTTGGGCTATCCACATGCAATCGGATCACTGACGACAGAGCCTAAGAGTAATTAAAAAAAAAAAAAAAGAAGAGAAATAAAATAAAGACAAATAAAATAAAGTGCCGTGTTAACATCCTCACTCTCAAACTCCGTCCACCATCACAACCTTTTACTGCAGCCAGCTGTTACCAGGCTATAACTGTGACCATGCTGCTGGCTGCCTGACATAACTCAACCCTGGTGTGTTCTAAAATACTGTATGTACTTTCACGGTGTCTACCAAATGTTCACACTAAATCCAAGAACAGAGATATCATCCAGCTTGACTGCAACAGACTTTGTCATGGCCATTACTTCTGTTCTCACATGTTTGTCATCTCCTTGCAGTGCCTACATATGTGTACTTTAAAGCCAGTGTCATAGGTGGCTCTGCTCTATATGTGCCCCTCGGGGAGATACAGAGGGTCAAACCGATGAACCATCAAGGCACGTGATAGCGGCACAGCTGGTGGGAACACATGCAGAGAGAGGTTGTACATATGTTAAGTATTTAACCTATCAAAGAGATTGTAATCCACTGAATTGAGTGGCTCACCATTACAAGTGTCCTTTGAACTTACTTTTAATAAAGATAACACCCACTGTGACCCTTTCCTATCAGGAAACCTCATCATATCCAGATGTGATGAAATAAGGGAGCACATTAAATCCAAGTTTGTCAAATTACCATGCATCTTCTTTCCCATTTTTCCCTTGTTCCTCAATTGATATAATGAGGTTGCACTTGTTGAATTATTCAAGCACTCAATGACAGGAGATTAATTTGACCTCCCCAAAGATACCCTTCACTGATATGAAGGTATATCATTTCAATGGCACTGCCAGCAGGTCTGAAGCCAAACTTGATTTGGGCTGCATATATTGCACCAAAAAACATGGCGAAAGTTGTACATGTACAGTTTAATCAATCAATCAATCAATAAAACAATCAAAATACATTTGTACAGCACTTTTTTTTGCCTCACAAAGTCGTTCCACCTCACACCAAAAAAAACACAAAAAAGGAAATGGTGAAAACACAATCTGTTTGTGTTTGCAAATAAGGAAAAAAATGTGAAGTAATAAGTAAATACTACTAAAAAAGTAAATAAGCATGAGTAAAATAATAAAATACTCAGAATAAAAAAACACACATCAATAATAAATATAGGGATTGACAGAAACTGACTTTTCTTTTAATGAAATACTCAAAAAATAAAACAAAATAAAATGCAAATAAAGGGACAAATAAATAAAAACAAATTCTTCACACTCTGTCCTTGATTGGTTATCAAGCCTCCATTTTGGTAGCTGTTCCAGATGTTGTGTTTGAGCACAGTATGGAGCTTTTATATACAGTAAATATGCTGATCAGTGGGGGGCATCCAGAGTACTCCAGTCCCAAGACTGGATAAATGAGAGGGATGCATAAGGAAGAATATTAACATTCTTTGCTGCCCTCAGGTCTTCAGGAAGTTACACGATAGTATTTCCTCACTTCTTTTGCTGATTCTTCACTTTGTCACATCACATTTCCGTTTCAACACATAATACCAATCATATGTTGACAGAGATGGTTGTTGGATGGGCTAGTGGGTGGGGAATGGTGGAGTGTTTTTCTTTGATTCCTTGATTTTTATCCTGTGAAGCACTTGGAGTTGCACACTTTAGCCAAATGCAGTGGCCTTGTACAGCAGAAAGGATATTGTTCTTCATTGTTTTTTCATCTCAAATGGGAAAAAGCACCAATAGCTGTGTTTCCATTATGGTGCAGTTTGGTATGGATCAGGCTTGCGTTTCAACAGTGCCTTAACCTGGTAGGCATGGTTTGTTGTTGGTTGTTGTCTCAACAAGTCATCAAACCTTATATGATGACAGACTGCAGGTTCCCCAATCAGCTGTCAGTGGCTGTCATGGATGGAGCTGGTCAAGCTCTTCCCTGTACTTACTTTATCATTTCACTTTGGTACCCTATGGGAAGTGCGCCCAAATATGTTCCATTGGGTCCAGGTAGGGCTGATTATTTTGGTACTATTGAAAACACAACCGAACCAAACTGAACCGTTCCACTTGATGGAAACTTGGCTAATGACTGCTTTGTCTAGAAATATGGTGATGAAAGATGGCGGATCATTCCAAGGCTGTAAAAAACAACCAAGAATTATAAGCTCATACAAACATACATTTTTGGTATTACATTTAAGTTTGGCCAATAAACCAGTATCCAGTATCCAATTTTGTGGACATATTGGTGTGTTTTATCCTTGTGTCTTCTTCACCATTACCATATCCTTTTTTTTTTTTTGCCTAAACATATTCATACCCAAATATAGTTATCATCACCCTCATAACCTCAGTATGCAGCAACATATAACACATTAAAACACTAGATCCTAGACTCTGAGTATACATGTAGTAAGGAAAGAGAGGGAATTAATTGTCCCCTATGATCTTGTTCAGCTTTAACTATGAAAAGTGGAAAAATAAATAAATACATATTGAAGTGCGTCTGAAATAAGCCAAGATGCAGTCTGTAGATGAAAGGAAGCACTAGAGCCCGTATGATTCGTGCATGAGAGATGAGATGGGAATTAGAGCATGATACACTACAGTAGGTGCTGTCACATACTGAGCTGCTGCTGTGTACTCCTGTCAGATCCATCTAACTACAAAGCACTTCTGCACACTGCACTCTTTCTCTCACAGAAGGGCAATATCGGAAATTGGAAATAAGAAGGTTTAATGTCAGACGTCAATGTAAGATTCGAAAGTGAAGGCAGAGTTTATCAAATGATACAAAAACTGCAGTTAAATAAGTTGAAAAGAGTGCATCTATTGCAGAGTGGTGTCAAAAAAATATTGTTCAGAATAAAAATTGAACATAATAAAACTGTTCTCTAAGGAGCTGGTACGTCTCCTGCTGATCTAGACTGAATATTCACACATGGAAGCAAACACCCACTGTTTTTATCCTGTGATCATGATAGAGGAGCTACAACACAAGTCAACACACACTTGTATTCTCATCTCATATTCCTTTCTTTTTTCAGGTTACATTATGCAGTCCATAAGCTCCTCTTTTTAAATAATTTACTAGTGTACAGCTTGGTGTCTGTGGGGAACACTACATGAGATCCAATTTCAGGCCCATGTCAGAATCTATGGCAGTCATGCAGATGGTGCATGAATGCACAGGCTGAACAGCTGCTGCTCAGAATGCATGTGTGCAAGCATGTGTAATTGTGCTAATGTGCCTACATGTTATGACTCAGTATTGTATATCTGGACACATGGCAAGAAAAATCTACGTCAACCGTTGGTTATAAACTACTTTTCTGCATTAAGCTTGATTTATGCTCTGCCACTCAACACTTATGATAGTTGCTCTCACTGAAAACATGTCTGCCACCAGAGACACAAGGAAAAACCTGTATGTTCGGGCAAATTGCGAGAACCGAAAGACACAGAAGCATGAAAAATGGATGCTCGGCGGCATGACATGCCTCCACAGTCTGTATTCGCTGGCTCTGATGAAAATAAATGCACATGGTCAGGAGAGGGGAAGGGAAGGGGGAGCATCAGTGGTAAGTTTTTACAACAGTGAGGACAAAGTAGTAGACAATGCATGGATAGGTGTTTACAGTGGTGTTGTAAAAATATGTACTCCGAAACTATAGGGGGGGAGTTCCATAGAGAAAGTGAAAAACTGACAAGACTTGCAAAGTTGCACTTTAAAACAGAGATTGATTTTATTTGGTGAGCCTTTTAACAATATACTACATATTGTACAACCACACAACCACACAAAAATGTATCACCATCCCTTTAGCTGGTTATAAAATGTCATCTGTTATTTATATAAGTCAAAGGTAGTAAAAAATTCAAGGCGATAACACGACAAAAATTGTGAACTTAAGCATCTTTATTCAGCACAAGCGTAAAAGATTCAGTGTCGTGGTGGAAAAGCGCAAGTGTCCCTGTGGATTTAAGAACTGCAGCTGCAGATCAGACTTGCTCTACTTTCCCTTGAGCTCATTCCACGGCGTCTGTGTTGAGGTTGCTGTCTGGGATCTGACTGAGCCTCTCCAGAAGGGAGACTTTCTTTTCTGTCTTTGTTTGAAGACATTGTGTTGTTGATTTACTTACATGTTTAGGGTCACCGTCCCAGCCACATCTGTCAGTGTCTGGTGTTCTTCAGCTGGTGGACAGCCATGCAGATATTATCCTGTAGAGTTGGCCTCAGGATATACAGGCTTTAAGATACGAAAGATGATAGTTAATCAAGATAAAAACCACAGGCAGGAATAATGGAAAAGGACTCTGGTTCTTTTTAGTTGGTTTCTTTCTGAACTGGAGGGACAGCCTGGGGACGTTTGTGCTGCTATAATTTTCTTGATCTAGATAACATCCCAAATCAGACCGAAGGAGTTAAGGTGAATACTTATCTTTTTATTGATAGTCTTAAATTGATGGCAGTTGGCAGGTGAATCCTGGAAGCAGAAAGTTAAATCAGAATGGCAATACTTTTACAGCCAATCGAGTTACAGGTCGTGTGGTCACCTCCCACTTCCAAGAGGCCAACCAACCAATGGACATAGATTAAAATGCCTTTGTATGCAAATGGAAAGACCTACAACCAATCAGACCATCAATCTGGATGCAGAGCAATGGAAAATGTGTCAGCAAATGTGCTTGTTGTAGTTTTCTAGGGGTGATGGCTATCTACTAATGGCGTCCAATGGTTTTTGCTTGGGGGAAGCAATTTCCTTAAAATGGAAGCGCAGCCAAACCAAAAGACTGCTCTATGGTGGCCGCTGTGTTGGGTATACAAATGCTGCTAGATGTAATTTCTCTGTAGTCATTGTGTTAAACCATCCTCATGGGGCAAATTATTCCCTTTTTTTCAAAGATTCCTTAATATTTTTCGAGTCTACAGAGTGAAAAGAAATTGCTGGTAGATTTGCCATAAGTTCACCCATGCTAATTTTGGCATACTTTAGCATGAAAGCACAGGTGTTATTGATAACATTAACATTAGTTCTATTTATTTCCTTGTAAGTCAAGGCAGTGTGACAGTAAACCAGCTATTGAATTGACTATTTACACATTTGATTTTCCTATAGTGACCTGCCAAAATGGGTGCTGTGCAAAGGACCCATTCATGGAAGAAAATGCGTTTACCAAGAATATTTTCATTGACTGTGACCAAAAGTTGGGGGTTTTGAAGAACCACATAATTCTGACCAACATTACTTTTATATGCTGTATAACTGGCAACATTATGGCATCCATCCCACTTTGGATTGAGTAGTTCTCTTATCAAGAAATATGGTAAAGCTTATTAGAAATCCAACACCATGACAATCCAGAGGTGAGACCAGGGAGCAGTTGCAGTCTTATCTGCTTCTCTGTGCTTCTTTTCAAGTTAACACCCCCTCAAAAGATGGTAGAGACTGTGTCTGTCCCCCAACCTACTAAATTGAATAAATCAATAATAAACCAAGGAGGAGTTAGACATTGATATCTAATAAAGATCCACACCAATAATAAAACAGATTCCAGAAATATCACTCTTAAATGAGGACTATTGAATATTAGATCACTCTCCTCAAAATCTGTTTCAATTAATGAAGTAATCAACGACAATCATATTGATTAATTGTGGCTAACTGAAACATGGTTATGGTTATAAGAAGAATATGTGATACCACCCATACATACTAACACCCGTATTCCCACAAGCTCAGGCCAAGGAGTGACAGCATTTTTAAATACCAGTCTGTTAATGGACACTAAGCCTAAACCTGAATATTTTTTTTAAAGCCTTATCCTTAGTCTATCTCATCCTAGTTTAAAATCATACAACCTGGTTCTGATAGTCACTGTTTATTGTCCACCTTATTCAGAGTTTTTGTCAGAGTTCTCTGAATTCTTGTCAGAGTTAGTACTAAGGACAGACAAAATTCAGGTAGATGTTAACAGACTCAAGTCTGTTAAAACACTAAAGTTAATTCAAAATGCTGCAGCACGAGTTCTGACAGGAACTAGAAAGAGAGACCACATCACTGCAGTGTTAGCTTCTTGACACGGGCTCCCTGTAAAGTTCAGAATTTAAAATCCCCCTTACATACAAACATTTAATGATCGGGCCCCATCATACCTTAAGGACTTAGTTTTACCGTATCATCCCAACAGATCACTTTCATCGCAAAACGCAGGCTTACTTGTAGTTCCCAGAGTGGTTCCCTGAGTAGAATGGGAGGCAGAGCCTTCAGTTATCAGGCTCCTCTCCTGTGGAACCAGCTCCCAGTGTCAGTTTGGGAGGCAGACACTCTCTCTCTGTATTTAAAGCTAAATTTAAAACCTTCCTTTTTGATGAAGCTTATGGTTAGAGCTGGCTCAGGGAAACCTGAACCACAATAATTTGTGTAAGTTTTACAAGTACTTCCCCATAATTCAATACAGTAGGTCAGATATGGCATAATCAGTAAGTTGTATAACATCTATAATTATTTAAATTGAAGTCATTTATGAAGGAATCTTTAACTGCATGTAAAATAGCAATTGTTTTTGATATTTCAGTGTTTATGAGATATATAGGCGAGTTAAGCTTTCATCAATCATGACATGAAGAATTTAGTTTCCTTTATTTTTTAATATTTTTGCCTCTGTTACTAAATATAATATAATTAGCTTTTTTCCAGATTCAGTGATAATTTATTTTTATCTAACCATCTTTTTCATTTTTCTAGTTCTTTTTTAACAACATCTAGCACTTGACAACAAAAATTGTGTCATCTGCAAACAGAATACATTTGTTTGGAAACATACATATCATTCAAATTAATTAATCAATTAAAACATTTTTGGCCAAAATTTTGCCTGAAGCACACTGCACTTTATAACTCTAATTTTGTTTTATTTATTTGAATTGGTTTTTTTTATCCATTGATATTCGACTCCTCTAATACCATAATACCATTGCTGATCTACAGTGTCAAATGCTTCTTTTAAATCAACAAAGATGCTTACAAAGTAATTTTTTTTTTATCTCTCTCTTGCATTACGTTAGTTCAGTAAGTTAGTAAGTTCAATTAAATATATATTACTTACTACTTAATATCAAATATTGCCAAATATTTGTCAAATATTTTGGAATTTTGGAAACAAGGATACTGGTATGTATTTTGAAAACAGTTTTATTTATTTTATTTTTCCTGGAAAATCACCAGTAATAAGTGAGAGATTGCAAATATATATAAATGGCTCAATAATCAATTCAATTATATTCTTTACTAATTCCATATCAAAATCTTTGGAGTCGGTTGATCCTTTTCTTGCACACTACTTCACAATTTTCATTATCTCTTCCTTTTCTACCTTACCAGGAAAAATACTATAAGGTCCTCCATTTGTTGTGTTCTCACCAATAGATCTCTATTTTCTACACACTGGACCTTTAAGATTTAATCTTTGCCCCTCCACATGACCAGATAATCAGGGCACAACAGCACCAGCCTGATTTCTCCTCTGACTCTTGAGAGGGTTAAATCAGGCCAAAAATCACGTTGTGTGAGCCCAGATTTAGATCCACAGATAAACATGGGAACTCATTTCCCGCAGTGAGCTCAGCTGCTCAAGTTCAGAAGCAGAAACATCCTAACCTCTGACACTTGTTCCACTGTAGGATACTTTACATATAGACTGATATCATCATGTTTTGGTTTATTTAGTCCCAAAATGGTTTATCTGTTCCCAAAATACAGGTCAATGGGTCCTCGGGACCAGTTTACACCCTATAAGTACAATGTAAACAGTTCAACCTTTCACTCATCACTACACATTACCTTTTACTCACTAGCTGTATTGGCAAACTTTTGGCATACAAAAACACCTGGCATCAGAATCCATTTTCATGTGCAAACACTGCACATAAAGAAATATGTGTTTGCATGCAAAAATCAAATGACAGACGACGCTTTATCAGTATGTTGATCATAATGTTAAGGGAATGTAAATACTGTAGCAGTGGCCACAGATAAGTCAATATATATGAAAACTGAAGAGTGTAAAAGTCTAATATCTGAGGTCAGAGGATGTCAGATGAGTAGCAGACCACATCTGAATATGCTTTGCACATAGAGGAAATGGTGCTTTCATGGACGTGGGGAGGATGGGGGTCCGTGGTCAAGTTGGAGCTTTCAACTGCCGCTCTGGGCTTTATAAAACGAGAAGGAGTTTGGGACACCAATTAACACTCAAGAGACAAAAGGGTGATGAAAGAGTGGACCAGTGATCCAAGAATGGACTAAAATGTATAATTTCAATACTCTACACTAAACTGTGAAGATTTGCACTTAAATCAGCAAATTACTAGATACCCATAAATGCTGGTTTACACCTAAAAGTTGGAAAGATATTCATAGATTTGGCATGTGATCCATAATATGCAAGTGAAAAGCAGTTAAAACACAGAGAGCACCTCAGTATAATTGACAGTTAGCCACACCCTTATATTTTTTTTTTCACATATTACTTGGCTTTTTACTGTACAGTATGTGCAGAGACCTGCTACAAAGTGCAATACAGAGGAACCTCCGAACATTGGTTGTCCACTGGTGATTTTTATTACCTTTTATGACTTATTGTCTTTTAATTGGTATTTATATTCAAAAAATTTACATTTATGCAGTGCAGTGTCATGACATTTCACATTCAATGTGTTCCTTTGGTCATACTACAGCTCTTGGCTTACAAAAATGTGACTTTGTTTATTTATAAATTAAAATGTGTTAAATATTGAAATACTGAAAGCATTTTTGGATGCAGGAAGCAGGAGAGGTGAATATGAAATAATAAAGGGGTCATGATAGCAGCACCAGTAAGAATTTAAAATAACATTTGCATATGTGAACAGCAGCTATAGAAGATTAAATACATATTTTTATACATCTAAACATTTTAGGATTCACATCCAGAATGTAATCTAGATTAGTGTTGTGATATTTCTGTTTACTGGAGCCAATTAAAGTCTCAGGACAGATGTAAGAAAACAATACTTTCTCCAATGTGACTCTGCATCAAGGGGGGCAAAGACAGATGCCAGTAATAGAAAAGTCCAGAGATGTTATCAGTTGCAGGAGAATGTGAACTTGAAATTGTTTGTTATGTGGACATGTGCCCACATGGAGAGTTCACAGAGACGTGGCAGAGATCTGATAGACCACTATCCTCCTGCATATTTGACAGGTCAGAGGTCATGGGCTCGCTGAGACAGATGGTATTTATTTCATTAAGTGCCATGTACCTCGCAGTTAACCTGAGGGAGTGCAGTCCTTAGAGTCTTGAGTCGGCACGTTTGATGGAGGACATATCTCTCCTCCCATCGTGAGGGAGGAGTGAGAGGCCCTTGGGCTCCAAACCATTCAGAAATTAGCAGTTGACATATTGTTATCAGGAGTAAACTGCTTTCATATTTTTTTTCCACACTTGTTAAACAGTGACAGGCTAAACTTTGCTTTGAAAAATGTCACATTTGTTTTTTAAGGGAAGAATGCAGGGCCCATATTTCTCAAACGTCAATGGCTATCTAGTAGTGGCATCTAACGACTTTTCCCTGGGGAGAGCTCCGTGGAGCAATCGCTTAAAATGGAAGCAACCACAGAGTCAAAGGACAGTTACTCTTCAGTGGCCTGCATGTTAGGTTTTCATAAAAGCTGCTAGCTGTTGTGTCTCTGTCGTCGTTGCGTTAAGTCCACCTCTAGTGTGCTGAGGAACAACCCGTTTGAGATCGGTTCCCCTTTTGTAGAAGATTCTGTGCTTGGCTAAAATGGCATCCTCGCCAAAGTGTCTGCAGAGCAAAAGCAAATCACTGGCAGATTTGGCAGGGTTCACCCGGGCTAAAGGAGAGCAACATAAAAATGTGCTGTGGAATTGTGTAATTCTCACATGACTGCAATTCAGAGAGCTGAATTTGTCGTTGCTCAATTGCTCAATTGCTCAATCAGTCAGGTTACAGGTCAGGATTTTCAGTATACATAATGCAAAAATCATCCGTATTCAAACTCTAAACTCAGGAATGCAGTGAAATGACGTGGCTAAAATATCTAAATGCAATTTTTCCGACAGTGCAATATTGTTATTTCTTTGCCATGCACCTCACAGCTAACCTGAGGGGGTGCAGTCCTCACTGATGAGTTGGCACGTTCGATGGAGGACCTTTCTCTCCTCCCTGTGAGAGGCCCTCGGGCTCCAAACCATGCAGGAATTAGCAATTGACATATTGTTATCAGGAGTAAAGTGCTTTCATCTTTTCTCAGCACTTGTTAAACACTGACAGACTAAAATTGGTTTCTTGTTAACAGATGTAATTTTGCCAGTTTCTTTGCCTTGAAAAACGGCGCATCTGTTTTTCAGGGCCCATATTTTTTTCAAACATCAAAGGAAAATAGGAGTCCTGGCATGTTAAGTGCTTTGCTAGGGAGGAAAGTTCATGGATGTGTAGAACTTGAGAATGTAAATATCTGCACCAATTTTCATACCATTCAGCTTCTTCGTTAGATTTGAAGATAATGACTTAGTGAGCTCATTTGAGAACATAGGTTATGTTCCATATACGATTTGATTTATCATACACATGCATTTGTACAAATTCCACTATTCATACACATGCATTTGTACAAATAGCATATTGCTATATGCTATTTACAATCAGTCACTTTAGAGTCTGTATGTAATCTGCATGCATTTAAACTGTGTAAGGAAGGCCAAAGACGACTACATCACCAATAAGTTTCAATCGAGAACCCTCTTGCAGTGAGAAAAGTGGTTACAGTGGGTACAGTTATTTACCTGTGTATACATATAGTACAATAAAAACCAAGAAAAGCTTATGAGAATATCAACATGAAATAGTTTTTTTTTTTTTTTTTTGGAAATGTCAGTTCATTTCAGCATCAGTGTGATATCACTGAGGGGAAGGACGACACAAAACGATGAGGATATTTCATTATTTTGCGCTGTCACTCAGCACGGATGGTTAAATTAATGAAATAATGATTTAATTAAAGTTGGCAATATAATATGGTTTTAATTACACAACAATATCAATATAACTGTTACCTGTAACACTAAATTAACAGCACTAACACTGAATCATAATTAGCTCTGATTTTACCTACTGGCTGCTGACGGAAAATTTACTGGCATTTCATATTTCTGCCACTGCTCTAGTACTGGATGATCTTCTGTAGGTTTATTGTCAAAGTGAAACAAAAAGACATAGGGACACCTGGTGGCTTCTTCAAATTTGAAGCTTTTAGACACAGTGCATTTCCTTATTCCACAGAGGAAAATATTTTGCATGGAGCTTTGCATCCACATTCCTGTCTTGTTTGTGACACACGATACCTGTTTTTCTAGAAGCCATTTTATTTTTCAGAGTTGTCCTGCCGGCTTCATAAAGCTACACAACTACAGACCAGAAATGCCAAACCGTAAGTCTCACACAAATATCACATCTACTTACATGTTTCTGCTGCCAATTTCCCAAGTCCGTATTGCAGCAACTAACCGACAAAATTTTATTAGTAATCCTAATGTGGACCTCATATATATTGTCACATATGAAGTCAACAAATCAATTTAGATACATACTCATTTTAATGTCTTCTCTGTGGCTCTGAATGTTGGAAACACTAGCAGTATGCATTATGTAAAAAATACCCTTATACCCGTAAAATACCTAATTGCAATTTTTCTCACAGAACATTCGATTTGAATTGCAATATGACATGATGGGTAGTGGTAGGATGCCATTGCAGTACACTGAACCACCTAATTATTTTTTAAGGCAACAGGATACGCCACACATGGACAGACAATGTAAGGTTTAGAGTCTCCTGGAGGGTTAGACATGCCAGGTTGAAGAGGAAATCCCAGGGAACCAGACAAGAACCAGGTACGGCTGAAGTAATACTCATGGTCAGAGACAGAAGGCAGCCACGTTTACCATGGAGCAGGCAGAGGAGACAGATTGGCAACAGGTAAGCAATCCTAGAGTGAACACTTGCAAGTCATGCATAATGCAAAAGAATAATCTGGCAACGAGGGACTGGGCTGAGAAGGTTGTGTAGCAGGCTGATGAGTGATGAAACGCAGGTTTTGGGATCAGGTGAGTTGAGAGAGGGGGGAGTCCTGGAGCGGGAAAACCAGGTGAGGACTACTGAACATGTGTGGCTGACAGAGTGGAGCAGGAGCAGGGAAGGTGATGAGAAGTGCAGACTGTCACATATAATGTTGTAAGTCAAGCTTAAGTTGGATATTTACTCATATCAACATAAAACATGATGCAGATATCATGAAAATATTAACTGTTATATCTTAATGAATGAGAACATAAAGATCCAACCTTAAGTATATGAATCATTTCTTATATTTATGTATTATATGTATTACTGCTGGAATATAATGCAGAACAATCATGAAATAGGACCAGAAAAATTCAAGTGTGTCATTTTCTACTTGCATTGTTTCACATTTCAATACCTCCACTAAATTCCTCTCCACTGTTGAGTGGAAGCAAATGCAAAATTGGGGTATTGATTTACTTTGCCATTAATTTACATGCCAAGTGAATACGGAACACTGGGATGTCAGTCTTGGTGTTGCTGGGAGGGTTACCTCTGATGCAGGTTGACAATCTGGCCGCTCTTCATCCACCAAACTTGGTGTTTCAACTTTTTTTGTGCCCTTCTGCCAGACCTTCATCTTCCCTCAGGACATTGTGTGGCCATCCAACCCCCTCCAGCGTCACTGCAGGCTGGCCAAGATGACAGCAGCATAGCAGGGCCTGTGGCTAGTTAACTGTAGCAGGGAAAATCTATTAGTTACCAGCTGAAATACTCTATATAATGAGAGGAGAAAAGTGAAAATGACAACAGGAGGTACTAAGAAAAGAAATGGTACATTAAACATCTATTGATTCTCACCTAGAACTGTCAGGCCCATAAGTATCATCGTCTACTCCATGGTGGCCGTTCTGATGAGGCTCAGTTGAGCCAAAGCTCTTTGGAACTCAGCTCAGCTGATTTTAAACTTCGGGGTTTGGTCTTCTCTCTGTAACTTTTCCACCACATTTGCTACATCTGCTGCTACTGTTGCTCCATTGCCCTCATCTCCCCTCATTTTCTTCTTTCACATCTGTTCAATATTCTATCAAGTATATTGCTTTTTTTACTCTCTGCTCCAGCGTCCTAGTTTCAAGACTTGCAGGTTCACCAGAGTCTGTCTACATTTTTCACCACCCGTTTATTTATTTATTTTATTGTATGACCCTCTCAATAAACATTCTTTTAACTATACTATCATCAGTTGACCCATAGTGCCCGTATTTGGTCTTTAAAAGCTATCCGGGAATATATTCCTGTATTACATCTACAGTACATATTAAAGTGAAGGCCCATGGGCCACATACAGCCCGCCATTCTATTGCATTCAGCCTGCGAACTAAATGTGGTCTTCTTTTTCAATTACTGAGTAGAGCAAGTTATTGGCTAAGATGCATGTGGCTACAGGCCTGTATGTGTGGTTCTACTCAAATACAGCATAGGAAATCAGGTAAGAAGGATTAAAAGTACAGTACTATGCTGCTGATTTCGAAGGAAAATCATTCATAAGTAATTTTCCACATAATCTTTTGCGCTCTTCCACATTTATGTTCTTGAGTATGATGTGCTTCACTTTGAAAACAGTGCTTCACTTTGAAACAGTTGTCCAGTGTTGATATTTAGCCTTTCTATTCCATGGGTAAATCAATACATTTGATTTTATGTAAAAAGTATCCACTGCCTCCACTGTGTCCTATATACAGGAATGTTTTTATCCTATATGCCGAACTGCTCACTGCAAAGCCTGATCATGTGACACACATGCATCACTACATTCATTCCATGTCCTGCCACCTTGCAGCAATTTAATCTTACTACATTTCATTACCTCCACCAAGAAGGTTATGTTTTGCCAGCATTTGTTTTTGCCTGTCTGTCTGTTAGCAAAATAATTTTGATGAAATTTTCAGGAAAGGTATGTCATGGAACAAGGAAACAGTGGTGATCCAGATTGCCGTGTGGATCCAGGAATTCTTCTGAAGGAGTATTTATCTTTGCTTGGCGGAGATCTGCACTCTTTGAGTGCTTCTAGTTTCAAATTTGATTTCTCTCTGATTTCTTTATTTAATCTCTAACCAATGTTTGTTCTGAACTGGGTTAGGGTTAACCCTAACCCTTTGACCCTGTCTGGCCCTGGACTTGGACAAAGTTTGACACCCCTGCTCTACAGTACGTGCAGGTCCATCATTGTAGTACCTAAGGCTGCCTCTTTATGGTTGACCAAATGCAAGGTTTCATTGGTTGTTTAGTCACTGTGGGAAAAAAAATGAAAAAACTGAAAAAAACAAAGTCACTTTAGTTTTTGAATCAGAATAAGTGACGTCTTTAATTGCTTTGTTGGTGTTAACAAGTGCCGGCACTGTTGTAAAAACCATCCTTAAGAAACAATTTATAACTTATGGTGGTGGTGTTACAGGTTGATAAAGTACTGTGTTGAAAATCACCAAAATATTTTGTCTACTACCTGGTTGATCTGACATTTGCTGTGGTGTGCTTCATGGGTGTGCGCTATTGCACTTATTGAAAAGTTAATAATTCACAACCTCATTATAAATTGTGATCTGGTTTAAAGTTAAACTTTAAACCAGATCACTTTTTCCCCTAAGGGCTGTTTTTCTCTTCAGTTATTCTAGCTTTGCCTGTTTTCCATTTCTTTCAATTCTGCTGCAGAGAGAAGATGACATAATGTGGCACATGAAGGAAAATTTAAGAATGTGAATTCAAATAAAGAATAGTTATCAATAAATCAAATCATAAATGAATCAAAGTTTATTTGTATAGCCATTTACAACACCCATAAGATACCCAAAGTGCTTAAGACAAAAATAAGAAAACATACAATAAAAAAAGCTGAAATAAAATGTACAATCACTGAAAATATAATCTTTACATCATGCTGACCATAGCAAACCTCTGTGCACTTCAAGATTCAGGAAGTAGAAGATGACCTGGTGACATCAGAACAAATGCCAGGTGACATCAGAACCATTTGTCACACTAGCCTAAAAAATAAATCTAAGTGAAGCTTTCCCAGTATGCCACAACACTTTATTCCAATCAGGACCCACATATTCACAAAAAGGTGATTCTGTTGCTAAGGTTAGGCTGTTTGTCGACCCCTTGCTCTTCTATATGAGGGTCATGGTGGAGCTGGAGCCAATCCCAGCTGACAATGGGCGAAAGGTGGGGTACATCCTGGACAGGTCGCCAAGCTGTTACAGAGACGAACAACCTGTCAGGGTTCGGCTTCCGTGCTTCCTGTCTTTTATTTTGTTACCACTGTTTGCTTCCTGTTAGTGTGCTTTCCCCCTTAGGTGACTTGACTGTTCTGCTCGGTGGAACCTCTTCTCACGCACCTGCAACCCATTTCCTTGATTATCCAGGTCCTTTTTATACCCTGGTGTGGGCAACGGCAGGTGTCAGCGCGTCTAGTCAAGTACCGTGGTAACATGCAGTCTGCACACACGTTGTTCTCTCGCCAACATAGTTAGTAGTCGATTTTTGTTTTTCCCACGGCGTACTCTCATGACTTTTTTCCCTCTCTTTTCTAGTCCACCTCCCGGAGGTCTCCGCCCGGCAAGCCAGCTCGAGTCTCCGCGTTTTTTGTTGATTAATTGGCTTGGTTTTTGTTTTCTGTTTATTAATAAACTCCAGTAACCCGTGAGCTTTTTGACCGGACAGTCTGCTTTCTGGGATTCCACACTACCAACACGATTCATATCATCACACAACCATTCATTCTCACACTTTTGGACTGGGAGGAAACTGAAGTACCCAAAGAAAACCACAATCTCATGGGGAGAACATGCAAATTCAACTCCACACAGAAAGAATCCAAACTGGTGACCTTCTGGCCTTGAGGCAACAATGCTAGCCACTGCCCCACAGTGTGAGCACAATGTTTCACAATGTTTTGTGAAAAATACAGCAGCCTCGTACCTACGGTGTTCATGAGGTGTCATATGGAGGAGGCACGGGAATGTGAATAGCAGCGGAAACAGGAAGTTAGCCAAAGACACCATCGCTGACAGCAGCTTAAAACTGAAGGCGCAAAACAACATGATCTAAACCTTTGAGATAATATGACAGTATCTGTTATAAATTTTGTTATATATGTAATGATATGCTGTTTTGTGTTTGCGTTTCCCCATTTGGAACAAGAATGAGTACCCTTTTTGTTTTCTTGTTTTTTTTTTATTTCTCCAGGTAATGGCAAGCCAGATGTGGTGAAAGGAGACCAGCGATTGGCTGATGCCTGGTGGTAGGAGGTGTCCTCCTGGAAAATGAGTGGAGAGAGTGAAATCTGTTGAGGCAACAGTGCGTTTTAGACCATAACAAACTTAGTATAACCTGGCACAGTTCTGTGTGTCTAGTGTAGCCAGTGAAAATATTGTTGTACATTACATTTTTGTGTTTAGCCACGGTTTGATAGGAGTGAATCACTTTTCCTTGAGTTCCTTGAGTTTTTCTTCCGTTTAGTTGGCTTTGGAGGTAGAGATTATTGTGGGTCTTTGCTTTGGTTTAGTCAGTTTCTGGTCAGTAAGGAGCTGGGATTTTTGTTTGTTATTTTGGCTTGGATTCGTGCATGTTTTTATGTTATGCTCTTCCCCTAGGCCAGGTATAACAATATTGTAAGTGACATTATCTATGACTTATACTGTACATAGCTGCAAACATCTGCAGGTGAAACTGCAACTTCAATTTTCTTGACACTGGAGATGAATAGAAGTTATTTTCCAGTGCTTTCTGTCACAACACCGATGTTCCTCCTCTGCTGAAAATTGGGTGGGTTGCCATATTTTATTTTTGAGTCTCTTCTGTTGGGTCACCATCACTGAAGCTTTAACTCTGGTATAAGAGGAAGATGTATGTATGGTAATTTATATTTCAGTTACCAGTTAGTTAACTTGAGTTTGTGTGACTTCAGATCAGTCACATGCTCTGACTTTATCCTGCGACTACATAGTGTAAATCTCACTTCATTAAAAAAATTAATTGTTCATGTTCAACGCGAAAATAAAAGTTCTCCTTCTCTAATTCTGCAGTTTTTTATGTGATCAGTGTTTTAATTCGGCACCATTTCTTTTTTGGACATAATCAGTTTTTGTTGCACCACTTTTGTAAACAGAATTTAATATAGATGTCTCCATGGTCCCAGAAAGCAGTAGTGACAATTAAACAACATTTAGTGAGGAAAATGCTCAAATGAGTCCTCCAAAAGTGATTGGAAAGGATTAAAAACAATGCTATATACATTTAACATCTGTGAAAAAGGCAAATGCATTTACAAGTACTCAATGGAATATATGTAAGATAGGACACGCGGTGTCTTGGATTACAGGGTGAGAGTCAGTTAATGGCAGAAACATACAAACATTACATCGCTACTGAGTTTTAGAATGTGCCCAAAGAAGCTGGCCTTCACCCTACATGCTACAGGTGGTTCATAGATAAAAAAAAAAAAAAAGTTGGGTCCAGAACAGGCCTTCCAATTCCACATGCTGGTCCTGTGCTTCCTGCCCTGTGTATAATCTGCAAGACAAGTGACAAGCACATCACTGTGGCGGTAAAATGCCAGATCTGTCACAGGCAGAAACATGGTCAGCAGGTAGGTAAAACCATAATTCCCTAATATTATAGGAAATTAGGATGTTTTCTAATATGGAGAGAAAATATCAAGGTCCTGATGCTTCAAACTGTACAAAACTGTTTCATAAGTTTCATATTAGTTTCATAAGCTAAGTTGGTTTCCAGTGTGAATATGTTGTATTTTTATTCATATCCTTGTGATTGTCTTTTACTGTATTTGTATGTTGCAGGCAGGATACATTGAAGAGGAGGCGACAGATTTATGTCGGTGCCAAAGAAATGCTTTGTACTTTTCCAGCACTTTGTTGTCTCTGTTCCAACTTTTTTGAAATTTATTGCCACCATAACATTTAAAATGTGCTAATATTTATTCATGAAATTGTGAAATGTCTTAGTCTCAACATCTGATATGTTGTTTATGTTCAATGGGGAATGAAATATGGGTTTTAAGATTTTTAAATCATTGCATTCTTTTTTTTTTATTTACATTTTACACAAAGTCCCAACTTTTTTTTTGTCTACATTTTTAAACATAAATATGATGCAATACCAAAAGAAATTGGACTATCAGTAGTATTTTCTCTTACTTTTCTTTTACTTTTTTTTTTTCTTCCTTTAAGCTTATCATCCATTCCCGATTCTTGGCTGCAGCTTGACAGATTCCCCTCCTTCAGCTTCTCAGTGGAGCCACTGGGAGCAACTTGTTTGCAGTCATGAATTTATTTTCCAACATCATAGCAAAATGTTACACATGCTTTTAGACACTGCTGCTTATAAACCATATCCATGAAAACTTGCACGCAGGGAGAAGAGTCTCCAGAATCTGCATCTGAATACATATGAATTCATCACATACACACACAGGATGTGATCTGGCTCTTCAGAGCAGTACATTGATTTGTGGCTCACAGAGCTGGAACATGGTTCTCATGGCCCCTTCAAAGGCTTCACTCTTTGCACCATAAGGCCCAGAGCTCCATTCCAAAAAAAAATGCTAAGTAATAATATAGTTTCAGTTTCACTGACTCTCAGTGACACATCTTTTCAACAATTACTAACCAAACCAGTTTATATAATGCCATAGCATTTTCATATATATCTATACATCTATATAATGAGATTTTGTGTTATATTTAAGGTCCAATTGCAACGGATTGAAGGGTGTACCTCGCCTTTTTCCATTTGTCAGGGTGTGGTGTATATTTGCTATACTCACTCCACACATTTAACATTTTGTGTGCAGTCAGAAAAAAAGGGTACATTTTATTTATTATTATTACTTGTGATAGAGTAACTGTATGTACTAGAAAATGGTGAAACATTTTGATCAGTGTTTCCCAAATCTCTAAATGAATCCTCTATGACAGCGAAGAAAAAAAGCTTAAATCGCCAAACCTTTCAAATTTTATTAAAAAAACAATTCAAACCTTGTTGCAGCCCTAACCCTAACTACTCCCCTTCAATGTTTATTTTATCTCAACCGCAAGCTCAGACCTGAGAGTGAATACTTAACATTACAAAATGATATTTTAATGGATTTTAAAGGGGGCTTTTAGTGCCCTAAGGCACTTATTCATTTTTATAGACATATCATAGAAACATTCCCAATGAAGCATTAATACAAACAAACTTATGAAAACATAAAAACTGAAAAACCATAAAAGGTGAGTTACTGAACTAACTGTTTGCCTAGTTCAGTGATATTTGTGTGAAGATGTCTTTCTGATGGGGTGCAACAAAGGTAGAGTCAAACAAATGATACTCTTAAAATTCTTATGTTTTGAATGTATGCGTTTTTTGTTTGTTTGTTTTTTTGTTGGTGATAGTTCTTTGACACATGTAGAAGGTAAAATGCATTAAGAAGTATGCAGTGTTGTCATGGATACCTGTTTCAATATGGATGTACAAGGACCTACAGGAGGTCAGAGGCTACAGTGTGTGACATATGCCCACTGCTGCCAAGTACCAGAACAACTTTTCTTTAAAGTGAACAAGCTCGAGGTGATTGATTCTTCACTCACAGTGTGTGTGTGTTAGGTAGATGTAGCCCTTTGAACTTTAGAGTTAAATTGGTTCATAAATAGGAATAAATAAGTACGTTTTTAAAAAAAAAGTAAGTTCATCAATAGAATAAATAGGATTCAAAAGGTTAAAATACTTTCATATTACATGATGCATTTCTGAATTTGATGTGTTTATTATTTACATGTTGTGAAATGCACTTTTGTTTCTTTAATGATTGTCACAGCATTATATTTGTGTTAAGAGCCAATCACAGTCGGGGTCAAAGGGGAAGGATGGAGAGAGACGGAGCGGGGTATGCATGCACGGAGTGAGAAGAACGTGTGGTATATTTGTATAGTGGAATATGGACATTTGTATTAACTTCTGCCATTGTTAGGGGAAAGTGTGCGAACAGGACTCTTTCAGTGACCTAAATAGTGATAGTTAGGAGTTTGAGTGAACAACTCAACCGTAACGTAGCGTTAGCTGCGCAGTCGGTGGCTACTATGCTAGCATAGACTTTGCTAAAAAGCTAGCGGCAAGCTAACTTCAATAGCGAAGCTGTGTGAAGTGACGAGCCTGACGAGTGGGACGAGGACTCGAGGGAGCCGGACTGGTTGTCGAGCGGAGGACCGTGCCATCACCGTCGGCTGTGTGAACCAACCCTGCAAGGTGTGTGACGTGCCTGCTTTTCTCTCATCGCCTGTTCCCGTGGCCTTGGACGGTGTGTGTGTGTGTTCAACAACAATTAAAGGTACCTGTTTTATTTTGCCTACGGGTGAAACAGCCATTTGTTTGAGGTTACAACGTACCTGAGCTACGTACAAGCCTGCAACTTAAGACTGGATCTTTTCTATTAGTTATTAATTGCCTTGGCTTTAGGTTTATTTCTTTATTCTTTGGTTTAAAGAGCTCATTGTTTTATTTGACCTTTGGAACTGAACATTGGAATGGAATGGTGTACTGAATTTTTTATGTACATAAGTAAATAGTTCTTATATTTTCTAAACCTTGTGAATATTTATTGGCACTGGGGTATTGTATTAAGGTTAATAGCAACATTGATTGTAGATGTTACTGAATTACAGTGTATATTTTGACTCTATAAATGTGAGGGTGATTGAACAGACATTTAATTGATTCAGGTTTGGTAGTCTGACCAAGATAATATATAATACAGACTTAAGAAAGAGAGTGCATTATTTAAAGAACTCAGGTTAGCCACTCCTAATAAAGCTAGAATAGCAAAGGGGCGCTACATAGAGAAACAGAGTGAGAGTAGGAATTAAGACAGTATAAACTTGTAGTATGTCTAAACATGATTATTTTATGTTTTCATTCTATTTTTTTTTATTTTGGTTAATCACAGAAGTTCAATAGTGAGTCACACTTTTTCAGGTTTTTGTATTAATTGTCCATTATTATTTATAATTTTATATTAGAAATTAAAGCAATTATTGTCTCTTGATTAGGAATCAAATCAAATTGACTTTTTGAACTTCACTTTTCAATGTATTTGATAATTTCAAATCAAAAGATATGCCATAAGCCTGAGGTAACACTCTTTCAAGTACTACTCCTTATCACCACCTTCATTTCCTTACTTCATTGACAAGTGGTTGCTACATGATCCTGTTGATATGCAGCTCTGTAGATATGTAAGTGGCTCAGAAATGCGGGCTGCATTTATGTACCATTTTTAACGGCGTTGCAGGGCACTGTACAATAATCAAACAATGCAAGTTTTAAGAATCAATGAAGAAATAGATAACTATAATGTAAAACAATAAAAAAAATTGAAAATTACAAATATGCCATGCAGTGCATGCCTTAAAAAAGGATGGCCTTAAAAAGAAGTCATCCTAACTATACAAATATCGTTTCCACACAGGACATCAACTTCCACATTATTTTTACTAGCAGTTACAGAACAATTTCCATCGTAGGTCAAAGTTGCCATTGTTTTTTTAAATGGATACCACATTTATGTTTGCCTTATCTTTACCATGAAGTGCAAATATATTATTTGCCTCATATTAAATTGAATCAACATACAACTTATTTGGTGTACATTGGAGCATTATAACCAGTACTCTAGTTTCATATTATTTTAAATTTCTATTCCCTATCTGTGTTTTTTTTTCTCCAGTGAGTGTTACTTGTCAGTCAGTAATCTTAGTCATGATATTTGACTGGATATTTGTCTTTGTGCTCAGTCGAACCTTCAACTGAAGGCTGAACCTTCAACACAACCAACAGCTGAGTTTTCATCATGATACAATTTGGTATGGTACAGTAGGGTATGGAATGGTAAGGTTTGAAATGGTAAATCCCTGGGTCAGGCTTGTGTTTCTACTGAGAAGAGTACCTTTACTTGGTAGACAGGACGCCGTGGGTGGAGCCAGTCTAGCACCACCCTTACTGTACCATGCTGTTTTACTCTGGTAGCCCAAGGGAAGGGTGCCAAAGAAATGGAATGGTAGGGGCTGATTATTTTATTCCTATTCCCTATCGTAAAGCAAAATAAAATGCATAACGTACTGTACCAAACCATTCCACTCCGTGCAAACACAGCAAAATCTATTATAAAAAAATTATATACTTTGTTATAAAAAGTGTAAGTCAGTGTGTAATGTATAATTTCAGCAGACTCTCTGCAGAACCTTCTCTCTCCCTCTGCTAAACTGTCAACATGACTTGCTGCTTCACATCAGACATGCTATCAGTTTGTCTGTCTGTCTGAATTTAATTATCCATTTTGCATGGATGGAGCATGAGTGGAATGATTCCTTTTGTTCCCATGATCCAGCTGTGCAATGAAACTTGCACCCCCACAATTAGTGACAACTGAGTGATGGAGGGCCAAAGACTTTACAATAGGCAAACATGTTCCATGTACACACTCAACAAAAGCACATATTCACTTCTCCCTCAGTGCGCTTCCAGCGCTGGAGGCAACCTTCAAATTGGAGAATTATGATTTTAGGGCCCAAAACGAGTACAGATGTGATGTGTAATTTTCCCTCATCAGATTTCCACACTGGCTTCAGCCAGCAAGGAGTCATTTGTTCCTCTATAGCTGTTGCCACAAAGAGGAAACGTCAACTTTGCCCATCAAAATGAATCCCATCAAATCATGCAGACCTCCAGTCAAACTCCACATGCCCGTCTCGACTACTCTTCACCTCAACAGCGTCTTGGGTAAAAACCCACTTAACATAATTTATTGTTATTCTTTGACATTCAGTCGAGTTGTTTCTCAATTGCCACTGCTGCTGACAGGAAACATTCCTCTTCTCCCATCACTCTCACCAGGGCCTTAATTTCGATGAAGAGTACTGATTATGGCTGCAGTGAAATTATGTCCTGATCTGTCATGGAATCATTAGATTGTATTAATGATTCTATCAATAACACTCTGTTGAATGTGAGTGATGTAGAGGCACAGCACATCTCTGAAGGTTCTGTCAGAGAATGAAGTGCTCGCGTCACTGGAGTTTTTTGGTGCCAAGTAAAGCTGTAATCAGTCGTAAAGGGATGGTTCAGGCTTTTTGTATGAGGTGCAGTGTTTAACACACAGCTGACTGTGCCTTGCAAGTTTACTGTAAGCTCCATCAGAAAGTTCAGATCTGCATACAAACAATTCATAAAAGACCTACCTGAAACAATTAATCAACATGGTTTCCAGTCCAACCTAACCTTTTCCTTGTGCTCCCAAATTAATTTCACTTACTGACACTCGTCCACAATGTTTTAAGTAATGATTTAAATGTATACTATAACAAAAAAAAAAAATATATATATTTATTAGCTATGTTGATTTTTCTTTCCCCCAAAAGTTGCTAAAATTACATCAAGGACCCTATTAATCTTAATTATCCTGATAATGGTAAATGGGGTAAACTGTTAATTTGACTTGTGACTTGTTAATACTGTCTAGCTCTGTAACATAGAGCTTTAGTGAGTCATTCCTAAATAAATGTCTGAAATTTTATTCAAAGGCCAAGTCTATCTAATTGACAGTAACTAACTACATTACCTTTGAGTATGTTTATATACTGTAAGTAATTACCTCAAAATAAAAATAGCGAGGTTTTGTGCAATAAGCCTTTTATGTGTACTTTAGCCAAGGACCTTTAGAAAAAAGGACATCCTTTCTGGTACATGAAGGCCACTGACTAATAATTACACACTGGAACGTTAGGATCTTTTTTTACCACAGAAAATAAATAAAAAATAAAAATTAATTAATTAATTAATTAATTAATATATATATATATATATATATATATATATATATATGCAATGAATGACGGGGTCTTCGTTCTCTTATTTTGGCCAGTCTAATACCTGCACTGTTACAACGAAGCCATGCTGTTGTAACACGTGCATAATGTGTCTTGGCATTGTCTTGCTGAAATAAGCAAGGACATCCCTGGAAAAAAGACATTGCTTCCTTAAAAAGATAGTGCTTGGATAGCAGCATATGTTGTCCAAAACCTGTATGTATCTTTCAGTCCTAATGGTGCCTTCACAGATGTGCAAATTACTCATGCCAATGGCACTAACACACCCCCGTACCATCACAGATGCTGGCTTTTGAACTTTGAGCTGATAAGAGTCTGGATGGTCCCTTTCCTGTTTAGCCCAGAGGACACCATGTTCATGATTAAAGACCACAGCTCACTTTTCTACTTTGTGTCACTTCATCTCAGACGAGCTTGGGATTTTAACTTGCAGTTGTAGATGCAGCAAACAAACGGTCTTAAGTGACAATGGATTTCCTGAGCCCACATGGTAATATCCTTTACAGAATGATGCCAGTTTTTAATGCGGTGTCATCTGAGAGATCAAGACCATGGGCATTCAATATTGGTTTTTGGCATTGCTGCTTGCGTGCAGAATTTTCTCCAGATATTTTGATGATACCATGGACAGTATATGATGGAATCCCCAAATTCCTTTCCATTTTACATTGAGAAATGTTGTTTTAAATTGTTGGACTATTTTTTCATACAGTTGTTTACAAAGTGGTGCACCTTGCCCAATCCTTGCTAATAAAATACTGAACCTTTTGACAATACAATTTTTTTATACCCAATCATGACACTCACCTGTTTCCACTTAAACTGTTCCCCTGTGGAATGTTCCAAACAAGTGTTCTTTGAGCATGTCTGTGAAGATTCTCAGTCATCCAGGTCATGGTATCCAAAAGTGTAGCAACAAAAAGGCAACTGGACTTAGTTGAATTTCAAACAGAACTGAAGAAGCCTCTTGGATGAGAGGCGAAACGTCTTCAAGAAATTCAACTAAGTCCAGTTGCCTTTTTGTTGCTACACTTTTGGTGTTCTTTGAGCATTCCTGAATTTACCCAGTCTTTTGTTGCCCAGCTTTTTTGGAACGTGTTGCAGGCAACAAATTCAAAATGAGCGAATATTTGCAAAAAACTGCAATACATTGTATCACTTTGTTTGAATATTAAATATCTTGTCTTTGAAGTGTATTCATTGAGACATGACAGAAACATGAGCATAATATTTACTGATTATACAGTATTTGGCAACTAGTGTTAAAATTCTATAATCAGGAGGAAGAATATGGTTTTGTTCCCTCACAGGCTGCAACAATATTGGAGTAAGAAAAAGCATTTTGCTGCTGAAGCCTTAATTAACTACTACTTTGCATCTTTGCTGAAATTGTGACATTGCGAAAAAAACACAATTATCCTGGCTGTTTTACGATAATATACACAAGCGGTGAATGAGGTTTTACTAAGGAAATTTTAACTTCTACTGTCAGAGAAGTGGCAACTCTGCTTTTTTATAGAGTGATCTGAGGAGTCTGACTACAGCTGTGTGCGTTTCATTGTGTGATCATCATTTTCTTAATGCATACTATAAAACACTTGTGACATTGACATTTGGGAGCTTACATAAAAACAATTACCAACAATTGTGTATAACTTACCATTAGGTACTGCAGACATTGCATTTGATCACTCCATTACCCCCACAAACACAATGCTGGTGTCTAATCCCAGCTGACACAGGGCGAAAAGGCGGCCTGGACAGTTTGCCAGTCCATCGCAGGACCACACAGAGACAGACAACCGTCCACTCTCACATTCACACCTGTGGGTAGTTTAAAGTGTCCAATTGGCCTAATTCCCAAATCTGCACGTTTTTGGACTGTCGGAGAACCCAGAGAAAACCCACACATGGGGAGAACATGAAAACTCTATGCAGAACAGCCCTTGTTCTGACTGGGTCGCCAACCCAGGTCTTCTTGGTTCAAGGGCAAGAGTGCTAACCGTTAGAGTGCTAACCGTTAGAGTGCTAACTATGTGGCCCCACACCAGTCTCTTGTCCAAAACTACAGTAACTACTTATATGTCCATTTTTTTCTTTGTGACATTATTTGTTTAGGTTTAAAGCAAAAAGTGTATGTGTAAAAGGTTAAAAAATGCAAAAAGGCATCAACAGCCTGCTAGGCAAATTTGCAGGAACTTGTTAATATAACGTCATATATATATAACAAGACAAGCATCAGCATTTGTTACATTAAAGTTGCTTAATATATTATTATAGAAGATGATGAGGTTAAAAAAAATAAATAACTTAGAAATAGAAAGCCATGACTGTGATTTACACAGTTCATGCTATGGAAGTCACAGTCACTAAAAAAAACTTACTATACAACAGCAATAACAAAAACAATGATAAAAAAAAAACAGCAGATGTTGGAAGTGATGATGTCTAGCTGAGCTCTTTCATTGTTTTCTTAATTAAGGTGAGAAATTGAGTGCTAAAAGCAATTTGCAGCTTGAGCTTGTCCAGTCAGATCTGGATTAGTGCTGCATCTGCTGCCTTCGATCTCATCTCAATCTCTCCATGTCACCGTGTCTCACCTACTCTTTTATCCATCCCTGCTCCTACTCTCAAGTGTTGGGGGTGCTGCCTGAAAACAGTCCTTAAAGATATTTACAGAGGTGTCTTGTATTTTAGGTAAAAATCCTAGTGAGAAACCAAGCTTTCTTTCCTTTGGCTTCTGCTAGTGAATATGATATATTTCCTTCCAAATTCTGAACACAGCCAATGTGGTTAGTTAGACGGATATCTCAATACATGGAACAGCTGAGGGATAAGCTCTGATATAAATGTACATGACTGTTTGTCATGTATTTGGAAGCTTTCAATGTAATTAAATTCCATTAATGGATCAGCAGACATTAGTGCTCTACTGTATCTCCAGCTGTTGTGGTCTCCTCCTCCCTGCGGTTCAAAACCTTTCTTAGGAATCTTCAGAAGATAAGAATCTGAGGGGGCAGAAAGGAGTGACAGACATACAGTATGACGTGTGTGCCAGGTTTCATGCTTCTCCATCCAATACATCTGTCAGGATATTTCAGTGAGAACCAGAGCTGTTAACCTAGGGTTCATAATCTGGAAGCCACGTGTTTCTGTGTCAAATTTATTGCTCATTAATCTAGCAGATATACACTACCAGTCAAAAGTTTGGACACACCTTCTTATTTAAGGGTTTTTCTTTATTTTCATGACTAATTCACTGAAGGCATCAAACCTATGTATGAACACATATGAAATTATGTGGTAAACAAAAAAGTGTGAAATAACTCAAAACATGCTTTATATTTTATATTCTTCAAAATACCCACCCTTTGCTTTGATTACTGCTTTGCACATTCTTGGCATTCTCTTGATCCTATCCTATCCTGGTAGTGTATTTCAGTGAGAAACAAAAACTATAACCTTCTGGTGACATCAGCAATGTGTGCATCTTATTCAATGCTAATCCATGTAAAAGTGAACATATTGGTGTGGACCAAAGGTGGATGGATTGAGAACTGTAGCCACACTGTCCATATTCTATTCTTTCTTACTGAAGGTAGCTTTAAATATTTTAGCAGGTCTATTGCAATGTATTAAAGCACTGATAGTACATGTATGTGCATTCACATTCACATAAATTTAAATAATTAATGACATAGTTCTTTATCTATAGGCAACACAGTCTTTAGTATTGGTAGTATTGATCTTTGGTAAATATCAAAGATTCCCCAGTGGACTGCTGCATTCAAACCAATGTGAATTTTCACACCATGCAAGTGTGTGCACAGGATCAAACACACATACCCTCCGGTTAATGCTAAAGCTAAGTACTTTCATAGCAATAGCTTGAAACAAGTACTAAACACATGTTTGCACAATTTACAAGTAGGTAAAACAAATCTGCGTAAAATATAAAACTATTCTTTGTTTACTAATTTATATATATTTTTTAACTAAACTCCAGTTAAATACTCATTTCAACATTTAAAACAAGGCAGAGGATTACTTCATGATATCAGCAAAATGTTAACTACTACACTCTGATGCAGGGATGGGAACTTAAAGATATAAACAGTTTCCAACTGATTTGCAGCGGTGAGTCATACATATTCAATTTACTGTCATAGTGGAGCACAACACATTCATGTTTAAGCAGCTGAAGTTAATGGATTTTGTTTTATAATAAAGTTGTTTTATAGTTTTATAATAAATATGATAATAAGAGTAACAATAACAAAAGACTTAAACCAACCAATCAATATCAAATTAGTCTGCAACTGGTGTTACAATCAAATAACAATTAATTATTTCCATATATATATATATATATACATACATATATATAGGCAAAAAGTCACAAGGGGGGATCTAAAGCAATAAAGTCGCCAAGCTGACAACACTGTTTGCATGTAATCTCTTTCATATCTGGTGTGAACACAACACAAAGTAGAATAAAAATGTTTGATGAAAACAATAATAAAACTCAGCCACTAGGTTAGTTAGTGTACATAGAGTGAAATCCTAGTGTCGGTCCCAATTCTGGATTAATGGGAAGGGTTGCTGGCATTTGCCAAATCAAATATGCAGATCACTGGAATCAAGGGCATGTGATCCCATGTGCCAGCTTCTAAAGGGAGATGCTGAAAGAAGAAGAATCATCCAATAATAATAATAATAATAACTGGGGTTATAAAAAAAAATAGAAAAATGCAAGTACAGTGAATGACAGCAAGTTGTGAGTAATCACCACTGGGCCTTAAAAGTCTAGTTTATAATAATTACATCCAATGGTGGAACCAAAAATTGCAACAATCTTCCATTTCCCTAGTATGTCAGAGAACTACAGTGGCCTGGACGTGGACATGTGGATTGTGAACACTCGCAATTCTCTGGTGGGTGTTGGAAAATGGCGCCAGTGTGTGTGGCCTGCCAGCTTGTTTGTAGTGTCTGTATTGTTTATAACTTTAAAGGTAAACCCCATTTCAGTTCACCTCTGCCACGTCCCGGACTTACCTCTCTGGCATAAGGGGAAAAAAAATCGGTTGGCTGCTTTTGGGCATTTTTCTATGACTTCTTGGAGTGAGTTTCAGGCTCTTCATGTCTCAGTACTTGCAGGACCCTGTCAACGTCTGGCTGGTACCTGTTGTTTGTCACGACGAGGTGTTCCATCCCCGTGGATCCTGCTCTCGTCACCCCCGCTGGCGTGGCTAAGTGTTGATGAGTCCAGTGTTTTCACTTAATTTTTTTACCTCATGATTGCTGTTATTTTTTTTAATTATAATTGTTATTATTAATTTGTTGTGGATGTCGGACTGAGAAGAAGGAATAGTGACTGGCCATTATAAAATGTAAGCAGCTATTGCTATCATCCTCATTCATCAGCTTTGAATTAAGCTTATTTGAGCTGCGTCATGTGTGAATTTGTTAATGGTGCTATTATAATTACTTTGCTGACTTCCCGGCTTACTTTATGCCTCAATTTTAATGTTCATGTGTGTTGTCCTGGTAGGCCAATGGCAGTGGATATTCTCTATGTTTTTAACAGATCATATGCCTGTGTTGTTGGAGGTCGCTCTTGCCTGTCAGACAGTTGAAACTCATGCTGCTACTGTTCAGCGCTGTCGAAATATTAACCTGTCCGCTGCTCTTCAATTCTCTGCTGTTTTTATTCAGACTTTTGTCATTCCTGAGTCTGTGTGGAATGATACAGAGGAGCTTAGCTCATGGTTTCATTCTACCTGCCAAACTGTTCTTGACACTGTGTCTCCAGTGAAAACAAGGAAGCCTAAAACTAAGTCTGAGCCCTGGTTGAATGACACCACTTTGTACTATCAGATGCCAGTGCTGTAAATCGCAGATGTCCTTTCGATTGTTAACACTGTTGGCATGATTATCAGACAACTGCGAGAGATGCTAAAAGAAAATATTACTCTTGTATCGAATTTGACTATTGACACAATTCTTAATGCCCCGCAGACAGTCCACTTGGGTTCTCATCTCCTGCTTATGATCCCTCTGTCCCCTGCTTTGCCTTTTTTGACAGGTTTGAGCATGTGTTGAATCCAAAAACAGTAGTTTTCAGTTAATTACTGTTCTTTTTTGAACAACATAATATACTTTCCAATCTGGCTTTAAAACTCTGCACAGCACAGAATCAGCTCTTTTAAGACTTTTTAATATTTTTTAGCTACTGACTCTGGTGACTATGTTCTTGTGTTTTTAGATCCAACTGCTTCTTTGGATGCAGTGGACCATGACATTTTCGTCTCTTGTTTATAGTAGTGGGTGGGCTTTTGGGTGTAGCACTGGAGTGGTTCAGGTACTACTTGGCAGATTGGACTTTGTCAGATTTTGTTACTCTGTATTCTCCTCTGCTCATCTGTGTGGGTTCAGGGCTCAGTTTTAGGATCTCTTCTCTTCTCTATCTGCTTAGGAGATATGGCATTTAATTTCACTGCTATGCAGATGATTGTCAGATTTATGTGCATCTTGCATTAAACCACTGCTTAGGTGTCTTGACCTGGCTGGATCACTCTTAACTTTTTAAATGTTTATGAGAAGAAAACAGAAGTGATGGATTTGGTGGCACGACTGCTAAGTGAGGATTATCTGCCTGTGTCTTTTATGTATTATTCTGTCTACTATATTGGTCTACTGTGGTTCTTTTAACGTGCTCTACAAATATAGTTGGATTGGAACTGCCACCACCCACCCACTCTTCCTGCCACTTCTACCGTCTTCATAGTTGGTTTATGCATTGGGTTTATGTTGGCAGAGCTGTTCTATATTGGCATTGTAAGCTTATGATTCAAACTGAAAAATCTACGTCCATCCGACTGTAGTAACGTGGGGGCACAAGATGGTGGTCCTTGCCGAAAATACATACACAGTAAAAGGCTTATTCTAAGGTTATGAAAGCAAAACTTTAACTCATACAAACATAATTAAGGGTAGTATATTCAATTTCTGCAGGTAGTATTTCAATTTCTTCATGTTGCATACTGGACCTTTAAAAGAAACCAATTCAACATTTTCAATTCTGGACCAGAAGTGCTTGTTTTGAGTTTGAGAGCCTGTCATTTTTAGTTTGATCACATGTGACCATGACATCTCTGACCTTTGACATGACGTGAATCAGTCCACTTCAAAGTGTTAAAGAGAAAATTTCCATTCAAAGTCCACCCAAACATGAGCAACTCAATTTTCTCGACCCTACAATTCATAGCTCATTAAATTTGTATCATACAAAGAGAAGGTGTGAGGAGGATAAATAAGGAAGGAGTGGGTGCAGGTGTGAAAAAATGAACTGGGAAAAACACTTTGGATGGTGCAAAAACACAACTTGGGTAAGTAAGGGTGTTGGAGTTATACCTTTTAAAAATGATGGTATAAATAAAATGAAGGAAGGGTGACGGTGGTGTCTCCCTGGGAACAAGTGTGAAATAAGAGACTGGGAGAAGGTGCAACAACAGCAAAGCAGCGTTCCTCACATGTGTGCCCTCAAGCATCATTCCACAGCTTATTGGATGACACAGACATTGTAATCTACTCTTAACATTTCCCCTGTTTACACTCGTACTACACAGCCCACACATGCTGAACAAGCCACTTGAATCATTATCACAGTGTTTATGCCCATGCCAGTCAATCCAATTGCATTTTCTCCTTCTACTGTGATTTTTACGTCATCATCGTTCAACCACACTTACCACTTCTATTTATGTTTTCTCTCAGTGAACAAGGTCGTGAACATTTCTGTTGGATTTTGAGTATTGTAGTAATGTACACATTGGAGAGGTATAATTTCCACCTCTAACCAATGTAAACACATCCACTGGATAGAATATCTAAGATGTTGTGAGGTTCCCCTTGCAGCTAACCACAATCAAATGTTTGTCTGAAGCAAGTGGGGGTCAATGGAGAATGAAGATGATGAGAAACTGATAATTCAAAACATGCAGTAAAATGTTAAGAGGCTTTGTTGTATAAGCTGTGGACACCATGGTTCTCTGACTACTGGCTATGGAGAGTGTTTCTCTGGGCTAAACAGAGAAATCAGATACCTTACATACTCAAATACTTTCCCTGTCCTATCAGTGAAAGCTGTACTATTTGCCACTGTGCTTCTATACAGGATTAGAGGACAAACAAAATGGTGGATAGCGATGGATGGATCACCATGCTCTTGTGGCTATATGGGGGGAAACCACTGCTGTTTGCTCAGCTCAGTATGTGGTGACTGTGGGTTTCTGTGGTGAGTTATTCGTGGGTGTGTTCATGTGTTGAGTATGGGTCCTGCTCTTTGACATGATAGAGCTGAAACACTGGCAACCCACTCTCCAGGATCATATGTTGCAGGATCTCTTTTGCAAAATTTGATTATTTTTTCATCCATCACGCAATGACAGATTTTCAGTTTTTATGTTTAAGTCATATAAGTACCACAACTATAGCTTTTTTGAACTGTAATTAACATTGGGACATGAGTGGATTTTGTAAAATCCCAATGCGAATAGGTCATCATGACAAATCCTCACGAGATTTTTCACGATTTAATGTGAGAACATGTCATCTACCCCACATGAGTGACAGGCATGACAGTTCTTTGCAGTTCTTTGATTGTATATGTAACTGTCACATCCCGGTTGAGTTAAGTTCCATTTTGTTTATTTTATTACTTGTTTAGTCTTGTATTTCCTGTTTTATTTCGAAACTCTCATCTTGTCTCATCTGGGTGTCTTCACTTCCTGTACTTCTGTGTTTCCAGCCTCTGTGATTAGCTCCACCTGCCCTTATATGGAGAGATGGGGGACTGGAGATGGGGTTATTTGACTCGAGTTTGACTTAAGGTGCAAATTTAAGGACTTGAGACTTGCAGGACTAATGCTGGTAAAAGATTGGACATGACTTAGAGTTGAGTACACAGAATCGAAATGACTCGACTTCATGATTAGTTTTTGAAAGTCAGAAAACATTGCTTTTGTGGACTTGCTTACAAAACTGGCATCCCACCAAGGGATATAATGCCAGAGATGGATAAAATGTGCTACAACAAACATGGAAGGCACTACTGCAGAAATAATAGGACTTGGATCCAAGATTATGCAACAGATGAAGCAAGGGGAAAAAAAGAACAGCAGTATGCAATTTCTGCACATAATGTTAGGCCTAACATTAACTTTAACATTCATGTCTGATCAAACTCAGACCCATTTGATAATAATTTAGATAAGAAGCATTGGCTTTTTAATAAATTTTATTATTATTCAAAAGTTAGTTGAAACTGCATTTATTGGACTTTCTCACTCACTCATCTTCTGAAGCTTTATCCTCCACATGAGGGTCGTGGAAAGATGTGAAATGGCAAATTCCACATTTTCTTACCTAGGTGTCTGACTGTTGTGGATAATATTGTCTGCAGTCCTTAGGTTGAATTATGTTCATAATAATTGAATGTAGATTGGTTTGATTTGTTACCTACATGATTATAATTGCAGTTTAAATATGGGTTGATTTATTTTCCTTGTCTTTCTCCTCCTGTTTAATTTTTAAAGATGAAGGGTGCATCAATACCAAAACAACATTTGACTTAAGTCAGCCTTCAATTTCCCAATTTATTGAGTGAACTGAAACCACCCCAAGTAGAAAGCCATTACAATCTCGATATGCACAGATCTCATTATAAATTGCAATATGCAGTTGTCTCTTGTTGAAAAAAATTGTAGCTTTCATCGCTTTTAATCTGTGTTAGACCACAAATACTCCTGTGAGTCAAAGAACAATCACTTCAAGGTTGGACGATCTACTGGTCCCATCCCAAAATCCCAGATGCTGAGTATCAGATGTATTTAAAAAAAAAAAAAGGTTGATTACATCATAACACAGCAAACATGAAGAAAGCGTTTACTACATGTTTTCCAGGACAAAGACTTGAAGAAGATGATTTTTTCATGAGTCTGAGAATTGGAATGACCTGTCACTTGAAGAGCAAAAGAAGGGTGAAAATTATTTAGGCACTAAATCTCAGGCAAGACTCCAGTGTTTCACACACAAGCTTAAACTGGTTGTAGGAGTTGGCCTCAAAAGAAACATTAATTAGTTAATCCAGCCCTTGTCGAAGCTTCCAAGTTGAGCCCCTTGCTCAACACAAGTACCTCTTTCAAAGAAAACTTTGGGAAAGAGTTTGGACGGTGTAGAATCCCTGCCTCTGTTGCCACATGCTAGAATCCTACCGTGAGACAACTGAAAACTGTGCTCAACTGTGATCAAAGTAAAACTATCTACTCTTCTTGCAACTCACATAAAGAGATGTATTCACAGCTAGTTAATGGAATCAAATACAGGAACTGGTAGATGTCCTTCCTCCCCTTGCAGACGCCACAGGTCTCACACAAAGGGGAGAAAATATGACCATAAGTGTTGTCATTCTGTGTGTCCTTTCTCTTACTCATTACGTGGAAAATCAAAAAGAAAAAGTGTGCTACTTGGTTGGGTTGATTTGTAGTCTGCAAAGATTACTCCAAAGAAGATTCAGAGGGATCTTTGTCTTATTGAGAATGACAGATGAATACAGTGATGGACCATCGTTGTCCTTTTCTGTAGCTCTATTGGATCCTTCATTTGGCAACATGTGGTTAACCCATGATGTTTTGGTTCCTAAAGATGCCAACCTTTTTTTTTTTTTTTTTTTTTTTTCCAACTGTTTTTCCTTTTTTTATTTCTTTTTTTTTTTTTTTTTTAAACAATTAGTTTGATGTGACCATTAAGCTGTCCTTATATTATGTAAGTAATAATTGCCGTCTGTTAAAAGTAAGAGTCTCGCTGACTGTCTTGTAGAATATCTGGGAAATCATCTTTACCTTCTAAATTCTTGACTTGACTTGTACCTTGCTTGACAACGAGCTATGACTTGACTTGTGTGACTTATAGCAGGGATTCGGCTTAACTTGCTTGATACTTGCAAGAATGACTTGAAACTTTAAGGCTTCGATTTGTTTGTGGCTTGCTTATGTGAGACTTACTCCCATCTCTGTTAATGTGTCACATCTGTTTCATATCATCTCCCCTTCCACCTGTGCCAGTTCGTCTTGAAAAGATTACCATCCTAGAATCCCCGTGGTATGTTTTGGGCCAGTTTCTTCAGGTGTTTGACTCTACTCTAGCCTGCTGTTTTTGAACCTATGCCTGATAGTTTGGATTTTCCATGTACCAACCTGGTTTTGATTAAATAACAGTTATTTTTTTCTTTTCTTTTTGCTTCAACCTATGTGTCCAAGTCTGCATTGTGGTTCAAAACCTGTGGTACACTGTGATACTTATGGGTTTTGGCACAGCAGCCATTTTGACACAATTTAGCAGGGAAAAAAAAGACAACTCTTAGTGATCACCTTAACAAAAGTTGTGGGCAGTTACTTTTATTCAGGACATTTTGACTGTGACCCAGCACAGCAGGAAAAAGTATTTTCCTCTTGTTCTTGCTTGAACAAAGTATCTTCTAAAAACTGTCAGTAGGTTTGGCAGTTAATTTGCCATCTTCCATCATGAGGTCCATTTTCAACCCGAAAAGAACTTGTTCATCCTTAATAATAGCAGCCCATTCCATTACCCCACCTCCACCTTGCTGACACCTGACTCGAAGTGGAGCTCTGTAGCCATTAATGATCCTGTCACGTGCCCATCCATCTGGTCCATCAGAAGTCACTTATTTCATCTGTCCATAAAACTGTCGAAAAGCTGTCTTTAGATATTTCTTGGCCCAGTCTTGACGTTTCAACTTGTCTTGTTCAGTGGTAGTCATGTGTCAGCCTTCCTTGCCTTGAAACTTAAAATTTCAATTTTTTCAAATGAAATATTAGTTTTTGTACATATAAAATTGTTTGATCTGCCTCTATATTTGTTCCTCTTAGTGCCATTATCCTCTCCAAAAATACACAATCCATCTTAGCAGCATGTTTCCATATTCCAGATTCCTTTATTATTTTTTGTTCTGTACATCAGAAAAACAAAATTGTGTGTCCCATAAAGGGAATGGTGCAAATTAAAATCAGATAACGAGATTAAATAAATAGGTATATACCACTTTGAGGGCCATGATGGGGGCTGGAGCCAATCCCAGCTGACATGGAAAGGGCACATCAACAGTCCACCACAGTGCCAGAGACAAACTGGTAATAATTAATACCAGTTCTCTAATTTTTCCTGCTTCTTAAATATGAATATTTCTTGTCGTTTTGCTCCATATATTAAAGAAACCATTAAAACTGGATATTTTGGTTTGCAACAATATATTTTGGAACATCATAAAAGCCAGGTTTGGGAAACATTTCAACATTACGTCATTATAACAACATAATAATACAATAATTCACAGGGTAGAAATCCATGTGTCACCTCCATTTGAGAACTTTGCCACGCATACTTTACATATTGATATGACGTGCCAAAACACGTCACATCTATAACATTTATTCTGTGCAGACTTTACAAGCTGTAAGATTCCACATGGTTTGCACACAGGTAAAATAGTTTTTCCTGGGAGGCCAGTCTTAAACATCTCAAAATGATCTGCACAATTACAGAGAGGATATCAAATTCATTCCTCATTTCCTTTCAGGGTGGATGCAGGAAGAAGGATTCCATTTTCTCCTGCCATTTGAAAAAAACTAAACACACATAAGCACTGATTGCGGCTCATTGAGAGAGAACGTATTCGTATTATGTGAAACCTCACAGAAGGACTCGCTGATTATGAGAACAGTCAGGTTTTTTCCATGGCTGGCACGGAAATAAAGACGCGCCGCTGCCTCTGCATGTGACCGAGGCTGGCTCACGTTACCGATTGTTCTGAGCAATTAACAGCAAATGTATCAGGCCTGTTTCAAATGAGTTAGAAGAGAGTTTATCCACATGTAGGCCTGCATGTTTGTGTGGTTTGATTAATTACTCTTGATGCAGCCTTTTTGATGTTCGACTTTCTTCTTCTCTTTTCTCTAGGTTGAATGGTAATGAGGACGTGTGGACCTGTCAGTCAGGCCTGCCTCAACGCCAGAGGAATCTTTTTGTTGAGAGAGAGAGGATTTTGCTTCTGTCTTGAGGAATAAAAAAAAAAAAAGCAAAAATGCACCCACTAGACATCTTCAAATGATGTAGTAGCTCTAGGAGTTACTCGGTTCAGTAAAATGCTTATATATACAGTCTTCTCTATACATGCTGTAAAGACATACTGCATATACCGAGGAAGGTCTGAAACATCAGGAGGTAATTTAAGTTTTATCTTGTTTTCCATCTTGGCTGGTTCCCTATTTGTTCCTCTTCCACCAAGTCATGTTCTCATTATTCACATTGCCATGGGGATGCGTAGACGTGTCTACACTGTAAAATATAAAAGAAGAGGGCTGGGCAGGCTGCCAAGAAAGCAAGGAGACAGTGACTTAAGGTAAATGTTTGGATCCAGGTTTAAGAAGGATAAGAGAAAAGGATGGAGTGTAGTAAAGGGGGATTTCTCTTATGTTTGTCTCCGGAGAGTGTGTGAAGGGGGTTGCTCCATACAGAAGATCCAGGGGAAATGAGCTAGGCTTCATGTTTTCATTTGCCTTTTCAAACTAAACTTATCTGCATCCAGACAAGTATTTTACCTCTATAATATAAGTGGACAAAGGGTTTTCTGCTTGCAGAGTGATCTCGAGATTTACAATTTGAACAGCCCCATGTCAGTTTTTGAGACCGGAAGGTCACCTGCAACCAGGCTCCTATTGGGCAACAATACTTGTTTATTAATTGTTTATTTTCCACTAAATGGAAACTACATACTGTAAAAAACTGACATAATGTTCAATTGAAGAAGACCTGAAACTAGTAATTGAAACCATTAACTCCTCAGAAAAATGCTATAAATCGAAATTGAAGTACATTATTTTCCCAGACTTCCATTCCAACAGACTTCGTTTTCTATACAGTGGAGCTCCCCACATGTATTAAACTGCTACTTCTATCCACTTTGCAGGCTTACACTTTTCAAAGAAGACTATATATATTTCTTAAAACAATATTTGCTTCAAACTAAATTTGAGACAGCAGCATTTTCAAACTGCAAATACATCTGGAGCAGAAATAGTATTTTGAAGTTATTTACTTCTTAACTTTTTAAAAAAAAAAAAAAAAAGTTGACAAAGTGACAAATCAACATCTTTTAAATTGATATGTCAGGAAGTCGGTGGTTAAAACATCCACCAATTATAGAGTAAACTTATTTTCATCCATTTGAAGCTGGGTTTTTTTATACCAAGTTTTGCAGGCAGTGTTTTGTGCATCTTCTCCACAGGGAAATGTCTGGCTCTTTGGCTGCTTAATTTTCCATAACTGACATCAGCTAGTCACTGCCTGTGTCTTTACTATGTTTGGTGGTGAGCAGGTAGTGGACTACCTGCCGCAGCTAAAAACTATGCTTCAAGAGGACTGAGAATAAACCACAACAATAAATTGCCATAGTCGAAGAATGACCTAAATGACCTAAAACTCACTGTAAACATACATAAAGACATCCAAATCACCAAGATCATGAGCAAAGCCCATTTACCTTGTCGCATTATCTACACCAACATAGCCACATTAAATAAATCAGATATGCTGTGCATGTATGAGGGCATATTTGAGTGATTAATACAAAATTATGCAAACAGTGATTCAACAAAATCAGTGACTCTGTATTTGTATTATCTATTACCCAGAATATGGTATCATACTGTAAATGCTTATTGTATCTTTTCTGATCTCACCTTTCTTTTGTTTGACTGCATAATTAACTTGTCTTCCAGCAAAAAAAACATTGCAATTTACCTTTTCTATAAGCCATTTTTGTTACATCTGCCCCTGGGCCTCCATCTCTCTCTCTCCCTCTCTCAGATTGTGGGAACAGTGGGCAAAGCTGTAGCTCATAGTAACCAACCAAGATCTCTTCTTAAACCGGCTCCACCATCAACTCCCTGCCAGATCGTGGTCTAAATTCCGTGTCGGACTTTGCTTCACAGAATACGTTTTTTCATAGTTTTGTTCAGTATTATTTCTTTGATTTTTTTTTTGCTCAACTCCTATCCAGTGTTTCATCTCCCCTTTCCAGACAAGTAAATGCCTTCACATCCAGGACCTGAGCCAAGATTACCTGCGCCTATTTTTTTTTTTTTTCCATTACAAGAATTGAACTAATTTGTGTCCCTTTGTGGCAAAAAGATGTACTATAAAGCAAAAAAAAACAAACAAACAAAAAACTATTGAACCCAAATGCAGACACCATTCACTCACTCACACCCATTCACTCACACATTAACACAGTGCATCTTATGTGGAACAAATTATGTCTATTACACAGTGTGAATGGGTATTTGTGGGCAGGTCCCACTTCCAAGAGGAAAGACCAATGAGTGTAGATCAAAATACCTCTGTGTGAATGGGTATGTAACATGGGAGTTAAGTGTCTTTTCCCATAGAACTTTGTAGGCTTTAGGCATCATTGTCACTCACATGAGTTGGGATTGGCAAATAACACAGTGAGCAACATATACAAAGCAAGTTGAGACCAAACATGGCAGACTGGTGTGTTTTAAAGGTCCAGTGTGTACGAATTAGTGACACCACATGGTGAGACAGCGAATTGTAACAAAACAGAGGAAGGTTCCACTCAACCTCTATTTCCCAAGTGCATCAGGGAACTACACTGGCTTCATATACCAGAAACAATGTCACACATCTTCATTTATGTACTAAGCTCCTGCTTCAAAATATGAAATGCAGACTCTGGGTGGTTTGTTCACTGGGCTTCTTTTAATAGCTGTGCAAGATGGCAGCCTCTGCTTATGGTCTGCCATCCTAGTAAAGGGTTATTCTGTAAATGGTCACATTTGTATGGGAAGTTCCTAGATATGATGGTTTGTGTGTAAACGTGCTACAAGTGCTGTCATGCGAAGGAGTCTGCGTGCTCAGCAAAACCCTCCCTGTCATAAATTAAATTGGAACTACCTAATATAACCAGAGCTATTTTATTATAATTAGCAGTGGTGCTGATTATTCTCAAAATAATGTGACTTTTGTGAACCTTTTGTAAAATGATTTTGCTTTTTCCAGCACTTCCTAGAGCAGAAAATGCTCATAGCTTAAGCACTCAAAAATAGGAATAGGAGACAAGAACATAGGTACGCATTTAGAGAATGTTCCCTACCTATTTCAGTGTTGTCCTTTGAGATGCCAAAACTGTACCTTTTGATAATCAGAAAGGGTACAAAGTGAATTAAGGAACAAATGTGTACCATTTTCACCCTAAGGGTACAGAAGCACATATCCAGTGCAAATATAAAAATGATAGGTACAAAAGGGTCTCTCAAAAGGGTATGCCCCCAGCAACAAGCTTTGTACCATTTTAGGGACACCTTCGTACTTTTTATTTTTTGCGTGCGTACCTGTTAAAATTTTAAATTTGCTTATTCACTGACCTCAAACTATAATAAACTAATTTCAACCTTAAAATAATACTCATGAAATTCATTATTATGGAAAGTTAAGGCACTGATGCCAAGACAATATGAGATGACATTGGTTTCATAATATCAACTGAGATAAACCAAATTCTGTATTCACAGTGTGATGTGATAGCCATGACGAAGCAGCTATGAACTAAAAGAAACACATTCCAGAGCCACTGTAACTGCAGAACCTTCACATGGAACCTTTCACTAATTAAATGTTTTTCCTACTTTTTTCCTAAGACATTTTTTATGTTAGAATGTCGTGCTGTACAAAATAAACTCACAGGTCAAGTAGGGTATTTGGGGGCTAAAGCTTCATTATTGAAGTTTGGTTGATCATAATAACTTCTTTTTTTTTATACACAGATTAATTAGTGATAGTAATTTTGACCTCTGCATTTAACCAATCCTTATTAAACACCAGTGGTGAAAGCAGAAGTCAAGTACAGGAGCAGTGTGCAGCCCATGGCCCTTCCCAGGATTTGAATTGGTGACCATCCAGTTGTGAGCTCAGTCACCTTCCTCTTAGCCATGGGCTGTCCCTGATATTGTACGCAGGAAAACAGACCAAAGCCATGATTCATTTAACCAAAACCATTTTGTGAATAAACTGCACAACAACCTTCCAGCACTTCGGAAAGAACTGCCTCCACTGCAAAGAAGCCTTTTAAAAAAATACAATAAATGGAACACATGGACAGGCAATGTGGATCTTTTGTCGGTTCTGGAGGGACTGCTAAAGGCCCAATTTATGGAGGAATATTCATATTTTCAAATGATGGATAATACTCAAGAATGTATTTGCATATGGATTGTCTGTGGTCTGAAACAATCTGTTTTCAGAATGGGTCAATGAAGGGATTTTTAAAACCAAAAAACTGTTGTGTAAAGATCTATGCTGATTTGGTTGGAGGAGCTTGTGGACAAATCCCAAAACAGTAATTGTGAATCAATATAATCTTTCTTTAAATTGAATTTATCCTTGTGCTTTCAAACCATTTTTTAAAATGGCCTTTTTTGTTTTTTCACCGAAACGCCAAATCAGACCCCATTTTGCTTAAACCTACTTAACAACATATCAGATTGTGATCATTTTCTATTGATGTGTTAGTAAATGTCTGGGCACCGTGTTTGCATGATAAGTAGATTCTTGAAATATGTGCAGCCTGAGTCACAATCAACATTAACTTATTCATCTTGTGATACCGCTACATTATGCGTCTGAACTTGTTGCCTCCAAGGTCAAGATGGTTTCTGTGAAAAAAAAAAAATCAATAAGAGCTTTAATTTAAATTGCATTAGTTGGAACAGGGATGGACAACAGCAATATTTTACATTTAAGAGCCTAAAGAACTGTAACAAATATGTGCAGTGCAATTAAAATCCCACTCACGGGATCTAATTGCTTCTAATCATTGTCATTGTCAACAGGTCAGTAAGAAAAAAAATTGTTCAAGGAAAGGCAGCTTTGTTCCTAAAGCAAGTATTATACTCCTAAGTTTATAAATAGAATGATGTTTCTACTATTAATTATAATTATTAAATGCATCTATACACACACACACACACATATGTATGTATGTATGTATGTGTGTATATATATATATATATCTTTTCTTGTCCTGGAGTGCGTCAACAGCATGCTGGGCTTTACCAATATGGACTGTTTGCCATAATAATGGCATGGGAATGTTGGTGTGTGAGCTACTGAGAGAATCATTTAAATCCTTGAATGGTGAGACTCCCTCCTACTTTGCTGACAGAGTTCATTCCATGTAAAGTAAGCAAATTGTCTGGATATAACTCTGCTGTTTATGCACTCTTTGAGTTCTCATGTTGTATAACAGTACGGGCTCAAACATTCAAAATCCAAATCAGACTTGTAGCTTCCCTATTATCAGACATTATCAATAATGGACAATAAGCCTATCTTCTGGCATCATAATCACAGGAAGATACCAATTCTGTTTTCTTAAATTTGTCAATAATCTTGCCCCAAAATCTCTCTCCAAATTTATCCAAAGACAAGACAATAAGACAGTAACTCGGAGCACAGTGAATGTAACTGTAAAATACTACACTGTCACTCTACATGTGGAGAATTTGCTTTTCTTTAAGAGGCTATCCATTATGGAATTCACTGTCATTTAAATTTCAGATGACAGGTTCTTTGTTGGCTGAAATCGAATCTGAGCTGTACTCAATTTGACTAAAATTATTAGTCGTAATTGTAGTATGGTGTATGTGTATGGGTTGCACCCATAACATGAACAACAGCAGTTCAACACAAGCACACTTTCCCTTCAGCCTGCATACAGGCTGAAAGTGACAGTGCCAAGAAGATACACAGGTAAGGAATTATTTAAACAAATACAGGAATATGAATGAGCTTAATCACTTATTTTAAACAAAAGAAATGTTACATGACAAACTGGTATAAAATCAGCAAGACAAGTTATACAACTGAAATTATATATTCCAGGGCGCAACATATGTTTGCATTGTGGTATGTCTGCTGTGATGTACTCGAGTGTGTTGCATTGCCATGTGTCTCTGGTCCATATGCTCAAAAAGACCATATGGACTGGAATTATAATTTAGCAGTCAATATAAACTATTTATGCAGCACATTGGCTTCACATGCTGTCTTGGAACTATGTTAATTTTGCCTAGTATTTTTATTTATTATGTGTTTTGTTAACACAATTTTGTGAGCATTCAGTCACAACCCCCCCATCTTCCTCAGCTGATGGGGTTTGGTCAGCTGTAACTGAAAAAGGTGATTTAACTTAATTCAGTGTAGAAAAAAAAAGAAAAAAATGACAGTTCCTTTGCAGGCAGAGGAGCATTAGCACTTTTTTGTGGAAATTGCAGAGATCACTGAGGTTAAGTCTTTTTTTCCGATGCAAGCTTCCATTTCCTTTGGACACTCACCTGTCAGCAAATTACGGCCAGCAATGATGCAGTCAAGTATCTCCCGATGAGCTGCTGGAGAGGACAGGAAATACTAAGAATTAAGAAAGAAAGCACCTTTCATAAACATGACAAGCGTCTGTTTCCCTACACTTCTGGAATAATCAATCAACTTCCCCTCTCTCTCTCTCTCTCTCTCTCTTTTATGTTCTTCAGTCCCCTGCAGCAGCTCCTGCTCCTGCTTTACCCGTCACTGCATCACAACATTTCTTGGCAAAATACATAAGGGAAATTTTATGGGAGGTTGTGAAAATGTCTATAAATAAGGAAGTATGGATTTTATGTGGGAAGCCATTTTTTTTAACTAAGACTTGTTTTGCTTTATCTTTGGTGGCGTGCTATATTGATAACACTAAGTAATAAATTACTTAAAAAAAAAGTATATCTCACTGTTACACTTTTACACATGCACATCTGTGAACATAAAACCCACAACCCAAACACCTAACTGCCTCCATTTCTCTTTTACTTTCTAAGGCCATATACTGTGTTTTCAATCATACTCTCAATCAATACACGTTTTGACACTCTAATAAAACAAAACAGGCCCCTCTGGCGCCGCTCCTAGGCTCTGAAGCTGGAGTTCAAATGTTTAGGTGAAGATTGTATATTGCCTTTGCGACAGTATGAGGGAGTGGCTTGTTAAAAGAAAGGTGAGAGTTTTATGTAAGCGTATAAATTCACACTCCGACTCGACAGAGGGAACCCAATGATGTCACATCCTCCAGAGAACCTTTCATACAAAGGCGATGTCAGAGTTCACATATGCACCAGATGATGGATTTATGTAGAGTCTCCTTCATGTGTGCTCACGCTGCTGCAGAGCCCTTCAATGGAATCTCTAAATGACCAGAAACGATACTGAGGTAGGATTTCAGCTGTTTGAGGAGCTTAGCATCGGCATTTACAGTAATAATACACAGCACATTTTTACTGTCACATGTAAACCTGAGGCAAACAGAGATGGACTGAGTGTAGCTTTAAGTCCATCAGGAAATTTGCAAATCCAACAGCTTATGGAAACAATGTGCCTGATGAAGGCATCAACTATTCAGTTATTCAGCTGTATTTGTCACTGCGGGGGGAGTTGGTTGCATCAGCTTTGAGTCACGAAACCTGGAGGGCAAAACAATACGGTCGCCTGCACTTGATACCATGTGGAACCAGGTTGCTCGTTAATGCTGCATTATTTGAAAAAAAAAAAAATAAATAAATACACTTAAAGATTTAAATTACTTGACAACCACAGAAAAATGGATGTATTAAGAAAAACTTACACCCACAGTCATATTTCAAGTGCTGAAAAGTGTCCGCCAGAGCTCAATTTTTGTAATATGTCTTGTGGCGAATCCTTCGTACTCCGCCACCAGGACAAAGCCCTGCAAAAGAACTGACAGTTACATGCATTCACTTAACCCATAATGTGGAGCAGGTCATTTGTTTTGACCTGGCACGATTTGAACATGCAAAAACCAAAAGATACAAAGTTTTTCCATCTTTTGATTTATTTCACTTTGATGCCTCTTCTGGCATCTCCGAGCAGAATATTATATACTAATAAGGGAACGCTCTCCAAATGTGTACCTTCAGGTACAGAAAATGTTCCATTTCCTACTTTTTAATTCCACTTTACAAATAACTAGTAACATTTTTTTAAAATCAGTTGTTTAACAGATTGCTAGGGGCACAGTAGTTACTGCCTGGAGTCTTCTCTATTTATGCTAATGATAATAATTATTTGTCCTGAAGACATAAACCAATATTTTGGATAGTTTATTGTTACTAAAACAAAACAAAAGACACTCATAGAGGCTTTTCCTACATGCTGCCTTGGTGGGAGTACAATATGCCTGCAATTTGATATTACTCTCATATGATATCACTCTGTCAGTCCATTCCACACTAATTAGCCATGGCCATAATGTTCCAGCAGATATTAATCGGAAATTATCAGCCGTAGAATAGTCCATAACACTTTTTTCATGGTTGTTATTCATGCCACCATAGATAAATTGAATCTCTAAACACCATATCATGATGTTTCATGCACTGGCCCGGTGCTTGGCTGCTTTATCCTGCTTATCAGTTCTTTCTCTGTCTGCCTCGTTTCATCCTAGCTGGGGAGTAGACACTGACAATATAACAAGCTTTGGTGTTTTTAGCACACAGTTTGATCACAATTGATCTCCCAGCCAACATCACTCTAACGCCAGCTAGTGTCGCATGGATTAGACAGGCAATTGGCAGATGCCTCAACTAGTCAGTAACAGACTAACAGGAGGTCTGGGATGAGTAGGACCCATCGCAAACAAGAGCAGTTGGGACAGTGTGTGAGTATGTTCTTATATACAGATCCGGCCACTTATACTGTAGATACACTTGTTGAAAGCCTGTTTGTGACTGGTTCACTTCTTTTGGGAAATTCTACAGGTGGCCAAAATGTGTCCCTGCAAGAAGTATCTGCAGAGGAAATTCAAATCACTGGCAGATTCAGCTAGGTTCACCAAGGCCATTGTCGGTCATAGTATTTAAGCAAGTGCTGATCTAAAAGAAAATATCCAGTGAGCTGCAGTTCTCTGTGAGAAATTGCCTTACTGATGCCAAAGGTCAGATGAGAATGACCATGGCTGTAAATGAGAGAAACGGCAAAGTAAATAAATTATACACTTGTTACAACCAAATATGATGGTCATTTATGAAGGCACGGAATGTCAGACCTGAAAGCAGATGGGCTACAGCAGGTATACAAAGGTTAGGTATACAAAATATCCAGTGAGCGTGTACCACGATTTGTGCAGGTTTGTTCAGTGCAAGCAAACTTGCTGAAGTACAAACATGATGATTTATTAATGTCCTATTGCCAAGGCTAAAGTTGTTTGTTTGTTTTTTTCCCTTCCACTGAGTTGTGCTTGTCACTACTGCCCTGATAACAACAAGTATGCAATGCACAACAATAAGCAGCAAGGAATGCACTGGCTATGTTAGGGTGATTACACTACTTAATTGAATTTAATTAAATTTGTATAGCACCAATTTATGACATATAGTATATTATCTCAAGGCATTTTACATAGTAAGTTCAAGACCTTTCACTTATTATAGAGAAACCCAACAGGAGCGCAATGAGCAAGCACTTGGCAGCAGTGGAGAGAAAAAAAATGATAATAATAATAGGAAGAAATCTCTGACGGAAGCATCTGCCTTGATTGGTTGGGGTAGGAGTGAGGAGAGAAAGGAGAGGGAGAGAAGAGGGCCTCTTTCAAACTGCAGCAACTCAACAAATTTCAAATCGCTGTCTGAACAGTGCTCCTCTTAACACCACGCAGGAAAAGGTGCGGACTTGGACAAACCCTGCAACTAGACTGATAAAATAAAGTGATATATGGTCAAATTATCAGGTTCACCCTACTCCTCCCTCTCATCACATCTGTCTTTGCTGTGCTAGCTTTTTCTTACTTTTTTTTCCCCACATAAATAATTTTAAAATTGCTAAATATAGATTTGGCACCCTAAAAGGCAAAGAAACCCTGATTCAATTCCTGGGTTCAATGGAAAAGAGAGTTCTCATTGCCTGAATCCAGGATTCACTGAAACGCAGTGAAATGAAGTGAACTGAGTGATTCTAGACAGGAATGTAAATGTCAGTATTTCTGTAGCTGTTAATATTTCAATATCTTATGAATGTGAGGCAAAAATCTGCCAACTACTGGGGGGGGAAATGGCCGTGCAGCATTCCATCAGTCCACACTCCCTGTGCTACAGCTATTTCGCCTTCAGCTAATTATGATTTCCTCCAATCCCTCCCTCTATATTTGCCATTAGCTGATGTCGGCACTTTGGGCCTGTTTCTTTCCAAATGCACCCAGTTTTATGAGAAGTCCACAGTGATTAGAATCAAATATGCTCAGCGCAGCTGGCTGAAGGCCTGCGCTCATAACCTTTACCCGTAACCTCCAAATGACGGCCCTTAAATTGGACCATAAACGCAGCAGCATTGACTCATGTAACCCTTGTAAAAGCAAACAAATCACATTAAAAGAAGTGTTCGGCAGCTGAAGTGGTGCAGGGGAAAATGCACAAATCTGAGCTTTGCAGTCCTGGAGGGGGAAACAAGGATGAGGGCCATTTTTGATTTGGATGGACTGTGTCAGGTGTAGTGAGCGCTGGTGACAGAGAACAAATCCCACGGTCTGAAAACACAATTCTTAAGACGCTCGCTGGGAATATTCGCAGACATATCACCTTTCATGACACTTTTACAATGTGTGGATACAGATGTCTGGCTGGCAGCAGAAGAACGTGGAGTCAGCAGGGATGAGACTCTTCACACCTCATGTGGTGCGAGGAATCCATACATCCTGACCTTTCAACAGATTTCACACATTTTTCCCCCCAAGTACTTCAGTCTTTTGCAAACATACTGTACATTTACTGAATTATAATTTTTGCACTTACTTAGGGTCAAAAAAACATCCCAATCAATACTAAAAATTACCATCGGTATGCTTAAATTCATTGCATGACCAACATTGTCATCTTCTGTAAGGTTATACATTTTTTGTAGCAGGATAGCAACATTTAATTGTGGCTGAAAGTTTTTGTTTCCCTTCAAATCCCAGATTATTTGTCCAGCGAGTGCTTTCCAAATAAAAAGTGAATACAGAAGAGAAATATAGAAAATAATACATTAAAAAAAAAAAGTCAAATCAAGAAGACATGCCCTTGAAAAGCAGAACCAAAAAAGAAGAAAATGAGGTCACATCACTGAGCACAGACAGAGACAATCACATCACAAAGTAATCACGAAAAACAATATTAAACAAATTAAAAACATAGATCCTTCCATAAGTGAAGTAAAATAAAATTGAAAAATAAAATCAACATGAAAATGAACGTGTTCAATTTGAAAAATGTTAAATAAATATATAAAACTTTTAAATAAATATGTAAGTCTATGTAATACTGATATATAAAACAGGGAAATTGTACAAAAACTACAATAATGGTAAAAAAAGGAGTAACAGGAAAATAATAATGTGTTTTTTATTGATATATTGATATGATATTCTGATTTATCAAATATATATATATGTATATTAATTCATTGCTGAACATGGTAAACAACAGGGCATTGTTGAATATTTTCCTAGGTGTCAGAATGTAGCTACTTACATTTCATATATCATAGCCCAGTACTGCAGATAGTAGCATAAAACTTAGCGTTTGGTAAGTAATATGAAACATCTCACGCAATTCATTCAAGGTGAAATCACACACAACCATGGAGCAGGTCATCCTCAGTCTACGGTTTCTCCCTTCAGCACATTAAACCCAAAACTCCAAACCCCCAAATTGGACCTGGCAGCTGTATGTTAAACTGTCAGTGACACAGAAGTGTAATATACAGTAAGTGCTGTGTATGGGAGTGCATATAACTTGTGGTGCAAAGTGCTTTAAGTAGCTGTTAAGATTTGAAAAGAACCATATATTCACAAAATACAACCCGCTCTCCAGGAGAACATGATACCATCTTGTATTCCTGCAAACCACAGATATGTGTGACCTCAGGACATTATTTATTTAAGTTGTGCTACATATTTTACACACATTAACATCTCCTCCTCTCACTTAAAACTTTGCCTGAGATACTTGTGGACTATATCACTTTGGAAATGTTGACATCTCATAAAACCTTTTTACTCTGGACTAAATATGCTAATGTAATGTTTCTCGTGGTTTGCGGAAAAGTTAACTTTTTCTTTTGTATATTTAATTATTGTATTTTGACGGTGTGGCATGTGGTAATGTGTACACTTTCAATCGATTCCCATTAAAACAGTTACATATTTTCCCTAAAGTGTTCAGCCCTAATTCCAGCATAATTAGTTCAGGAAATTCAAAATCTCATTCAACACAGTAATTGTACAGTTTTGTATGTATTTTCTTACTACACATACAAACAGTGCTTATCAAATTTAGGAGACCACCACTAAATGTCAGGTTTATACCACAGCTGCCCTAAATTAACAGTATTCATAATTATCAGAATCACTTTTTATGCTTCTGTAATGGTTAATAAACCAGTATGTAGGATCTCTTGAACCAAAATAATTTTTAAAACTAAACTAAAAATGTTACTGTTATACATGAATTTTTAAATTTACTGTTTTACAACAGAAAACAGTACAGCACATAATTATTTCTTGACTAAGATGTCAGATCAGATATTTACTTGCGTTCCCGAACAGAAAAAAAAAATAAAATAAATAAATAATAATGTTTTAGTGGTTGAATTTTATGCTTCATTAATTTTAATGAATTAATGTTTGCCAAATAAATAACAATAGCATTGTAACTTTTAAACAAGTTTTTGCAGGATTTTGAAAACATTTTTCTAATAATAATAAGTTTTCTCATTTGACAGGAGGTTAATTTGATAAGCACTGCATATATATACTGTATATATATATACACACACATTACATTCATACACATAGCTTCAAATACCACAAAAAACAGGAAAATATTACAGTTGTTGCACGGAGAGCATTACACTTTATTGCCCGGAGTTTGTCAATTGGCATTTGATCAGGCAACCCAGATTAAATGCAGATGAGAATCTATACCTTTGGATGACATGGCAACCTGCGCACACAGATCAAATGCAGACGTGAGCAGCATTCCTGTCCATTCTTTAAAAAGAAATAAATACAGTGAGCGCGGACCTTTCTTGACAATCCACGTATCAATATCTGCGTTGAAGAACTGACCTGCGTTCAGTTACTGACATGGACGTTTTTAAAAGTCTAATTAAAATTATTTTGAAAGGCTTTTAATATTAAGCAGCATGGTGACACCTCTTCCCTCTTTTCTCAGTTGCACATTTTCTAATTTCACTGGTTCTTTTGGAGGATTAAGCGGTAGAAAATGAGTGAGTGAGTGAAATAGTGCGGATGATGACTGACTCAAACAGACAGGTGACCCCTGTTGATAGCTTGTATTTAACGTCATAATTCAAAAAAACAAACGTCTCGTAAACTCCACAAAAGTGCAATGTAAAAAAGACATTTCACTCTCGATACCACAACGTAATGTGGAAAATAGTGCATAAATCTTCCATGACATAGAAGTCACGAGAGGGAAAAAGAGCGGGATGAGGATGTCACCTGCTGCCAGAAGACAAGGGGGCATGACGAAGGGAAAGCAGAAGGAGGAGAAGAAGAAAGGGAGGACGGCCATAAATCAAAGTTGATGGGGAAGTATAAGGAGGGACACACACACACACACACACAAACACACACACACACTGCCTCTGTCCCCTTATATTACTTTAATTGCAGTCGTTTAATAACTCCGAAACTATTTTTGCCCCGAAGCGTGTACCGCTCATAAATCTCACCCTTCTGTACACACGCTTAAGCTACACTTAACATTCCTCCATGCCACTTAATCTTTCATCTTTTCATCCTGCCCTCTCTGCCTCCTGCACCCCTACCCTCCGCCCAGCCTCCGTCTGTCGCTCATTCTTTTATCCTGAGTCAATCTCATTTCTTTTTTCAATCCGTCTCCCTCCTTCTTTCTCGGTTTCCCCACACTGCCTTCTTTTTTTTTTTTATTTTCCTTAATTACCATTTTTATCAGCCTGTCCTTTGTCTCCTCAAGATGTCTGGGGTGATGACATGCAGAGGAACCGAGGTTGTGAATGTCAGAAAGTCCTCTTGTTTCTGCCCGGAGTCATAATAAGTTTGAAACTGAGGGAGGAAAAATGTGTTTCCCACCCTTACACGTTTACCTCTGAGCATGTGAGTGTCTGTTTGTGTACTTGTAATTTTTTTTTTTTTTTTTTTTACCTATTTAGGATTAAACAGGCATAAACATTGACCTTGTCAGGACCAGTTGGCCTCATTGAGACCTGGTCCTCCAGAGGCAGAACTGACTAAGATTTGAATTGTGGTTAGGTTCAAGTTAGACATATATTGCTAATGGTAAAGGGGACCAAAACAACCTATAAACCTCATAAGAAGTGAGGTCAGTTTGTCTAGTCTACACATTCTGTCACACATTAAAAGAGCTGTTTATAGGTTAGAGTTAGTGTGGGGGACAAATTGTGTTCTGTGTTTCAGTTTAATAAATGAGTCTGTATTTTGTCCACAGTTCATATGAATGGAAATAAATAATTGATTTATCGGATAAAGTTAATGTGGACGATAAATATGTAAATGTCGGTTCATGTTGAAGTAAAAAAGCAGTGTTTAGTTGCTTTCCATTTGAAGAGTAAATTATGTTACTGTCACTTTAAGAGAGCTGGCTATTTGAGCACACAGAGCTGTTCTGTGCAGTTGAGGTTAAATTAAAGACCAAGCCGAGCAGTTTTCTTACCGTTGTGTGTTTGCTGATAAGGAGAACTTAACTTTGAATATTCTTGTAAGAAGATGCTGCAAATCCTTGAAATAAATATATATTTTTATTTATTTATTTAATTTACATTGTAGTCCTGTACACGTTTGTTCCCGCTCAATGAGCATACCCAAGTCAATTAACACAAATGATGATTCTCAACTCCCACAGTTGGAGTTAGCATATTAGAGTTAGGGTAACAATTAAACATTATGGACAGGATGATGTTATAGGGAATTTATTGTGGGTATCCCCACTAGAATGCTCTACAAGAATGTGTGTTTTGGGTATAACTCAGGTTGTGGGGACCTAAATCTGTTGACACTGGGGACAAAAAGCAAGTCAACGGAACGTCAAATATTAAGTAAGGTATCTTGTATATGGCTAAGATGAGGTTAGAGTTGGAGTTGGAAGTTATGGTTAAGGTAAGAGTAGGTTTCCAGGAAATGAATGTAAATCAGTATAACGACATCTGGAGTCATGTAAAACCAGACTGTGTGTGAGCTTGCGTGTGGGTGGCTTTCAAATGAGTGCAAAGTCGAGGCCAGTCAGTCAATCCCTGCCCGCTCTCCCCTCTAACTAAACCACAGTCACACAGCTTCCATGTTTGGGGCTAATGACGCGAGCAGACACTCCTGTGTTCAATCACTCATGCACTTATCGAACTTGTTGCGTAACATTCAAAAATGTTGTGTACGTGTATTATCCATGTTTTGTAAGAAGTGTGCTGTCCTAAAGTTTTTTTGAGGCAAACATATCCAGTTGGATTTCCTGAAGCACCACTACCTCATGTTAAACAATAGTAATACATTTTATTCACAAGTAGTCATTTGGTAGATTTTTTTGTTCCCAAGCAACTAGGGATGCATATGATAAAAGTCAACATTGTTTTTTGTTTCACTTATTGCATTTATAAAAATTTGCGGTGCATCATTTATCCCAATATGGCAGCAACAGCAGCAAGCATTTAATTACTGAACTTTGCAATGTTCCATGAATGCATCTTGAACCCTGTTACTTTCATTAGTTCCTTCACTAGTGAGGAGAAGAGACGCTCCTCACACACTGAAGACAAGTAACAGAGGTTTGCATTGATAATACTGTATGATTTTCTTACTTTGGTCCGGTTAGTTACAACAACAGAAATACAACAGTGATACGACCAGGCCTAGGGGTAAACCTGATCACAACAAGAGTGTGGAGACTCCCTCTTCCCAACTCCCAACAAAACCAGCAGTAACACACTAAAGAAACCATTTAAAGGTTTATTAAAAACAAGTATACAAACGTCTGCTGGCAGTCTGAGTGAGAGTGTTTGAAGGAAAGTCCCACTGCAGCTGAGACGATCAGGCCTCTTATACTGGAACCTCCTGTGCAGGACCAATCAGCTCTCAGGATCCACCTGGACACTCACACACTCACACACGTCATTCAATCAAACATGCACACCTGCAACCCATCACACACTCACATGCAGACTCATGCATACAAGGAAAAAGGAACCCACGATCCTGGGGTCGTAACAAATAGGTATTTGTATAATGTTAGCATCTCTGTAGTTTACACCATACTCTAAATCATAGTGTAGTCAGTTTTATGTGTTACCTCATTGGAACTGTTGTTGCCTCTGTGACTTTAGCTAAATGACGAGTCATGTTCCATACCATTATGCTATTGTAATATTGAATAGCCTACAAAGTATAACATGCAGTCCACTGTAATTTTATCTGTAAGCACTTTGTATACTATATATAGATTTCTGGTGGATGATGACGTTGGAGGAGCACAGAGATCACAGCTGCACACGCATGACAACCCACTGTTTGCCGGTATTCCAGGAGTGAAATGGTGTTCTTTTGCCAACTGCAGGGACATGCCTACACATCAGGAGATGAAAGTCTGAGGCCAGGTTCCAACTGTGTAAGCCTACAACCACACTTGTAAGCCTACACTCCCGGTACTGCCTTAAAGAAGGTTTTAGTGTTGTCACAGACAGTACTGGGATGATTTTAATGTGTTGGGGGAAACGATCAAATTTTACTACTGCCATTCATTATCTCACGGCACTTTACTTGAAAAAGGTCAAGACCTTTTGACAGCCTGGTTTGTCGGGGCAAGGACACTAGTTTGCTGGTGTGGAACATCAGGAATAACTTTCCTGATCCTCAAAGACCATACACTGGATTCATGCCTGGCTTCTAAGTTTCCTTCCAAGTGTCTGATGCCTTCATACAATGCCAACATACAACATACATACAATACAATGAGTATTCAAATATCTCAATGTTCATACCAGGGCATCAAACCTCATTCTTTGGTCTATTTTTATTATTATTAATAATAAAGTATTAATTGGTAAAAAATGCATTTAATTTATTTATTTATTTGCATTTAAAAAATAATTTTATATTATACCTCCACTTTTGATAATTCAAAGCTGAATGATATTGTATAATAAGGAAGGAGACAAAACTCTGAACTTGTAAATATTTTTTAAAAGTTGAGCAAGCTGAGAAAACCATATTCTTTCTCAGACAAATAAATTATGTTCATTGCTGTTCTTAAAAAAAAAAAAGGATCCTTTTATGCCATTTTGTCTATTTACATGAAGTAATTGACATTAAAAATGTATCCATATCTGACTTTTAACAAACTACCAGGCTAAAAGTATGTTTAAAAAAAGTAAAACATTGGTAGTGATCACAATGGCTGCTCTCTATTAGGTTGCACAAAAGCCATAGGGGGCTTAATAATTAAGGGTTATCAATTAAATTAAGAAAATGTGAATTAAGTGTTACTATGTTATTTTGTTTAGCATTGGTTTTATGGTATTGTTGCTGCCATTCTGGGTTATTCAATTAATTGCACAAGGCCAAAATAAGCTTTGAGTTTTAGCCTATTCCTTTTTTGGTCATTTGATTTTAGGAAATCAAATGTTGAACTATTTTTTTGTTTAATTTTTTTCAAGAACAAAAACAAACTGAAACAATGTTCTTTCTTTCTTTCTTTCTTTCTTTCTTTCTTTCTTTCTTTCTTTCTTTCTTTCTTTCTTTCTTTCTTTCAATATCGGGGTGTTAAAAGGTGACCATGGAGTGGAGAAACTTTTATTTTTTTTTGCCCCATATAAATTTTGCAATCATTTTGTGCAGAAATCAAATAAAATAGTTCACTCTAACAGACAAAATATCTCTGGAGATCTTAATAGAACTTTAAACATGTCGGCTTTTTACATTGTGTCAAACTCCTTCCATTCAGATCTAAAAATGTACATATAATAGCGTTACCGAAAAGTGGCCGCAGATGTGAGACCAAGCACTTTGGCAAGAAAAAAAGAGTTGATGATAAAAGAGAAAAGGAAAGAAAAGAAAAGAAAAGACATTTCCAGTGGAATAAGTCACCCATGGTGTGAATGAACAGCACCGTGCGGCTGACATCTGTTGGAAAAAAAAAAAAAAAAAGCCTTGCTTTGCCCCTAACTGTGAGAAATAGCAGAGGACCCACGCTGCCATTTATCATAAATGTGTGGGGCTTGCATTAGTCCTTCACCTGTGGGGGAGAAAGTGTCAAGAACTGATGAATAAGTCACAGTCTTCTAACATGAATGCCTCCTTCTGCATCAATGTGTGGAGCACTGCATTTAGTTCACACCTGAAACCCAATACACCTCCACCATTATTCTCTCAAGTAGTGGCGATGAAAAGGACAGAAAAAAAATGGACGCAGGAGCTCGATGGTGCTGCCAGCCACTGCTCTCTCACTGTGCTAAAGTATTCATCCATCAGAAGGGGATGGAAAATGGCTGCTGCAATCCAACACCTGTGCAACTTCTTTGTCCATCATTTTTTAAACTTTTTTTTACCTCAATAAAAGTATTCCATTAAAGTATGAGCCTGGAAGAGTTCTGGTCTCTTTATTCGCAGCAGATCTTTGTTTAAGTGCTCCTGCCAGATACCAGAGGAAGGTCAGGGCAGCAGGTTTACTTCACTCACATATACAGTATAAAACTGTCTACAATATGATGAAAACCAAACAAACAGGAAACAGCAAAATGTCACCACTCATTCACTTTGAATAAAAATCAAAGAAAGAAAATGTAGACATTCTTTTGGCAACATGAAAGGTGTATTGTATCGTATTGGGTGACAGGGGTTCAGTGCTAGAGAAAGTTGTCCTCCAAGTGAAAGGCTCTGTGTTCGTTTCCCGGCGTCTACATGCTGATGTGTAGCCACACACAGTGTATGAATGTATCCGAGATGTATAGTAGAAAATGTGCTGCACATAAATGTATTGTATGAATTGGTGTGAATGGCAAACCTGTAGTGTAAAGCAGCTTTTATTGGTCATCAAGTCTGGAAAAAAGTGCTATATAAATGGAGACATTAACTATTGTATGGTTGCACCCTGATGAGAGAAAATGTGTTAATCTAAACATAAAGTCCTGCAGGGAAACCTTGTAATACATTTGACCTATCAGATGGATCCATGAAATATTAATGCATGCCATTTGGTTTATCAAAAGTTAATGATTACTGAATAACTGGGCAAGATACTTGATACAAGAAAGATAGTTGAATATCTAGAATGTCTCTAGAAATGGAGGTGTATGAATTGAGGGTCAGACATCTTTGCAGCACTTCATCTATCAGGAAGCTGCTCTTGAGTAAAACACATATGACGGGCTGCTTGGAGTTTTTTCGGATGGCATTTAAAGAACTCGGAGAGCATGAGGAGGGAAATATCTTTGAAAGGTCAAAAGACCAAATACAAGATATGAAGTCAAATTTTTAAAAAAAGAAAAAGTCAGAATCAAACATTAATTTAGACATGAGAGCAAATCCCAGTGGTCTGTGCTATGTACAGTATATATATATATATATATATATATATATATACAGTGAAAGTCCATTTTTGTACTTTAATAAATTGTTGCAGTTTAGGTACAATTTTGTATCTCAAAAGAAGTATATACCTTCAGAGTACTATAGTACAGAAATGCACCCACTTAAAGGATACAATTCCGTCTTTCTTAAAAGTGATAAAACTGATCCATCATTGTCCACACAACAAATACATTTAGACCTTTTATGTGCAAGAATAATGGATACCATAATAATGGATACCATATCACAAACGCAAGTATCTACTGATACCGACATCAGTCCATTACAGTCATTTTCGACCTTTTAAACTGTGAAGCTTTTAACAACACATTTGTGCCATTTGTTTTCCCAAAAAGAAAAGCTAATTTTTGTTGCTGATTTAGTTTTTCTTATATATATATATATATATATATATATATAGATTTTGCATAGTGAAGCATGCTACATTAGATTGTATCAGATTTAATACTTTTTGTCTGTCCGAAATCTAATCCAGTAATTATGATGAGTATTACACTGATCCCAGTACTGACTATTGTATGGGCTCATCCCTACCTTAAGGAAATTGTTTGTCATCAACTAAATAGGTGTCCTCAGCCTCAGGGTCGACCTCTTTCTCTGGATTAAGCAGAATGCAACCACAGTTAACTGTGACTTCATAAGCCTGAAAATGACTGTCCTAACAGGAAGGAAATAACTTTTTTTTTTTTTCACACAACACCCAAACAGTCTCAACATTCAGAATGTAGTTAATCTTTAAGAACAAAGCAATAGCTTCAGCCTGTACATGTTGAATCATTTTCCTGAGAATTAATGTTTTCTTTGAGCAATAGAGGAGGTTAATCACTCGAGTGACACAGGCAGGGGTTTGTCTTCATCCACCATTATGCTTGCAACATGTCTCTGGAGAAAGGTCAGTCTCTGTTTGAAGTAAGACAGATATGCCTAGTTGAAAACGAATTATGTGCAGAGGGCAGCAATGATGGTCTCATCTACTGAAGTACACAAACAAACCTTCAACTTGTCTGGAGAGGATATTTTTCTCTCAGTTGAACACTTGGGTGTGGAATCAGAGGATTTTTCTACATAGGACAAATTGTAAGACAATTTTAGTAACAGAGACATGCACATAACCAAAAAAAATAAATAAATAAATAGTGCTGTGGCTGTCATTTACAAAAGTTACAAATTGCAATATGTCAAAAACATACATATAAATTATTCTGAAACCATTATTATGTTAAATAAATCCATAAGCCCTCAATGCAAAAAAAGGACAAGGTTTAGAACCATGTACTCCCAAAAGGCAAAAGTTACAGGAGGAAAATTATTTAACAAAAATTATTTATCACGTTAATCAGGAGAGATTAATAATGCATTTCAGCACTTTGATATAAAAAACATCTTAAAATTTGCCAGAGATGGTAAAAGTACTGACTCACCTCCTTTACCTAAGTAAAAGTAAGAAATTACAGGCTCTGAAATGTACTTATGTAAAAGGTAAAATTGTATTTTACTGTAAGTTAGTAACTTAACTTCAACTTAAAGTTAAAGTGTTGGTATTAGGAATGTCACGATATCAGATTTTAGTGCTGCGATTATTGTAAGAGAAAAAAAAACGTTTCTCTACAAACATTTTCAAAAGTTAAAATGTTTTAAAATCACTCATTATTTTGGTCCTGTAATTAATTGGACACCACCCAGCAGGCATGTCCATGTGGATGTGGGTCCCATAAGGGTTATATTCAGGCTGACATGCCCATGCTACCTGGGCACTAAGGGGGTACTAAGTGGGCATAGGTTTTTAAGGGGACAAATTATGCAAGCCCCATATGGTTTCAGTAATGTGTGCCGCACATGGGAAGCCCAAGTGGGCAAACACGGGTGGGGGGCCCCATGGAAGCCACAGACAAACTCACTTGGGACCCATATTGTCAGCCCACATAATAACACTTGTGGTGCCCACATGGACATGCTGGCTGGGTCTAAATTGACCATAGGTGTGAATGTGAGTAACTGGCGATCTGTTCAGGGTGTACTCCACCCTTTGCCCTATGTAATGAACATTTTGTCCTTGCAGTTAATGTGTTGGAAGCCGAAAAGTATGTGTATGCAGGAGGATATGACTGACTTTGACGGCAGGCAAATTGTGATGACTTAGACAACTGCATCTCATGCAGATAAAACCATTTTCAGGGTCAGGGAGGGACAAGGCTCACTGATGCACATGCCTGGAGACCAAAAGTTGGCCCTTGTTGTTCAGTTCCATAGACAAGACAGCTTCTGTAGCTGGGAATGTTGAAATATTAATGAAAAAGTGATTGATGAATTATTTAGGAGGTCAGTGAACTTCCAAATGGGGTATGTCCTGCATTGCCTCAAGTAAACCCAAGCTGAGAAATGTACCATGACTGAAATTCAATAATGCTGCAAACTGTGCTCTGAGTGAAACAAAGCACAAACACACACACACTCATCCTGCCCATTTTAACTTACTCTGGAAGCAGGCTGTCCACCTCTCCCCCTCCTCCCTGTTCATCCCTACTTCACTGGAGGTGACTATGAGACAATGATGACAGGACAAATGTGTCACTCTGTCCCTCCCACCGCTGGCTCGTGCAGAGTGTGTCCGCACCACTAAACTACATTCTCAGTTGAGCTGCGTTCACACGTACACGACTCATTTGCTTCAAAAGGCTGAACAGCTAAACTGCGTCGTGGATCTGCTGCTTTGCTTTTCTCACTCTATGTGCCGCGGAAGTTGAGAAAATTCAACTTTTCAAGCAGCACAGCCAATGGTCAATCACTACAGTGTCCAAACAGAACTCTTGGACAAAGACATTCACCCTCTCACTAGCCTTTTATTGGGCAGAATTGTAATAATCTGAATAATTTCTTCATAATATTGAAAATATTCCAATATTTGGTTTTGAACTGAGGTTTACTGCCTTGTAGACATATTGTTTTATTACATGCCATCACCAATCCCTCACAACCAATGTGAAAATTTCCACAAATACTGGCTAATAAATATTGCAAGACAAAACTTTTTTGAAGATGCCAGGCCAGCAAAATACTGGCAGAGTGGACCAATTAAACAAATCGAATAAGCTAGTTTGAGCAGATGTGTATTCACATGGGATTGGAAAGTGGAAAGGGATTCAGGGTTGTGGATTTGTGGTGGGAGGGAGTTCCAGAACTGCTGAAGGCTTTTGATTCCACGATAATTGTTAATTGTCTGGATTTTAGGTGAGGTACGGGTGACAAGGTTATGGATGGCCTTGAAAGTGAGGATCATAACTGTATATATACTTTGAGATATGCATAATGGTCACCTATAATTTGGCCACCAGGCGTGCTTAATCATTGTGACAGAAAAAAATTTAGTAATATATGTGTATATAAAAATGCCTAGCAAAAAAGTTTCCAAAATGTGAAACAACAGTAAAAGGACAAAGGAAATAATCCTAAATTTGTCGCAAAGATAAATGTGAAAACTCTGTAACATTATTGTTTAGTTTTAATAGAAAGTGTATTATTATTATTTGATTCCATATTCTTGAATCAGACTTTTTGGGGCTAAGGTCTGGAATCTAAAATTGTCGAAACTCTCTTTTTCAACAGGATATTCAAATCCGCTACTCTTTTTGGCACTTTTATGTGCTTGATGCTAACGCATCTTAAGCAGACACAGCTGGAACTGGAGAATGGCCTATAAATGCTGCTAAAAGTTTTTGTTGCATGCAGCATTGCAGATGCAACCTCCTCCTGCATCCAACCTAATATGCTCATACGTCCATGAGCGTGCCTGTTGACGGGACACAACTCCCCATGTCTGATGGTGCTCCACTCTACCCAGGATGCCTTGGGGTGGGTGGCATGTTATCCCATGTGTACATTATGAGTCCATACACCAGCATGTGAGGGCTACTTTTTTACTGAGTGTTTGTTGAAAGTGAAACTCAAGTCGCTGCACATTCTCCTCTCGCTCACATTCCTCCCGGTTCAGAGTACACAAACCTGACGTCCAATCGCTACATGGATATTTATGTTTACATTTACATTTGAAGTGAATATTTGTTCTACCAGTCTTGATAAACATGATCAGTGTTGTATATTTTGTACCAGGGTCACTGTGTTTTGTTTTGTTTTTTTTTCTGCTGTGACCTGAATGGTGGAAAAATAAAGTGGTCAAGTCAAGTGGTTGCTCTGGTGTGTGGCATTTCCACTATCTGTCATATAATGCGTTGACCTTTGGAAATTGTGGTCATGTTTTTTTTGTTTTTTCTGTTGTTTTCTCTCGACCTTATCTCTGGGAAATGTTTTCCACCACATCTTAGATATAACAGTGTTCCTTCCTCTCCTATTTTACATTTCAGTAGCTGCAGCAGTCTGTGTTTGACCATGTTGTTATCAGACTTTAATCAACCAGGTTCCTGCAGTGATGAATAAGAATGTTAACTATATCTTACCAGGTTTTTCCTTTTTATGTCCTGGAGTTCAACTTTTTACAGAAGGAGGGTGAGGGCGAGGCGTATCCTGACAGAGAGCTCCCATCCCATGAGCTCTGGGATGAGCTACAGTGCTCCCTTGGTAACTGAAAATTCATATAAAGAATCCTTGTTAAAGCTTAATCAAATGTTGAATAGTATTATTATATTACATTTAACTCTGCAACATTTGTCTAAGTTGTAAATTATGCTGGCATTTTATGATTGTGACAGGCGAGTGCAAGTAGTTTAGAAGCTTTGGACCATATTTGAACAATGGCTTGTACAGCAGACATTAGGTTTGATTAAATGATAATAGAAGCAAGGCTTTTGTCTGTGAGTTATGTGCCAGACAGAAATTGGGAATGTTTCAACTGCCCAGCCTAAAAAAAAGTGGCTTAAAGGTCACATAGAATGGTCTTTTTGAACCAAAAATTGGAGATTGAGATTGAATTAGATAAATTAAATAATATTTATGGTCAAAAACTTCGTCAGATTAAGCTGGTATATTGCTGCTCTCTGCCAGCCTCTGCACAGGCACCTGAGCTAATGCCTGCCCCCAGAACACCAGGTCTCTTGTGATTGGCCAGTTACCAGCTGACTGACCGCTCCATGGTGCTGCCCCCCCAACCACAGAAGTGTCAGTTTGAGTGCCTGCTTGGCTTAATTTACCCTAGTGTGGAAAATACAAATAACATTATTATGGATCACGTAAAATAAACAATTTTAGTATAAGTTGTTCCCTATTTAAAAGTAATACACACCGATCTCGCACTTGTGCTAACCCCGAGCCGAAAGACACTTGCTGACACGACAAATACACACGGGTCCACACAAGGACATTATTACTTCACTTGGAATTACTTACATTTCCTTCAGGAAATCATTACATAAGTTTTGAGCTGAGTCCCGCTTTGGTTTGCCCAAAGTTTGTATAACATTTCACTTCGAAGTGCTACAAACAAACAGCATTTCAGGAAGCTTAGCAGGGATAGTACCATCAAAAATGAATGATATCCACTCTGCTCTTTTTTCCTCATTAGAAGAGAGTCTACGAAGCGTCTGGTGTTGTTTTTGACAACCAGCAACAGAACAACAATGAACTGAACCTTTTTTCTGAGACATGTTGCTCTCAACAGATACAATAGTTGTAATGGCAGAAGCAATTCTTCTTCTTCTTCAGGTTGAATGTTCACGCCCATGACCAGGAGTAGCTGCTGGGGAGGGTTCGTTGCACGGCAAATGTGCTAGTTATGTAACGAAAGTTGATTTTTCAAAACCACTTTCTCAAGCTCAGGTGAACAGTGAAGCCCTTCTTTCTCAGAAGTGGATTAAGTGTTTATTGTGATACTTTGGTGATGTTTTAGATATGGGAAGGACACGGGGACGCACCAAAAAAACATCAGAAATTTGATTTTCTGGTAAATGTCCTTTTTAGGTAGGAAAACAAAGAGTAGGAGCTAACTGAAGCCACTACATTAGCCATTGCTATATGTTTAGGTTGTACTGTGCTTGCTAGAAAGAAAAAAAAAAAAAAAATATATATATATATATATATACACATGAGCAGAACTGCTCAAGTTCAGTGAAACTCCCTGTAAGAGTGTTTTCAGTCATACAAAAGAACAAACAGGGTAGTGAAAAAAACTATTGTATTAACAATTTACTTGCAATAAAATGCTTGAGGACTCACTTGGTGGTACACTGGGTATAGCACCATTTCCCCAGAGCAAGAAGTTGACTGTTTTGGATCCTGGTATGATAGTTCAAGTAATAAAATACTATAGGTAAAATTTACTTAAACATCATCTGTGACACTGTGCTCTAGCTGGCTTTTCTGGAGTGGAAAAATTACTGAAGGTCAATTAGATGTGATATAATTTGACCAATCCTGTCTCCTGTGTCAGCGATAATTAGTTATGAATAATGAATTAAGTAATTAATAAAGTTGTCACTGTTGTGCCAAAAACTTTCAGTTCCCATTAATTTTTAGGCCTACATTACATCCAGTGGCGCAAGGGGAGGACATTGGTGACCCTAATTAATCTAACCTGTAATAGACTCTGTCGTATTAGCATTAAAAGTCTTTTTTTCAGGGACATTTTAGTATTTGGTTTTGAGGCTGAGCTGTGGAAACAAGAAAGTATGATAGTTTGCAGATTTATCTCACTGTTAGTCAGACTTTTCTAAATAAAAACAAAGTTTTTGTACCCTTGGTAAGTTGTTAAAAAAACTACACTCTGCTCAGTAAGTGTTGGTCACTGAACTAAGTCCAAATGGATTTCAAAGGCCGTGGTCTCAAAATGCCACATTTGAACTTGCTGATGGAAACAGCAGTGGATTGACAACTCTACAAAGTAAACCAATTATCAGTGCCCAGTGGGAATAAAATGTCTGATTGTGAGATAAAGTGGCTAAAATCTGTTTCGCAGATTTCAGTGGTAGCTTTCCACCATGTGGTGCATTTTAGAAAACCTGAACTATCACTTTAATCTGGCCTGGCATAATCTAATGTCACCAACCTAATCTAGCACATGATCAAATTACCAGAAGAATCAGACAACTTTCATTCTATGTAAAGTTCTTACTCACAAAAGCTAATAATCAGTTTTAGCCTTGTTACATTAGCACATAGTGTACTTGTTGCCCTCTGGTCCTCAAAGTAAACGATATAAACCCTTTATGTCAGTCATGATCCACAGATTTGTTTTGAACGTATTCATATTCTAACTCTGCTTCCACATGTGTGTGTGGACTCCCTCTCCTGCAACATTTAATTTATTCTATCCTAGATGAGATTAAACTAACTCTTTAAAATCACCTGGGGATGGTATCTCTGAACCTGTGTTTCCCTCTTAAGGTGCTAATTACTACCCTGTAATGAAAGTAATCAGCAGCCGAAGTGATATTGCATGCAGCGGCACCTCTTTTGTGATTGCCTGTGTCGTCCAAGGCTTCTTCAAGGGCTCAGTGACAGGCTTAAGAAATAAACTGTGCCAGTGTAGCAATCAATGAGGAGACAGCACATTTTGAATGCTGATGAAACACTGATGTGCGTTTGGGAGCAAGTTGGTTTTTATGTAGTGAAGGTTGAGAAAATAAGGCTCGTCATGTATGTTCCAGTTTATCTTAAAGGAAAACCGAGAACGAATTAGAGTATGTTTGCTAGATTCATGCATTGTTTTGTGGGTAATGTGTTGTTATGTCTACTTACAAACCAGCTGGAATAACTGAATTGATGCATATGTATGTGTTAAAGTGTCTGTCTCCAACCCATATACTGTACAGGAACATATGCACTGAGTATGGACTGGAGGCCCGAGCATCAAGATGGAAGACAACACAATAGAAGATTCTGTTTCTCCTTAACGACCATTTCACCTGAGACCGTTTTTGGTGTCAGGTGAAACCAGCAACCTGAAACTGTGAGAGGTTAACAATGTGCATTGTTCAGCTTAATGACTCTCTAGACTGGTATCAGCCTCAGAGGTTAAATTCCTGGTTCCTCACACCAGTTATTCAGAACCAAAGAAGCCTCTTGGATGAAAGGTGAAATGTCTTCAACTCAACTCAAGCAAGTCCAGTCACCTAGAGCTACTACAGAAGAAGACTATGAGCTGGATGACCGAGAACCTTCACAGACAAGATGGAAGTTGCCTGCAAAGATGGTTGAGAATGACAGATGCTATGGGACTTCCAGATCCAGGCAGACAAACTGATAGTGGCTAATCCACTGGTCAATCAGCAGCAGAAGAGGGCAGTAGTGACAGATGTGGCACCCCAAGCAACAGCAACATCAACAAGAAGGAACCAAAGAAGCTTGAACAATACCAAGGGCTGAGAGAGGAGCTTGAGAAGATGTGGGGAGTAAAGGCAACTGCGGCCCCAGTGGTGACATAAAGACTAGGAATTAGGAGGGTGAGTGGCTCCAACAGATTCCAGGAACAGCATCTGATAGGTCTGTCCAGAAAACAGCAGTCCTAGGAACAGCTAAGATACGGTGAAGAACCCTCAGGCTCACAGGCCTCAGATAGAGGACTATATATATATATATATATATATATATATATATATAGACACAGTTGTTAAAGAAACTTGATATGAACTGCTCTGTTTGTACACTGTGTGTTCACTCTGGCACAAATAACTGGGTGTTGCCCGATTATCTCATAGAAGTGAAGTCTCACCCTCGTGTCATGTTTAGTCTCACTGTTTGGTCGAGTGGGAGAACAGTATAGAATTCAACTAAATGAACGGGTTTTGATGTCTCCTCCTCAACGCTGATGACACATTCGTTGGTCTTTCTGTCTCATTCATTTTGGGTCGGCGCACAGAAGGCACAATACTGTGATGACCTTTTGCTCCCAAGCTGCCAGGAGGAACAGAAGAGGTGGAAGTGTGTGTGTGTGGGGGGGGAAGGCATTATGGGGTGGATGAAGCAGGAGCGGGAGGAACATTCCCTGCCCCCCCCCCCCCCTCTCGTATAAATATTTATGTGACGGACAGTTTGAGTTTGACACAAGACCAGACTTAAAATAATTAGCATGTAAGTTTCCAGACTTTGTATACAGAGTTTCAAGTCAACATGTGTCACAAAACAATTACGCTTTGTATGTAGACACTACCTGAATATTCACTTTATAATGTTAAAGTTCAAATCCTATTTTAGAGATTATTATTAGAGAAAAATAATAATAATAATAATAATAATACCAGTGGTTGGGCAAAGGTTGACCAATATTACTTTTTCTATGGCCACTGACTGGTAATTTTTTTTCTCTCTCTCCACCTAATATAACAGAAAAACTGATTAACATAAAATAAAACTTTATTGCCAATCAGCATTTTGTTTTTGCACATATGAAGATATAATTTATAATAATGCATTATTTGTCAAATACATTTTTGGTTAAAAAAAAAAAAATCTTCATGACCGAAAAAATGTAGTAGATGTAGTAATATACTCTATATTAATATATTTTAAACATATTAATATTATGCCGCCCCGGAGAAATCAAACCGGAAACAAATAATTCCATGATGTCCCTGAGCAATATTACAGTTGAAACATTAAAAACAGTTGACCATAATATTTACTATGAAATGTTAAAATTACTGTGAAAATCCCACTGATCCACAGCGTGGCACACACACACACTCACACACAGGTTCATGCAGCTCTCTAACCTTAACCAAAACCAGTTAATGTCTAACCTTAGCGTTAATAATTTACACTTTATTGTTGCCGTAGGGAAGTTTTTTTTTTTTTTTTGCATTTCACCCATCCTCTGCTAAGGTCCTTCCTAGTGTTGAGCAGCAGTTGGCGGCTACTGGGCTGGCCCCTGGGGGTTTAGTGTCTTGCTCAAGGATACTTCGACACAGACACTGGGTAAAGTGAGGATTCAGCCAGTGGCTCTTTGGTCCCTGGATGGCTGCTCTAACCAGTGAGCCATGCGTTAACCTGACCATAATTAAATCCTCATCATAAACGAGGTTCTGCATCATTTGGCCCAGGTTTCCGTTTCCATGAGGACTACTGGCCCTGTCAAGATCAGTGTTAATACCTGAAAGGGTCCTAACGAGGTAACAAATACAAGAACACAAACACATGTGTGAGCACATGCTTGTTCAGAGTTTAAGAAACAGAACAAGTCAAGTGTGTGTGTGTCTGTGTTTGCTCACTCTCCCATCTGTTCCAAGGAACACAGCTTCCTGGCTCTTCATGGTTTGCTGACATGTATCATCTGCACTGACCACTGACTGAGTGACACACTCTTGAGGTGCAGAGAGAAGACCACAGAATGAAAACACTTAAAATGTTCAGATCCATTACAAGATAACTCAAGAGGCACATTTAGAGAAAATTCTCAGTGGTCTCACAGCCAGATTTATACCTTTCATTTATGTTTAAAAGCTTGTCCTTGAAGACATTTCCTGTTTTTCATATGATTTTAATCACAGTTTAATTACTGATTTTTTTTTTTGGTAATACCAAATGCATTAAACAAATAGACGATTAGACGTAGCAACAGTTCCTCCAATTCAAGCTGAATACAAAATGTTGTTAATTAAAAGTCATTCATCTGGAACCTCTGAGAACTGTAGAATCTTGTGACTGAATCTTGTCAGCTGCATGGATCCCGCAGCAGGATGCTATAAGTTGTCATGTGTTTTTTTTTTTTTCCCTGTAATGACAGTATTTGAAAATATTGTAAGTCTTTTATGGAACATGAGTAAGAATGGTCATATCAGAGTCTGACTTTTTGCCTATACACATGCACTGAGCTTTGAAGGTGACAATCCTGCAGGTCTTTAGTCAGTTTTCTGCTACAAAAGAAGCATATTCGTGCAAAGACATGTTTCATTAGTTGGCAGGCCTGGTTGGTGTGTCGACTCAGCACAGCGCTCCTGACTTCCAGGTATATAGCTAAGGGACTATAGTTTCTGGGTCACAAAGAAAATAATTATTTCCACACACTTAGTTTGTTTCCCAAGTACGGTTTATAGTCACATCCAAGAAAATCAGAAAACAGATTGTTTTGTCCTTTTCCATTTTCAATGATTGTTGTTTTTCGTTTTTCGTTTTCCCTAAATCAAAATGGTAATCGGGAAACGTCTCTGTTCCCGATTTTCTTTTTATTTTCCCAAAACAAAAGTCCATTGGCAATCAAGTACATGGACCCCTCAACCATGGCACAGCAGAGTTTAGGCCAGAGTAAACATACAGAGTGTAAACAGAGCAGTTCATATCAAGTTTCTTTAATGACTATGTGCATACAAGCCATTTGTGAAGGCAGTTGCATTCAGATGCAAGACATCTGTAGTAAATCCTGTAATAAAATAGGATTTGTACATTGTGGCTGCTAATCTGAACATACTCTGAAAATACTTTCATTTTATTTGTGGTGCTTACATCACTCCTGAGCTTCCAGATATTTCCTGGTGTTTGATACACTCTGTCTTTTTAAAGTCATGCAACACAATATTGAGCTGTTTTTTCAAATAGTAGCCCCTTTTCCATCAAAATTACCGGGAACTTTTATTAACAGGAACTCCTTTACCCAGGTAAATGGTTTCCTGGTAATGTGTGTAGTTTGCATTTCCACCACACCAAAGTTCTCAAATTTCATGATGATGACGTACAGTCAAAACATTAACACGGGTTGCAAAGGTGCTTCAGTGAGATGGTGGGAGTGAAAATCAAGCTTCAAAATAGTTTTTACTGACATCACTGTGAGCTGCATTGGCCAGAGATGACAACAGCAGCAGCGTGTGTGGGTGTGTGTGGAAACCCCACTCAGTCACATCACAGATAGTGATGTGATTTTGTTCCCCTCCTCCTCACAATTTATTAATTTATTATGCATCGTGCTTGATGTTCCTGAGAGGATGAGTCGCATCAGAATCATTCGCTCGTTCTTTCCGTCCTGTGTGCAATGATACATGGGATGATACATGCTTTCACGTCAGTGTCTCAAAAAGTCTCAAATAACACAAGAAAAGACACTCGCTTCGAAAAATAGCCGCTAGAGGGTCAGAATACTCGCTAGAAAGTTGCTACATTCAGAACACGGAAACGGCTGCAAGATGTATCCCACAAAGCCACGCCCCTCCAAAGTTACTGGTAGGGTTCCTAGTCAGGAGTTGGTACTAAACTTACCCGGGTAAAGCCTTTATCAGGGTAATATTTACCCGGGTAATTTAGGTGGAGGTTTTTTAGTTACTCGAGTAAAAGAAAAGTTCCTATGGGGGGCCTGGTGCAAACAAGCTCATCACTAACGTCCTATATACTCCTTTAAAGCAAAAGTACTCGAGTATTTCTGTTCCCTGTATGTAATATGTTTTTTTTTTATGGACTGAAAGAGTGTTGAAAACATTTTGCTTAATGCATGTTCATTACCAAAAATTTTATAACATTAGTCTTGTTTTTGGATATTTTATACAGAAAAGTTCCACATTATATCTTCATAACAAAAAGTAGGTCACCTAATACCTAAAATAAAGACTTATTTGCTGCTCCTCACTGTGCAAAAAAAAAAAAAAAATAATAAGTTGGCAAATAACATTGTATACCATATTAAACTGCAATAAGTCATCATTACACATTGGTTTCCTTCATATTACACAATGACTTTGAAAGGTGCCAGCAGGCAGACACTGCGGAATACACAGGTATGCCAGCATGTTGCTGCAGCTTTACATGAGAGTGTTCTTGGACTGTCTGCAAGAAAAATTCATATATATATATATATATAAAAAATCCTAACATGATGCTATGATATCACAAACTGACATATTCTTGATTTTTGCTACCATGCTTTTTTAAAGTTCTTAAAAACAAATTGGCATTCTTAATCCTAATAGATTTTACTCACTCACTCACTCAATCACTCATCTTCTACCTCTTTATCCTCCACATGAGGGTCGATGGGGGCGCCGGAGCCAATTACAGCTGACACAGGGCAAAAGGCAGGGTGCACGCTGGACAGGTCGCACAGCCAACATACAGAGACAAACAACCATTTGTTCTCACACTCACACTTATAGTCATTTTGGAGTGTCCAATTAACTTCTGAATGTATTTGGACTGTGGGAGGAAACCCACGTGCACACAAGGAGAACATGCACATTCCATACAGAAAGATCTGTTTGCTCATCACGATTGACACGAAAAATCGTGTCTGGTGTGAACACAGTATTACAGCAGTCGCTTCACATCTGGCCTCAACACGAGCTGGCAAGTCGTCAAATGAGCCGCGTGTTGTGTGAGGGCCAACACGAAAATCACGTCGACAAATTTGTGCTACAAGTTCGCAACCGTGTGTTAGGCACTATTCTGCCATGTGGCCCATGAAAAGTAATTAATAGAAAAATCTATGGACTATTTTGAATAGAAAAGAAAAACAAAAACAGAAAAAGTTACATTAAACTTTCAGTTCCTTGCAACCCCATTCCAACTCCATACTTATCTGTCCGAAAAAATAAAGTGGTCAAGTAATGGTCAGATTGACTCGACTTACTCAGTCAGACTGAATCCTGTCTCAGCTCCACATCACCATCTGTCCTGCACAGGCTGGGTAATTGAGGAATAACAAAAGACAATGTTGGACCCATCCAGGTGGCCGATCATCTCATGACCCTTGACTCCAAGCTAGTCCAATCACAAGACAAAAGGTTCGTAAACACATTGGGAGCCACTTCAACAAGTTGTAAGACAGCAGCACTTTGTGCAGCACTCACAGGAACGAGCTCAAGGGTGAGTACAAAAATTGGGAAAAGGTAACTCAATTGATCACTCTTTCCCTTCCTTTTCCAGTAAGCAACAGCTTAATCTCAGCTTTCACTCAGGCACTCAGCAAGCAATGGCCAGAGTGAGTGGTTTAATGGAACTGAGGTCAAACTTCACTTTTTTTTTTCTAGCAAGCACCCATGGAGAACACATTTGGAAATGCACATTTGAATTTACTTCCCCTCAAAATTGCCTGCACAGCTGCAGCTCCTACAGTAAAGCTGCAGCTCCTACAGTAAAGCTTTGCTATTGTGTACATTTGTGCGCTGTGAAAAACTCGATTTTTAACGAAAGAATATTGATCCTCTAATTTATTTTGTTTTCCACTGATGATAGTTTTTTAAGCTTATTATTTTTGTGTTGGTCTGAATTTTTTAGCACTTAAAGATGTAATATCTCACATTTCTGCATTAAAATATTAGACTAATGTTTCTACAGTTGAGGGTGAGAGAGGAAATTGGTCAGTTGGTGTCACGCATTCTATAAAAGCTGATCATTTTGTGGCAGATTACAAAAGCTCGGTAAAAGAAACAAGAGAATTAGTAATCTAATCAGGAAGTGAGCCATTCAGTAAGTCATGATCCCTCTCTGCTTCCCGAGGTCATCAAACTAGGTTTTTTGCTATTGTTTTGATGGTGAAAGATGCAAAAATTGCATACTGTGCAGTTAAATATCATTTATGCCAAGTCCCCCCATGTCTCTGTCTTAGATAAGTCCAGTGGTTCTCTTAATAAACCTTTTTAGAATTGTGCACTCTCTATATATCTTTGTTTTACTTTTCTTTGTTAATGGTGCATATTTATTATTTTTAATTAATTAATAAAAATCTCTGCATGTTTTTTGTCTTTTGTTTTACTCAGGTTTTTCACCAAGTTGTCCCACTGTTTGCCATTCCAAACCAATTACTAGCTCTGTCAAACCTAGACTGCTGTTTGCTAGCACATCATTCTCCAACACTGAGCTTAGGCAATACCTCCACCATTCACCTTAACTTAACTTAATCCACAGCACTCATCCCTGAAAGTGTGATGCCACAACTGCAGGTGAAAACGAGGTAACAGTGGTTCACGCGGCATTCTCTACAGAGCTGCACTGACAGGAGAAATCAATCAGTCTGACTTTTCATGAATTATTCTACTGTATTGTGAATGAACTTCACTTGGAAAATGGCTCTAGGGTTTGGGAGGAGGTGATTTTTTGCCTTGTTGTTGGTGTGAATTTTCACAATATGTCAACGTGGATCAACAGTTGTGTTTTTCTTCCTGCTTGCTTTGTAATTTAATAGGTTACCATTGTTTAGGGATTTGGTGAAAGGGCCATCTTCCTTATAGGTTTGTTTGTTTTGTAGGACTAGGCAACTCAATTCAAGTCATGTCACTTTTATTTATATAGTCCAACATCACAAACACACTTTGCCTTGAAGTCTGTACAGTGCAAGTGACACCCTCTATCCTTAGACCCTCACATCAAGTGATAAAACACTTGTACAGGGGATAAATGGGAGAAACCCAAGGAAGTGCCAAAAAGGAGAGACGGACAGACAAGCAGAAGGCGTCATGTACAGAAACAACTTCAGCTGTAAAAGAAAAAAATATATATATAAATATAGGAAAGAGAAGAGGATAGAGATCAGGAGCACTTCAAAAATTAATAACATCAATGACAATTATCAACATCTTGTCCAGGGTGTGACATGCCGTTGGCCCCAAATGCCATCTGGGGTTGGTTTCAGCCTCTCATGTGACCCTCAGAAAAGGACAAGCCATTGATGAAGGGCAGATGAGGATGATATTAACATCAGTAGTAATGAGTAGCAATATAATATATAGTAAAAGATTAATGTGACAAACATAGTTTCATCACTTCTGGCAACTCAAATTTGCAGCGCTTTTGCTTGTATACAGAAGCAGTGCATGGACAGGTGGTAAAGGCATATTTATCTCATCAAACTGCTGAATAACTGCTTTACTGGCGCAATGTTACTGTGGCCTCCTTTTGCCTTGATAATAAAAATAATCACTTCCTGTTTGCAGCACAGAGATGTCATGGTGAAGAAGGATTTATCTGAATATACTTATACGCCAAGGAGAACAGAGGTAACATTAAAACAGGTATGTTCACAGCCTGACACTACCACACATTGTGAAGATCAGTCCTCAAAATTATAAATAAATTGGCAGCCCATGGCCAAGCAGAAGGGAATCGGGCTTGTAAGTGGAGGGTTGCCAGTTCGAAGTCCTTCCAGGTCTCTGGAATAATCTGGCACCAACGGAATCTATATTTTTGGCTCTGGAAACTAGCTTGTTCTGTTAGAATAATGTGTGCACCTAACAACTGGACTTTCAACTAGAAATGAATAAGAGTCAAAAAATATACCTCATAGTTTATATTTAAAAATTACATTTTAAACAATACCTGGAAACTGCCTTTCATTTTTTTTCTCCTTCATTTTATAAAGGGTCATTTCAATTTATGCACTTTGAGGGCCATACTGAATCATTATCCTCAGAGTAGGGTTCACTGCCAAATGATTGTGATCACTAATCTAGCCTGTTCTTGTTCAGTCTCTATTGACTTTTTGCTATAATAGATCATGAGTTGGGCCACACGGTTGGTGTAGTGTTTAGCACTCTTGTCTTTGCAGCAAGAAAATCCAGGTTCACAACCCAGGCAGAATATGGGCCTTTTTGCATGGAGTTTGCACGTCCCCCCCCCCCCCCATGGAGTTTGCACGCCCCCCCCCCCCCCCCCCCATGTGCGTGTGTTTTCTCCAGTTTCCTCCCACAGTCCAAAAACATGCAGATTTGGGGATTAGGCCAATTGGACACTCCAAATTGCCCATAGGTAGGACAGTGGATGGTTGGTTCTTTATGTGGCCCTGCAATGGACTGGCGGCCTCTCCAGGGTGTACCCAGCCTTTTGCCCTGGGACCAGTGTACAAAAAATACAGTGTGTGGAGCTTAAGCTGAGGAAGGTTGTTCTGCTGAACTTTGAGCTCATTGTTGTTTTGCAGCTTATTGGTTTTGTGTCATAAATTGTCAGCTAGTTTCACAATAAATGTCTCAGCTATTGCAGAATGGGAAAATGTTGAGTTCACATTTTTCCAGATACACTCTTGCCACAGTCTGCATGGCTTGCCAGGACAGTAATTCCTCCTTTGTATAGAACTGCACAATGATGCCAAAAAACAACATGGCTAGTTGGGAAATATTTTTTGTTGGTGTTGTTTGTTCACAGGCCTGAGAGAAAAATTGACCGTGTATTTCAGTATCTTAAGAGGAATACGTTCTGGAGCAGTTAAAAAAAGTGATACCATTTTACTTTGTCTTGCTCCCTATCCATTGCAGTGACCAGGATTCCATTAGCTCACCCAGCATGAACATTTTCTGCATTACATCTTTGTCATAATGAGGCCTTGTTACTATAAAATGATCGCGGAGAATGTTCACATGTCGAGGAAGGGATTCAGGTCATGAGCATTAAAGCTCCAATTGACAATGGCGACAGTAATTATTCTTTTAGTTTTTGCAGAAAAGCAAGAGAAAATAAGAACAAGCAACGAAAGAAGGTGCTGTGAAAGCTACTTGTTCAACTCCACCATAAACTTTACCTTTAAGTGCATGTGTCATTACAACTCATCCAGAACGTCTGCAGTAGAAGCAGCAGACGTGCAAACAGCAGATTCTATATTTCTTTTCTGAAGGCAAAAAATGTTAGCGACAGCAGTTGTTCCTGCAATGCATGAGCATTCTGCAGTTTATATTCTACCAGATATTGAAACTGAAATCCCAGACTTGATCATGTGGGACTCCAAGACTCTGACTTGGCTCTTTGTCTGCCTTTAAAGGTCCCACCTCCTTGAAAAAAATGCAATTAACCCTACTGCTGTGTAAATACTGATTTTATTCTTTACATTATTGTTATTTGGATAATGCATACACCGTTGTGTTGCATTGTTCTAATGTGATATTTTCACACAGGAAATTAGCACAACAGTGTAAAACTAAATGTAAATTAGTACATAATGAGTTCAGTTAAACACAAATCCTGATTGTATCTTGTCCGATACAGAACTGGTGTTCAATGATACTTAAGTGCTACTTTCACACTGTGTAAAAGAAGAAGAATCATGTCATCCCCTTTGAGGTGTGACAGATTAATGTTCCCACATGTTGAATTTCACAATCACTAATCACACTTTCAGTGATTAGGGTCTAGTTACCTGGAAAATGCTCTTTCTGCAAGAGGATGCCCTGGAAGTTGCACCCATAATGCATGCAAGGTATCATGGGCCGTAGGAATAAGGTGTATTACAGCAGCATGACTGTGTGGGATTGTCTGCTGGTGGAAAATGGCAGGTAGTAACCTGACTCCTAGTTGCTTCCTGTCCCAGGTGATTGCCTCAGCCTAGTCTGTCTCCATCCACTGATGATCATATTGTCAGTGCTTCCTCAACCCTGCAGAGAGAGAGATGCAACCATTTACCTAAGTGAAATGGCAAACACACATGACTGAAACATGATTCATACAGAAAGGTGCAATAGAAATTACAGAACAATTCAACTTTGACTGTACATTCTTCTTCCTCTGTTGTTCTTTGGATATCAGGAGTCTGAGTATAGACAGACCACCTACCATCCAACCTAACGCACACTATAAACAATGCAGAGCCCCTGTGAACATTCAGACAGTGTTCTGCCAACAATTCGAGAGTTTCATGAGCAGCAAATGTGCTGTGTGAAGAATTTAGACAAGCCAGGCTATAGCCAGGGTGACACTGACATTACTGAGTATGTGTGAGGAATAAAACGTGTCTGCTGCAAAAACAGTTTACTTTCCCCAACAGAAAGTACAAACTTGATTGGAAACAGAGGTGCCTATTACAGTCAGAGGTAATGATAGGGTGGAGTGATGGCATAAATCACAGAACAAAAAAGTCATCCTGGCAGACTTGGTGCTGTACCAGGGTGTGTAGATGTGTGTGTATGTGTGTGTGCGTGCATGTGTGTGTGGGTGTCAGTCAGAGAGAGAAAGGAAAAAAAAAAAATCAAGGACTGGAGCCAGCAGACTAACAGACACACAGGCAGACGGAATAAGTGTCTGATGATCGGTCTTTCTCTTGTCATCTCCACAACAAAGTGTTGTGACTCTGCATTTGCTCAGGCTTTGTTATTCGAGAGGAAATCTGTGTATGGTCTACAACAGCAGAAACTCTGACAGGCTGCACTCCTGTTACCAGAACTGTGAGGCTGCAGTGGACATAGCCACAGACAACATGGACAGCTGAAGACTGAAAAACATAGCCTACTCCAACCACCTACAAAATGGTGTGGGGAATATTTACTTGACAGGCTCTGGCCTCCTAAAACTGGGGTGGGCAACATATTTTTTTTTAATCTTCACCTCTATCATCATGGTTTTTAGGCACAGCAAAGGTGATATTTTTAAAAACAGGATAATATTGTGCAGCACTAAACCCCTGAGCCACGTTTGTTTTTGTCTGACCTGCTGCTGCTCAGGCACACCGAAAAAACACGTTCATTAAAAGGTTAAGAAGATCTGCACCTGGATCAACAAATAACATTATTAGATACTGGTTTACATTTGAAAAACAGTGTTACATGTTTATGTCGCTCACTTCATTGTCCATTTTCACTTCACTACAGTGGATGCGTCTGTACACTTGTAATTGATCATATGCTTGGAGTTGGGCTTGTTTTATTTATTTAAATCTCTGCCCTGTACTTGAGACTTTAATCACTGTTTTCATACTTTTTACATTTTCTCAGTTCTTGACCTCATTTCAGATATAAATTATTCACTGAATACCCCCCCACACACACACACACACGCACACTCTAGCTACTCAGTGCCAGTACGGCAGAAAGTTGCCACTCAGTAATGGCTCAGGACCAACAGGCCTCCACTGAACATGACCAACAGGCCTCCACTGAACATCACAGAGGAGGACCATTAGGACTGGATACACACTATTATATCTAATACACTCTTACTGTAAAAAGCCTTCAAACAGAAAACCAAGTCCAAGAGAATACCAAGGGACTTTAGACATACAAATAGATTTTGGGCAGGAATTACACACACACACACACACACACACACACTCTTTCATGCATATATATATATATAACTTGTGTATCTCAAGATTCCTGGGAAAAACATCAAAAAAATCTGTTCTGTATATTTTGTCAGACAGTGGCAGGAAGCCCTGTTTGACATTGAGCTGTATAACCTTCAAAGACGAATGTCACGTGTGCCTTTTTTACATTGTAGAGATACAAAGTAAATGTCTTTCAACATTCTGGCACCAGCATGATGTGACTGACGGTCCTTTTCTAAAATGTGAAGAGTGAACTTTTTTTCATGACATAAAATAAATAGTTTTACAATAACTTTGGAAAGGAAAGGCCATGAAAAACATTGGGCTTCTGTTTGTTGGTCCTTCTCTCCATATATTTTATTGCACAGTCTTGTCAACAAGTAGCGCGAATGCAACATCACTCACGTCGACCCTCCCAATCCCTCTTATGCTGACAGCAGCCAGATGAACATATAACTACAGTACAGTACACTACAAGAGTACAAGAAACACAGATGTAAGAATATAAAAGTAATGAAAAAAAATACAATTGTAAATGCGCATAAATAATTGCTGTAAAAAAGCGCAAAATAACTAGCACCGTCACCACACAGCAAAAATGTCACTGGTTTTGAATCACATTCATTTAGGATTAGGGTTAATTGGACACAATAAATTGGCCATAGGTGTGAATGTTAGAGTGAATGGCCCAGTGATGGACTGGCGATATGTCCAGGGTATACAGCGCCTTTCACTCTATGTTGGCTGGAATTGGCTTCAGCTCCCCCGTGACCCTTATACGCACAGAAAAGAGAGAGGACTGACCAACTAAATGAAGATAAATTTCAAACCAGATAGGATGGCATATGCACAACTGTGGTGGTGGAGGCAGCATTTTATTAAATTATCAGAGCAGTCTTTGTAATGGCTGAGTTCATAGCAAGAGTTGCTGTTGTTTAAACCATTGTGACATTGTGCCTGCCAACAAAATAGTAGAAACAAGAGCACTTTGAAAGCTCATATCTCCAAGGATTTAATACTTGGTCACTTTTGTTTTGATCCTGTCACAGTAACTCAGAGCGAGGCTGAACCCAGATGCAGGCACGGACTGAGGCAGTGGAAGAGTTCACAGTATTTATTGTCCATACAAAGAGTGTGCAAGGGGTAGTGAGGGGTTCCCCGGGAGGAGAGGTGGGGGCGCCGAGACTTGTCCAGAGATGAGGAGACACCGCTGCAGCGGCAGCGAGACAGTCCAACAAGGTGCAAAAACTTCATCTCATACAATGACGCAAAAAAACAATCGGGGTTGAGATTCTCCAGTTGACATCACCTCCATATCAGGCGGCCAGCTAGACTCTGTTGGTTCACAACAGAGGAAAGGCTCATCATCTCTGTGTGTTCACACCCGCAGCTGTATGATACTAGAAGTTTTATCTACAGACAAAAGGAAAAGGTTGAACTAAAGTCAACAGTTTATTCAGGTGAAAAGAAATACCCGATCTTTCTGTCTTCTCTTCTGGACAAAATATACCAACCTTTGGAATTCTTGCCACTCTGGTGACAGACAGGAAAAAGTACACATAAGCGGCTTTATGGAAAATTACCTATAAATTCATTGTGTTTTAGGTTTAGCCGATTTACTGCGAACAGGTGCTCTGAAATATATACCTAAAACTGAAACCAATATCATATATTTTAAATAGAAATTATGGTTACTTCACAGCTAGCCATATTTAAAACAGGTTTAGGAATACTTATTAATTAGTCTTGATTCATTTTTTCTGATTGAAACATGGAAACATTACAGTGTTTTCAGCCCTCTAATAGCACTCTCTGGTAATGAAGCATCCATGCCAATCGGGTGCTCTTTTTTTAAACTAGATGCAGATGATGACATTTCTTAACTTGTGTTTATTTTACAAACCTGTGAAATACGTGAATGTGAATGTGTCTGCATTTACTACATTCCAAAAAAGTTGGGACGTTGTGTAAAATGTAAATACAAACGGAACGCAATGATTTTCAATTTTCATAAACCCATATTTTACCCCCAATAGAACATTAACAACATGTCAGATCTTAAAACTGAGACATTTTACCATTTCATGGAAAATATTAGCTCATTTTGAATTTGATGACAGCATCGCATCTCAAAAAAAGTGATGTTTACCATTGTGTGGCATCCCCGTATTTACTGTCCGTAAATATCTGGGAAGAGAAGAGACCAGTTGCTGGAGTTTAAGGAAAGGAATGTTGATGCAGGATTCTAGCTGCTCAACAGTCCTGGGCCTTTGTTTGCCAGATTTTTCATTTGATGATGCCCCAAATGTTTCCTACTGGTGAAAGGTCTGGACTTCTGCAGAGCCATGCTGTTGTGATGGATGCAGTATGTGGTTTAGCATTGTCTTGCTGAAATATGCACGGCCTTTGCTGAAAGAGACGTTGTCTAGATGGGGCACATGTTGCTCTAAAACCTCTATGTACTTTTCAGCATTGATGATGGCAACCCACTACCATCAGAGATGCAGGCTTCTGCACTGTCCGCTGATAACAAAGCTGAATGGTCCCTCATCTCTTTAGTCCACAAAAAAAGAATTTCAAATTTTGATTAATCTGACCACAAAACAGTTTTCCATTTGAATTGAGCTTTGACCAAGAGAAGACAGTAGCGTTTCTGGATATCTTCTTTGTGGATTTCACGGAAAACAGTGATTTCTGGAAGTGTTCCTGAGCCAATGCAGTGATTTCCAGTCGAGAATCGTGCCTGTTTTTAATACAGTGCCTTCTCAGGGCCCAAAGATCACAAGCATCCAGTTTTGACATTCGACATTGTCCCTTGCACAGAGATTCCTACTCTGAAATGTTCCTTTTATACCCAGTCATGTTACTGACCTCTGGCCAGTTAACCTAATTAGTTGTCAAATGCTCGTCTAGTTGTTCTTCATTTGTGCCATTTACTTTTCCATCCTTTTGTTTGAAAAAATGTCTCAGTTTCAGCATCTGATGTGTTATTTATGTTCTCTTTAGAATAAAATATGGGTTTATGAGATGTGCAAATCATTGGATTCTGATTTCATTTACATTTTACACAGCGTCTCAACTTTTTTTGGAATTGGGATTGTACAAAAAATATGACGATCCACCAGCTGATTCCTGTACACAGTCCTAGAAATGTCAGCATGAAATGTGCATCCTCTTACATCAGCATGATGCCACTGACAAGCAGTTAATGCTGCTGTTACACCACATCTTTTGCCTGTTAAAGTATTCGATACAGATGCGGTGGATCAAATAGAAACAGATGCTGATGATTTGGTGGCATTTTGGATCTTCTCCTGGGCAATTTTACTGAATATTGGGAAATGCCTCAATGTTTAAAAATTTTGAGGCCTTTTAGTAACACCTATAATTCGATTTTATGTCAATTTAATGCTCTAGCATAACAGTTTAATTCAGAGATTTCAAATTTGCAGCCCCCAAATCGATTTCATGTGGCTCACCATCAAATTATCAATTTCTGAATTTTAGTTTTTTTTTTTTTTTTTTTTTAGTCTCATAAATATATTTTAATTGTGAACTATTTCAAGATAAATATCATCACAAATCATGATGGAATATTCTCACTCACTCACTCATTTTCTACCGCTTTGTCCACTAGGGGTTGCGGGGGGCGCTGGTGCCTATCTCCAGCTAACATAGGGACATCCTGGACAGGTCGCCAGTCCATCACAGGGCCACATGGAGACAGACAACCATTCACTCTCACATTCATACCTACGGGCAATTTAGAGTGTCCAATTAACCTAGTCCCCAAATCTGCATGTTTTTGGACTGTGGGAGGAAGCCGGAGTACCCGCTGAGAACCCACGCACCACGGGGCCCCTTGTTCCAACCGGGTTGTGAACACGGGACCTCTTGCCACTACACCAACCGTGGGCCCATGATGGAATATTGTGATACATTTTTAAGCTCATGTTGCTCACACCTTCTAAGAAGCAGGTGATCCACTCTGGCAACTCCTAGGAAGGGAGAGGCCGAAAAAAGGGTTCACCCCTACTGAACAGTTAGTTAGTTCCCCAAAACAGCTGGGACTTTCTCTAACTTGAATGACCCCTTCCTGTCAGTGTACTTTAACAATTCTTTATTTTTTTTGTCTTTCAGCTTTGTGCTCTTTAGGGGTCACCACAGTGCTCTTCCTAAGGCAACCTTCCCATTAATCTGGGCTTGGGTTTGGCACTGGCAGTGACCTCTCTGTAGCTGGGGCCAAGTGAGAGGGTCCAGTTAACAATGAGAAATATGGACCGGGGACTCTTTTAACTCATATAAATAATATGGATAAATAAAGATGTTTCAAGGGAATTTTGCCCCAAGCCCCTGTTAATCCCTGTGCCTGACGCAGCACCTGTAACCCCTCTGCTATGTTTAGCTGCATATACAGTAAGTGCTGGTGAGCTGCAGATAATGAGCAGGTTCAGTGTGCTGTGGGTGGTCTCATTCTTTCTCTGCCTCTGTGTGTGTGTGTGTGTGTGTGCGAACATTGCTCACTCTTAAAACCAAAAACAGTGACACACAGAAGCTGGCTGCGAAACATCAGTCTGTGTCATCGGATTCTTACTCTATGTTGAAACAGGTCGATCTTATCTTTAAGCTCCTGACACGTCAAATGAACAAAGATGACTCTCAGGTGTCTCTGACTTGCGATTTGTCCAGGATGTTTTGTAAACTCAGAATAATTCAGGAATGTACACTTACCTTTGCATCAGCTCTGCTGTGAGCTCAACACGTCACCACAGAAGACAAACTGAGTGCGGGAATATCACAATTACACACTACTGTCATTATTAATCTCGGTGACGGCCCGCATGCTTTGCCATCACTTGTACTACTTGTGCCTTGTCAAAGCACATTAGAGCAGCATTGTAGTGAGCCACAAAACACGCCATTGTTCTCTCCTTGCTGCTGTCACATGGGGGCTGTGAACACAAAGATTGGGTTTCGTTGTTTAGGGCCTGCTGTGGTGCTGCACAGGTGCTGCTGGTAGCACCGGGGAAATGGGCAACCCTGTCACTTGGTAACGCTAAAGTCACTGCCAAAGTGTGACACAGAGAACAATAGACTGCTGAGTGCTTCATGTTGAGCAGTAGTCAGGCTCTGATTGCTGATTATACCCAGAACGTTTAGATTCTAGATGAAAAGGAAGTGGAAGTTGTTTTTTGGAGTTTTCCCCCAACTTTATATAAAAACAGTCTGACTAATGCACTTTCCAGTTGGCAATACAGAGACCTGAACAAGCCAAGCACAGTTACTGAATGCAAGCACACACTGGCAATAATACATCATATGTATTTTAAAATAAAATTCAAATTCTAAGTAATAACTGGCCAAGTGGAAGGAAAATGGGCTGTATGCTTTGAATTCAAGGTGGCCATTCCCTATGGCTCATTGTTAACTGATCACTCTAAATTGCCCAGCCATGAAGGGGCCACATCCAGTACTCCTAGTGCCGGTCCAAAGCCTGGATAAATGGGAGGGTTGTATCTGGGAAGAGTATCCGGCAAACAAATCTCCAAATAAAATATGTGGATCATCCACTGTGACCGTAGAGAGGGAGAAGCCCTTCAAACAGAAAGTGACGAGCTGATGTGAAGTTAATAGTGAGGTTTAGCAGGTAACATTCAATGGTTAAATAATATAGTTTATACAAAGAACACCTGATGTTGCACTGAATCAAGGACGAAAGCAGTATAAATGTGTTATTAACATGAACTAGCTACATTAATTCACTGACGTTGCATTGAATTGTATTTCTGTCTGATGTTAACAACAACAAAGGGGCAAATTAGACCCCCTTTATGTCTGGCATTCAAATTCATTTCTGTGATCAGATACCAATCGGATAGCTCTTCACCACATGCTTTTACAAATGTTAACATGCTTCTTTGCCACTGCTTCACATTAGATGTGGTCGGAGCCGCCAACGTAGTTCCACTCCGGTAGTTGTTGTGGGTATAGCACAGATGCACTGGAGGTGCATCTGTGACTCGTTGTATTTTATAATTCTGTTCTTTGTGGTCACAGTGCATCTCCAACTACCTTCCAAAGTGGTTTGGCAAATTGGATAGCAATCCATCCTCATTTTGTCTCATTCCAATCACAAAAAAGTGGTAGAAAAGGGGCGCCTTAGAGCAGGCTCCAAGCATCAAGCAGTCCAATCTGCAGCAGCACCTTGCATTTTTGTGTTCTCAAGGTGTCATCGCATTTTTTTTAAATAAAGTGTTTTATACTATTTTAAAAATGCTAAAATATGTGACATTTAAGTATTTTGATATAAAATTATCAAGGCATTTTCATCATCTCAATAAAATACAAATTACAGATTATTTTATTTGAAATACGTGATTCAATACATGTATCAGAAATAATGCCCCTCCCTGAATACAAGTAAACCATAAATCAAATGTTTTCATCTCAGCAGCCTCACCGTCTTTAAATTGATGTGGGCAAAAGGATCTCTGATAAACCTGGAAACGGGCCATTACAGTGATACACACAACCTCCATATCTGTGAAACACGGTTCAATGTATTCAGTTTAAAATATTTATTAGATTACTCGACTCCATCCTGTCAAAGATTCTACCTGTTGTTGCAACCAAGGCAAACCAGTGAACCTTTGGGGTTGGAAGTGTGTGGCAGTCCGACATTTTCCATTCAACGACATTTCATTCAGTTACCAACAGTTAACACAATGAGCAAGCACTAGGCATCAATGGAGAGAAAAAGTAGTATTAAATCATTACTTCATTTATTTTTCTTTTGTATTTCATTAGAATGATACCTGACCTGTCTGATGTCAACAAATTTGTGTAGCACCATGGTAAACACAGTAAACAGCAAGGGTGTGCTTAACATAACGTTTTAAGCAGATCTTTCTTGGCCTCTCCCTTCAGGAGTTGCCAGTGCATCTGCCTCCGTTTTACCCATTCCCATGCAGATAATAATCTTTTTGTCTCCCCCTACATCTGGGTAAAAATATCAGTCACACTAACACGAAAAAAAATATTTCAATTCTGTGTCACTTTTAACTCCCTCTCTTCAAAGTGTCCCATAAGTAGACCAGCACTCATAATGTTTACATTTTGATCCACTGGATCCAGGGAAGTTATATATATAAACATATATTCAGGAAGATTTAAACTTTTAACTTGCCATATTGAATTTATATTGCCACCACACAATAATTCAAATCTGACAGACTTATGAGTTTTTTTGTTTTGTTTTGTTTTTTTACACTTTTGCCCACACATTCTCAAATGCAAAGCCCTTTGTTTTTGCTGTTATAACAAAGATGCTGCACACCCTCTGGGTCTCACACCAAAGGACTTGTCCTTAACAAGTGTAGAGACAGAGCAGGAATGTGTTGAGCATCTGTGGTTACTCAGGCCAGCTGAGCCATCTGGGGCAGATTCAAAGCGACAATTGTTATTATCATTATTTAAAAACTCTTTATGGGTAGACACCCTGCAGACACGCCATCTGTACTTCAGGTGAAAATCGATGGCGACACAGGTCCTCTGTGAGCGCTCTGTGATGTCTGCAAGTACTGTCCAAACACTATGAGCATGTAGTGATGCGGTTATCAGCCATGCTGGGATAGAAAGAGTGCAATAGAAAGACAGAGAGAGAGAGAGAAAGAGAAGGGAGGAAAGACAAGTTGAAAGTAATAATATTGTGTAGGTGTGACATGTAACCTCACTGATACATTTCCTTTTCTGTGATTATTTTAAAATCCGAGTCAGGCTGAGTACCACTAGTTAAATGCTATAAATATGAAGGTGTGCAAGTAAAACGTTTGATCAGTGTTTGCACTAACTTTGTATAGCGCTGCACAGATCACAAGCATTGCTCTCTTCACGTCTCACCATATCAGACTTTGAACCAACTCTGTCATCGCAACTGCTAATTTTACAAACCCAGGAGGAGGTCGTAGGCTGAATTAAACTGCTTTGCCTGATGCAGCCCCAGTGTATTGTATGAGGCAATAACAAATAATACACACCCTCTTCCCCAGCCTGGGTCATGAAAAATGCCTGTCAGCAGAGGATACGTAAAAAACTAATTATAGACATTTAACAATAGACTCGACTAATAAAAGATATTCTAAGCATACGTTTTTTGCTCTATCTTGGTATTTGAAAACCTTCTCCAGACTGAATGATTGCACTGCTCTCATGCAACGAAGAAAATATGTGGTTTTAGCTCATGGACACAGAGCTCTAGTGGGGCAGTAGAACAGCAGGGTCTACTACTGCCCCAAAAGAGCTCTGGTAGCTCATATATGTCAGGCAACTTGTCTATTCGTCGTTCACAGCAAGCAGAATGAGAAACCCACAAGCAACAGATTTCGTGGTTAAATGCTCATTAAATAATGGACTCAGTCTAACTGACATACAAGTCTGCATTGCAACATTATGCAAGGCAAGGCACATTTGTGCACAGTTTATAGCACATTTCAACAACAAGGCATTTCAATGTGCTTTACAATAAAGAGAAGTACAGCAGCAGCATAAAGCAAGATATTAAAGTTATGAGACAACACAATAAAAACATTTAAATAGAGGGGTAACAGAAAGGGGAGAAAACAAATTTAAAAGAAACTAAAAGTTGCAGTTATGGCTGAGGTGCAGCAGCGATGATCATTTCATTTTTATTTAAATGCAGGTAGGTTTTTAAGCTATATTTAAAAGAACAAATTGAGCAGACCTGCACTCTTCACACAGCAATTACTTACATTACAGCGCCCATTGATAATGCTAGCATGACACTTACTCTGACAATATGACAAATGACCCCTATCGTCAGCAATCGTCAGCTGGTAGACTCTACAGTTGAATCTTTGTCACAAAGCCAGATTGTGTCAATTTCTTTCCCTTCAGGCTCTTGTAAACTTTCACAGTCTCTCTGGAGTAAGATGAAGGGAAGTTAATCAGATGTTAGGTCCGGAATAACGTCCTCTCCGGTTGTTTCCAAACTTATAAAAAGCACGCCGGAGGCATTATAAGGATCAGTCATAAATATTCTGTGATTTTTTTTTTTTGCAATATATCTGTCAGGCTCCGTAAATTTAAAGTGCACAGTGAACTCTGACAGGTTGAATCCAGCACCAGTCCCGGTCATTTTTGTTTCATCTGAGGTTGCCAACATGGCTGCTGATAGAAATAGGGTCACGTGATGTCTGGAGCATCTGTTGTCTTAGAGGTCAGGTGGGTGGGCTCTCCTTCTAATATTTCCTGTTTTAGTTCCAATTAGAGAGACAGTGACCTCTAGAAACAAGACAAAGAACTTCATAATGTTTTTCCCAATAAAGGTCAGATAAATTTGCCTTACCTATTTACTGTACAGTACCCTAGAGTCTGAATGCCAGTTGAACAGGAACTAAAATACACTAATAAAACAAAGTATTAATTAACTGGTTAAAATGCTAGCTTAGTGGCTAACATCATCACATGTGCTAACATCAGTCCTGGTATCTTCTAGATGAAACCCCATCTTTTTTTCATTTTGCATGTGTCTGAGAGCCTCTGACACATTATTAGAAGAACTGGAAAGAGCACCACCCTCTGCCTTGCAGCCATTTTTTTCCAGTGGCCACTCGTGGTACTGCAAAAAAAAAAAAAAAAAAAAAAAAAACTTAGGTGGCCCAAAAAAGCAAATTTCCTGTTGACCACAATAGTAAAAGAGACAACTGTAAAACTGCACAGGACACACATGGACATAGGTATTGACAGCCTTTATATTCTATATTTTTAATTCAAGGTGTTTCATGTCATTCACCGTATGATATGAAAGCATTATGGGAAAAGTGAATAAATGAAGGCAATGGGGAGTTTTTCTTTTTGTTAAAAATATTACAGCAAATTGGGTATTTGTCACCCATTAGCATTTATTTTCAAACTTATAATCGATGTATGTGTCATATTAATTAAACTTGATTTATAACTTTGTTCAGTCCCATACACCGTTCACTGTCAGCAGCTGCAGGGACACGGAGCAGATGATGGCGTGGACTGTAGAACTATGACTGTAAGATGACCTGAGACCTGCGGTCACTTTGCCACTTATTCCATTCCAGGTGGCTGGTTGTCTAATCCTCACTACTGGTTAGTATAATCACTCATAAAAGTGATAAACAATTTCATTTGAGTTGAATATAAATATGTTGAGTATCTGTAGTTCATCTGCAAAGAGATGGAAAGATATGTTGTGTTTATTAAAAACAAACCCAAGTGAGAATAGGATAGGCCCCAAGATGGAGCCCTGAGGCACCCCACAGGTAAGAGGAGAAACAGCCGAAGAATATTGACCTTGATGAACAGAGAAGTTTCTGTTCGTCAAATAGTCCGTGAACCAATTACGAGCTGTGTCCCAACGCACAACTCAAGAAAATCTTGTCAATTAAAATGCAATTATTTATTTTCTTTCGCAAAGAAAATAAATAATTTAACAAAAAAAGTCTTGTTTGCCAGTGATCTAGCATTAATGAGAGCAAACTGAAGAGCCTTCAACTCTATGTCCCCAATCCAAACAATCCTAGCACACGGCTGGCCAGGTTTGTCCCCTGCCAGTCATTTTGTTAGGGGTTCGCTTCCATTGGACTAAATAAGGCTGGTGTGAACGTGACTTAAGATAAAAACACTGACAAAACCACACATTCTGTGTAGGACATTCAGTTGTGGTAGTATGGGCAACACACATATTGCCCTTTATAAATACTTTTGATGTCAACTGCACTTTAACCTTGCTGGGGCCCCGCAAATGATCCATGTGACCGAAGGGACAATTTCTTTAATGTGCACTTTATTATTTAAGTTTGTTGTTTAATACAAGCTATTTAACCTTTTCTTTACCCTCTGTAACAATATAAGCATAACTAAAGTGAACTTGTATCTGACTCATTGTTTTTGCTCAAATTATATACTGTTATACATTGTAATCATTTATTCTACTGACAAATTGGTTACACATCTGTCACACAGGTTATACACACTGTAAGTGGACGTCATTTGTCATCCATCGTCAGCCTGTCCCAGAATCTTGTAAGTTGAATAGTAGATGGATGATGTGGGTCAACTGAACCGTGTGCAAATGTTTCTGTAAAGCTGTAACTTACTTTCATTTCACCTCCGATGCAGATGAAACAGCAAGATTTACGAGTGGTTCTTTGACTTCGGATGTGACTGTGGTGTGGTCCGTTTGTGGTACTATGTGTAAGATAGTACACATAGGCCGCCCGGCGGCGCGGCCTACACTGCGATGCCACATATCCATTATGCCTCTATTTGGATGACGGACTGTTCAAAATGTTAGGGTACATACACAATCAAATGTTTATGTGCTGTATGTATAATTCTGACGTGTGCCATTATTACGTTCAACTTGTAATAATTGTGGACTAATTGATGTTATGTTATGTGGTATATGGATGTGATATTTCAATTTCCCAGCTTGGGATCAATCAACCAATCAATCAATCAATCAATCAATCAATCAATCAATCAATCAATCAATCAATCAGTCAAGATGTGACTGATCAATCAATCAGTCAAAACTGCTATTAAATCAGAGTTCAGTGGACCAGTCATATCTACTGAATTGACTCATATTATGATATGCTTTCATTGGTAATTGTGGAAATATGCATGTGTTTCCACATCATTCTTGATTGGTTTATATGATTAAATGCCAACAATTTATTCCTTATTCCCTGTGCTGGCCCAAAATCCAGCCAAATTACAGTGTGTGTGAAACACTGGAGCCATGTATCAGCTTTGCAGACGTCAAACACGGTGTGGTCTTTGTGCCAAAGTGATTGAAATAACAATGTCCTGTTTTTTTTCCACTGCCCGAAGTGCTGAGCAGCCATGGTTTCCAGGTTCCCACCACTCCTGCTGTCCAGCAGGCAGGAACAGACCTGCACATGTCATAACACAGTGTCACGGGGGTCTCCCTCAATCGCTTTATAATGATCATGAGGAGGAATCAGTTTGTTTATGCTTGCTGAAACAATGTCAGTCGCCATCTGACTATGACAAATGACCAGCAGGGAACTTGTCATACCACAGCACACTATTCACACCCTCAACAACATAAGGTAATGTGCCAAGGGCAGCTATAGTACAGCTATTTTCTTTATCACAGGCTTTTGAGCACAAATATTTGAGTTTACATGTCATCAGATCCTGATTAAGGTTTGAAGGGATAGTTTTACTAAGCCTGCTCAATTTGCCATCATGGCAGTCAAGGGCAATGCAAAGAAAATGAACCTGTTAGACTTCATCAAGCACTTTAAATCCATGGATTTAATCCATGCCATCCCGCTGGATCTGTGAGGATCTGGTTAAATGCTCTTCCATTAGCCTGCCTGCCTTGACACCACATCTGTCCACCATCTTCACTTATATTAGGGTTAGAGTTGTCTGATATTCCCTGATTTATCCATTGTCCAATACATCTATAAAGATGAAGAGTGTCGTTTCTCGCCATCAGCTACTGGAGCTCTGTATTTCTACAGTCAGGTCCAAAACTATTGGGACATCAACACAATTATAATCTTTTCTTTATACACCACCACAATGGATTTGAAATAAAATGAACAAGATGTGCTTCAACTGCAGACTTTCAGCTTTAATTTGAGGGTATTTACATCCAAATCAAGTGAACCGTGTAGGAGTTACAACAGTTTGTATATGTGCCTCCCACTTTTTAACCCTAACCCGACACACAGATTTTAGCCACTGAACTGATAAAATCAGTGGATGATATTTGCAGAATATGTTTGCGGCTTTATCCTACAATTAGTCAGCCATTTGTAACTGGGAAGAAAATAATGTTCGCTTTGTAAAATGCTCACTTGCCTGTGCCAAACTCACGATACAGAAAATCAGCGCGGATCTGCTGGCCTACTGCTGCTGAGGTTTGTTAAGTTGGTGTCCAACTAATCCAAATGTATGGTTTCACAAAAACAAAGTGACAAAATTACACATCTGAATTTATTGCTGGAGGTAGCAGTGGACCAAAAACTCCTGTGTGCCAAGATGGGAAATCACTTTTTTTTTTTTTTGTACTGATACTGAGAGCTAAGGGTAAAGCGACATTCAAGAAAATTCAATGTACTGTGCAGAGAGAAACTCACTCACTCATTTTCTATCACTTTATCCTCCACAAGAGGGTTGCAGGGGGCACTGATGAAAAGAAAGACACAGACTCAGTAGTTGTGTCTCCCTGTGTCTTTGTTTCTCAAGTTTCCTCTGTCTTTTCTGACTTTCTTCCTCTCATATGTCGGTCCAACATGGCACTTATCTGAAACTTGCTCCCCACATCTTTTTTTCTTCTTGACATTTCTGTCCACATGACAGATGAAATAACCTCCCTTCCTCCCTCTGCCTGTGGAGCTGATATAATTTTGTCCTCGCTGCGCTGTCAGGAACAGTCGGCATCAGTGCTCCATGATGCTCTGCGACTTTTCCTTATCCTCTCTTCTCTTGATCCCTCACCAAATCTCATCAACACAACGCTATGCTTACACACACACACACGCACAAAGAGAAAGAGAGTCTTCCCTCAGATTTCTGACAACATGTCTTCGTCATGCAATGCACTGCAGTATTATTGTCCTAGGCCAGAAGAATAACTTAACCCATCCTGTGACCCAGCGACCCACTCTTTTATAATCTTGTTTTCTCTCCTAGGTGAAATATTTTTACACCAGCTCTGAGTCAGGACAGATAAAGACTCCCGGGGTCAGAGGTGACCAGTGTTTCCGGCTCTCATGTACTGTAGCTCAGGCCCACAGCTTTGCCACAGCACTGCAGATAACAGGCTGGCCTGAAGGAAACTGGTTATGATTAAAATGTGCGTGTCTCTGTAAGTGTGTGTGTGAGCAAATCAAAATACAACCCCAATTCCAAAAAAGCTGGGACACCGTGTAAAATGCAATGAGTTGCAAATCTAATAATCTAACAAACTCATATTTTACTCCCAATAGAACATATCCGATGTTGAAACTGATATTGTGCCATTTCATGAAAAATATTAGCTCATTTTGAGTGAAATGGTCAAATAAATTCATTCAGTGTCCCTTCAGATCGAAGCCTAAGAATATAGTTTTACAGATATCATTTGATAATCCAAATATTGGTTTTCATTTTCATTTCAAACAGACAAGTGATACACTGAGGGTAATAATTTGTCCCATAATGATAAACTGATAAATGCACTTTTACTAGTTATTTATTTTTATTATAATGGGAAAGAGGTACTTCTAAAATGCTAGGGGAAAAAAAAAAAAAAACTTCTAGCAAATATGTAAATAGTAGCAGGTCAACGCACACTAATCTGAGCATCTAAATGTGCGTAATGCACAGTGAGTGATCATTAATATAAGAAAAAGTTTCAGTGTTACAGTGATGGAAAAGACAAATGAAAAGTACCCAAACACGTAGAAAATGTGTATTAACGGAAGTGGGTGGCTTCATGAGATAATCACAAAACTACAGTTTAAGAGGAAGAGATGGGAAATGATGGCAGCCAGGTCAAGGAAAAAGATCCTCCTCAGTAAGTCGCACTGTACACACCATGATTTTATGATGAAAGAAAAAAAGAAAAAAAAAAAAAAAAGGCTTCATTTAGAGTTGTACAAAAAGCAACAATTCAAATCACACTATTACCGCTGTGTAGAAAGTACCTGGAGCAAAGAGGCTGCTACGAGTTGGACAGAGAAGCAGAGCAAAATCCACTCAAGCATAACACTGGGAAATGTTCTGCTGGAGAATAAAAGAAAAGAACTCACACTGAGGACTAATGAGCTGACTGTGGAAAAGTATGTGATGATATCATTTGCCTGATGGACTTTTTTTTTTTTTTTTTTTTTTTTTCAGTGACATGGGCCCAATTTACTGACAACAAATTTGCCTCACACGCTTCACTGGGAATGATATCACATGTTTGAAAACGTTTTCCAAAAAGGTAACACCCCCCAAAAAAATGTATTCCCCTGTATAAAGTGTAGAAATGTAACATTTCACATGGTTTGCAGAAAAGAAAAAAAGAACGGAAGGGCCAACGTCCAAGAAGAGAGCAACGTGTACTTTTATGTCTATAACTGCAGTTCAGTGTCTGAGTGTATACTCTACGTACTGTATGTGTGCACATGTGTGGTGTTAGGGTTCAAAGAGATTTTTGGACCTTGGAACACTGTAAAGTGTTGACTGTCTTACAAATAAGTCAAAGCAAACACAGAAGTACTTGCACTGTAACACATCTGCTGAAGATTTATACTCTGTGGAAAAAAAAAGGCTGATGCACCCCAGGTGTCTGTAGTCAACGATGATATTTTCAGCTCTCATAAACCACTTCAATGATTCCCTTGGGAGAGGGTCTGGCAGGGAGTTTGACTAACACATGGTTAATATTGTAAAAGGGTCTTTTTTAACCAAAAACATAATTAACCAAGCGGTCCTGTTGCCTCAATCCAGACTGCAACAAAAAACTGCATATGTAAATGAAATTAAGTCAATATCAAGCCTGGATCTAACCGGGAGTCAAACCACAGGCCCCTGGATGAAAGTCATCCGCCTTAGGTCGCCCTCTGCTTTTCATGATACGACAGAAACCCACATCTCTCTATAGTGAGGATGCTCATAATCCCAATGCCCAGGGGTTTTCTTTTTTTTTTAAGTTGAAGATTTTCTACAAGATAAAAAAAAAAAAAAAAAAAAAAAAAAAACATATCCCAGTGACTGCATTCCCTTTGGAACGGTTTGACCATAACTGATTTTAAACTCAATTAAATTTAATTCAATTTTATTTGGCACTTTACAGAGTAAGGTCAAGACCTTACAATTATTATAGACAGACCCAACAGGAACCCAAGGAGTAGGCAGTTAATCTTTCAGATTACAAAACCAAAATTTGTTTGCTCTCTAGTACTAAAAAGGCTTTTGTAAAAAGTAAAATGCACTGAACAAGAAATGATGGGGGGAAAAAAAACTACATTAGCAGGTAAGAACAAACTACAGATAATAAGTTAAAATAAACTTTTTAAATGCTAAATGCTTCATCTCAGGCAAAAGAAGCGAGGAGGCTCATTTCACATCAGTTGCACTGTGTATGTCGCCTTTTGCTGATTGTCTCTTTTCTTTTGTGTGTTGATTTTTGGATTGTCTTGCGTCATACTCGATGTGAATTCACCACAAACACTCAAAAACCCCCTCCTTCGCGTCGCACTTAAAAAGAAAATGTTATTTTTTTAAAGAAAAAAAAAAACATCTGCTTTTTGTTCATCTTAAGCAGAAAGAAAAAAAAACTGTTATATCTGTGTCAAACCAATAAAATGTAGCACAAATCAAAACCCAAAGAAGACAGAACAAGAGACAAGAAAGACAAAAATAAAAGAATACCACAGAGAGAGCGAGCATTATGGTACCTCCCTGTCTCTCAGCCTGGAACAGTCTTCCACAGGAGGAGATCTTAGCCATTTCATCAAACCACTCCCTCACTCACGTGTTTCCTTTACTTTTCCAATGACACTACCCTGCATCCAGTAATAACTCTGATGATTAGATTCAAGGTTTGTAACTGCACCCAGAAATAAGTGGAACGTAGTCGCCAGGGAAGGTTAAAGTATTTATTAACAAAAAAATCATAACAGACGAGGAGATTGACTGACTGGCTGGAATGGAGACCTCCACATGTGGGAAAAGGAAGACGAGGAATTACCAAAATGAAGTAAAAAGACATGAGCAGTTTAAAAAAAAAAAGGCTACAGCTATTTCTTAAGACATGACAGTTGTTACCACATGGCAAAACAAGACACACTGACACCTGCTGCTGCAAACCCAGGGCTTATAACCAGGAAGGCATAATCAGGGAATGCGAGGCAGGTGCGGGGATCGGAGGCTCCGCCCGGCTGGTCAGTCAATCTCCTGAAACAACAAGAACACAGGGCGCTGCAAAGGAAGTGCAGCTTATTAAAAGTAAAAGACAGGAAGCCGGACCCTGACAATAACTTCTCTTCTGCACATTTGGACCGCTTCCTTTTGGAAGCTCACCACTTGGACAAGTGCAGAGGACATCATTGTATTCATTTATAGATCTTGTGGCCATGTATGTGTTTCATTTATTTTCGGAAATTGGAATTTCCAATTTCCTTAAAAAAAAAACACCCCCCCCCCCACCCCCAAACTCGGAAACATGGCGCAATCTCACAAACGCTGCTACTCTTACTGTCAGTACGACCTCTGTTGTTTTTGTTTCACAGTAAATCGGCCACACACATAGTGCCGTTTAATGTTTAATCGCCGACCTGTTTCTACGCTGAGATACTAATGCCGACCAACTTCTCAACTGGAACGCGACACAACTTCGGATGAACTTATTTTGGTTGCGTATCACCAATTTAACCGTTTTTCCCTGATTATTTTCTCAGGTTTCTGAACTGTGTGAAGATCCTTCTGCCTACAAAACAATTCACAGCAGTATTTTAGGAAAGGAGAGGCACACAGAGGCCTACTATATACTAATAAACACTGATACAGTGAGTTAAAGGCAGTTATTTGTAAACCACTTGTGTGTTAACACAACAAGTATTTACTTATCATAATGAGACCTTCCATCATTTACAGCCATGAATATACATACATGTATATTCATACAATAGCTTATGAATATAAGTTTTTCTTATCACATTCATCACGTAGACACCCTGTTTAAAATGACAGTCTGTAATTCATCACACAGGTGTATTGTCTATCCAGCACCTCATTTCAACAGGACATACCAGCAGGTGCCTAATGGTTATGTCTGCATGTGGAGGGCAGTGTTGACTATCTGTCTTACTCACTGTCTTGCTTTTGAACAACAACAGTTCGACTGTGAACACAAACCGGTCGCGGTGAAAACAACATTCCTCAATCTACAGGGACTAGACAGATGTGGGAAGTCCCATTTCTCTTAACAACTATAACTTATCTTTGTTTTTCCGTCTTATTTTAAGTGTGCGTCACAGTAGTATGGAAACGGATAAGTCCAGAGGTGAACATTTTTGGAAGCCAAAGTTAAAGCAATTAACAGAATTCTGAGATTAAGTCAGAAATCGTAGGTGTCTTTCTTTTTTGGCATAAATAGGGCTATAACTACAAAGTCTGATTTGAGGAAAAATTGGAAAAAAGAAAAATCTTTCTAAGATTAAAGTGATTAAAGTCATAATTATAAGGAAACAAATCCGAATTCTTGCTTTTTCTTATTTCTTATTTTGTTATCTTAAAAATATTCACATGTGGTCATTATTTAACAAAGACAAAGTGCTTTTGTTTAGCACTGTGTCAAATCACATTGTGGCTCAAAAACGGATTCATTTTTAGAGCAGCCATTTTATTCATTTACATTTGGTCTTTTGTATTTTACGTCCTTAATTGGATCCAGAAAGAAGGATGACCTTGTGACACTTTCAGCATCATCGTGAAAAATCACTTATGTTGAGTTGTAATTGTAATTTAAATAATTCTCTGGCTGATTATTACTCCAGCGTTGGGCGTGTCGGGACGACTTTTGTATGTGGTTCTGCTTCCTTCTGATCAGTTCCCTGATCAGTCTCAATAAATCACCAGGCAGACACTTTGACGTACAGCAGAGCAATACTTGCCTGACTGACCCAGATTAAAGGAGGAACACACACACACACGCGCGCGCGCACACACACAACTTAGCAGAAAACAGACAAAGAGAGCATGACGTCTAAATTACCCACAAAGCTCTGCAGATTAATCTTTCTTTCTTTGTTCTGCAAGACCCAACATAATCCTCTTGCACACACACAGAGACGGTCATAAAGTCATGACTTATAGATTAAAATCTATATGTATCACAGTTGTTGCAGCAGATACCTGAAGCAGCCATCTGATCATAAATACTTTATCTCAATCAGTCAGCTACTGAAACTAGAAAAAAACAAACAGAGGGATTGTGTAGCTGCAGTGTTTTGTCTGTAACAAATACATGTGTTATGACCGTGGGTCACATGTTTGGGTTTGTAGATTGTGGTTTGTAGCTCTCTCCTCCTTTTTGTGTGTGTGTGGTTGTGTCTCTGACAGTCTCTCAGCAAACTGGTAGTTTCTGGTCTTTTAAAGAAGTGCTATAAATGTGTTTTCCTTTACGGTGTATAAGGGTACCGATGGGAACTGGGCTGTATCGTTGAGCAAACTAGTCAGTGATGTTTCCTGAATTCACTCGCAGTCTGCATGGGACTGAGACAGACACTCCTGGGATGGTGTATATTTCTACAGCGCTGTCACTCACAAAGATTCCACCTTTCAGACAGTTCCCCCCAATCATCATGCCCGGCGTCTGCACCCGCCCACTGCTCCTTGGACTCTGGAGACACTGAGCTTCTAATTTTTGAAATTTGAAAAGGAGGCTAATCTGTGCTGCCTCATAGAGACTAACCGAAGCTGAGCTTCCACTGCTGCGGCAATGTACGGCAAGGGAATGGTGTAAAACGATGCGCGAGGAACAGTTGGTTCTGATCAAACTAGTCAACTATAGGTCATCGTGTTCTAGCAAACTGTTAGTAAACGAATGTAAATTTAACAGCACACATTTGACCATTTATTTTTGACATTTAAGAGGAAGCAGAGCTTTGTTGCTGTCTTTGAGCAATTCTGACTTAATTTGACATGAATGGACAGAGATGTAAGGGCCTGGACTCTGCCCTTCCTCTTCACCTGACATTTGCTCGTTCAGAAGATTGTTTGAAACAACATTTACAGTACACATTCAAAATCGTGCGTTTTGTGGGGTTTTTGCAAATTCTTCAAAGAGTGTTAGGTAGCAGAGAGTTAAGCCATTTTTTTCACCCACTTATATATTAAAATTCCACACAATTAGTCAATGTTTTAGTTATTTTCAATAGGGGGGATTTTTGAACCAAACAAAGGCTGGTTATTTACATGTCTATACACGTACATATCAACACGGTGGTATTGTAAGGCTGAAATAAGGAAATCAGTGTAGTGATATCCGATAGATAGATAGATAGATAGATAGATAGATAGATAGATAGATAACTAGTCATGTGTACATACATATAGATGTACATGTATACATACAGACACACATAAATAAAAAAAATATTTATATATATATATATATATATATACACATACATATATACATGTGAGGAGCATATAAAAATATAAAATAGAAATGTGACAACGGTAAATATTGCACATATTTCACTTGGTTATGAATATGGTTAAGTTTGAGTACAAAAAGACAAACACACAAAAAATACACCACATTTTGTTAAAACACACCACAACAGGTGCATCAGTTCCAGAAAGCACCTAAGTTATGTGGAAAGGTAATTTGTGAGACAGGGTTGATGGGAAGCTAACAAACCTTTGCATCCACGAAACAATATTCACACAATAAGCCAAACAAGCTTACAGTATAACACACAACATTAACGTGTAGTGTTTGCCCTGATGACGATCATCTGCACTGCAGGCTCTCCAGCCCGACCACAGAGACAGTGTGTTGCCCAAGGAACATCCGCTTCCTGAGGAGATTCAGGGAGATGTTGCTGTGGCTGCTGAATGTCAATGTACAACAATGAATGTCACAACCTTGCTGATGATTTATTTATTCATTGATTTTTTTGTCATTTTTAACTGACATAAAACTACAGTTACAAAATAAAGGACTAAATCTTACAAAGAGGAAAATACAATATATGAACTACAGTGGGCGTGTGCTGTTTTTACAGCGTAACATGTGTGTGTGTGTATGCGTGTATGAATTATTATTGTTGATATTATAATTTCATGATGACATTTTACTATTATTGTAAAATAAACGGTTTAGTGTGAACTTATGAATAATGAGCCACTGAGTTAAGATATTCTCATCCTGAAAAAAGGGTTTTCTCTCTTTTTTCCCACTCTTTTTTATTCGCAGCAGTCGTGAAAAATGCTGAAATACGAACCTGCAACTGCTTATAAGAACAACCAATCTCTCTGTGTCATCACAGACCAGATTTCCAAAAGGCTGAAAACAGTGTCGACAGTCTAAATCATTTGATTTATTGTATGATGAAAGGCCATTATGTAATTATTAGATCTATAATGTAAAGTTGCCTACCCCAACTTTACATTATATTGTGACTTATTAATAACTTCAACCATCTAACGTGTACCATCCTTAATTTTTATAATCCCTTATTCTACAGCTGTCCTTGTCTGTGCTGCCTTCAACAATACCAGCAATTTTTTATTTTTTAACTCAAATTAGTTTTCCAACCATTGTGTACAGCCACGAGTGTACAAACATACATTTAAAAGATAATTGGCGCATTTGTCTGTGCAACAGTTCTTTGCATAAGAGATCTTTTAATTAATCGCACTGCAACATTTTAAGTTGTAATTATTCTGCGTGTGGGCAACATAACTGTATATTAATTATTACATAAAAAAAAAGTCAATACAGTGTTACATAAGACCTGAGTCTTAAAAAATCTAAACCATGACAGACTGAGACAGATGAACACTTATCCAAGAAACCCTGGTGCCTGCAGAGATATACAGTCTTTCTCCAAATCGTAATAGACCCCCCACCCTCCATCCCTAACCACTCGAGTGTACACATCAGGCAGCAGCAGGACTAATTAATTAACCAAATGTCTACTGTGGGGTTGGGGGTGGGTGATCATTGCTTTCAAATGAGGATAAACTGTGACTCATCGGATCAGAATGGCAGCTGGTGCTGAGCAGAGGTTTGGAGGCTTTATCTCACCATGAGAAGGTGTTTTTCTAACGAAAACTAAGGTTGAAGATGATTTTTAAACCTCTAATTCCCTGCACCAACAAAGCCTATAGAGAAAAAAAAAAAAAAGATTTCACATCAAGGCACACAGGAGTTATTGATCCACTGCTTACTACTACATCATTAGGTTTAAATATGTTATTTTGTGATGTCTTTGGGTGTTTGTAATTCTTTGTTTGGATTTACCTGAGTGACACAAACTTAGCAAGAGAGGTAGGCGTAGACCAAGAGCTCCTGTGTCCCTGCGAGTGAAAACCGCTTGTTTTCTTCATGATCTTTGGTACAGGAGTATGAGCACCACAAACTTCAGTAAAGGTGAAATAACATGGCAAACATTTTCTTAAAACAGCACAGACTTAGGCCCTATCCACACAGAAATGGAACATAGCGTAAACAATCTGTGTTTTGGTCGTAAACTTTTTTTGGTGTAAACTTTTTGCTTTTTTTTTTTTTTAATAAAGCTTCATAAGTGTCCATTACAATTTATACAATCACAATTTATACAATCACAGAAACAGAGACCAAAGGAAGGAGGCCAGGGCAACTAAGGAAAGAAAATAAAGCCAACAGACCAAACATACACAATAAGAGGAAAGCGACAACGATGAAGATAATTTACAGTGAATGCAGGAAGAGGTGGGATTAGGACTATTATTATTATCATTGTTTTCCCAAAATAATGTATTGTATACACAAAAATGCAAGGGTGGTGTTTTGAGATTTCCCCACTCTTAAAAAGTGAGTATATATTCGGCTAATGTAAGTCATGTTCGGTGTCAAGGATTTGTTTAATGTGATTGCCCATATTTTATTTTTTTTTTTCCCCTAATTTTTATGCTTAACGTGATCTACAAAGGTGGAGTACATTATTGCCAGGAGGAGGAGATACGGGGGGAGAGTACACCACCGACGGTCCTCCTATTTGGGGATGACAGAGCAGAAATGCAGGTGGACCACAGGAATAATGCCTGGAATAACGTACCGTTGTGTCTCATGTAATTATCACTTAATTGTTTACTCCTATCCATGACACATCTATCCGGGGCGGCCTCACCTGTGTTGCACCTTGCCTGTGTTGTACCTGCGCCTGGTTGAAATCAGTGTCCAATGTCTGACGTTCATTGGATTTGGGGTTTATATATAATGTATATCTCAGTTAATTCCTCCCTTTCATTATACAGAGGACAAGTGTCTCTACAGAGGTCTAGGTTTTCTAGTTCAAATTGTTTGAAACACAAATCAGTATATGGAAAGAACTTCTTTCCTCTGAGACTAAACAAGAGAAAACCACTGAGTGGGACCCAGACAAACCTAGCCCTGCTCCCTCTAATTCACACCAACACATCTTGTATACTCACACACACATACTAACTTTAACCTCCCAAGATGTTAACATGGCCTCAATAGCCTCAATGTCAGTAGAAATGGCCCCGCATATCTACTGACATCAGCCCAGTCTGCTTCAGTTTGATTAAAAAGCCACCAAAGCAGAATGCTTTTATTCAACCTCAGGTGAGTGTGAAGGAATGCCAACTGTAAGCAGCTGGGGAGCTCGCGTATATGACTTTGTGTCAAAGAATGAACATGTCACTGTGCACTGGGCCCACCTTCATGATTCAACCATAAGGGTTTGGACTCGTTTACTGACTACAAAACCACAGTCTCACAAAAGTCACCTTGTAAAAGTGTGTGTTTTTATGGTGCTTGGTGACAGCAGCCTGAGAACCTACAGCTGTGATACTGGCTCTGCTCTGGGAGCCATGACTCACACTGCTTACTCTTGTCAAGCTGACAGGGTTGGAACCTATGCTTTCCTTGGAGAGACGGAGAAATAAGATTAAATGACGGAAAAAAAAAAAAAATGCAACAAAAAAAAAGGCCGCAAAGAGATGATAAAAACGAGTACATCACATCTTTACGACCGTTTTCTGATATGAAAGTCCAAGTTTAAGGGCCCAACCCTAGTTTTAGTGGACGTTCCCTGGCACACCAGATGTGCCCAGACATTTTAGAAGAAATTAAAGTGATAGTTTAGGGGTTTATTTTATTTGAAGTGTGATTGTATGAGTGTGAGACATCAGTTAGCACTGAGAAGTGACCTGTTGAGAAGTGACCTGAGAAATGGAGGCTGGGTCTCATTGGAAACATGGCTTGGACACAAGGAGAAGCAGATTTCAGCCACTTAACAACAGGCTCACCAATCAACTACACACCTGAATAGGTCTACAATAACTTAAGAATATTTTCACCTCATGATCCTGCCATTGAATAGCCTTCATTGGTTGGAAAGTGAGGTTTGTAAATAATGTATCAAAGTCAGTAGAGGAAATCCTAATTTTTAACTCAAGGTAACACATGAGTTGTTGGTCTAAGGTTGGTTCTTCCCACAGAGACCGAAGTGATGATTTTTCAAAGGTTAGTCTGCATGTAGTCAGAATATCTTGTTATCTTCACTTGATATTTACACTTAAAAGCTGGGCAGTGCAACCAAAGGATGATTTCACTGCACAGCTGTAAACAGATTAGTCAGGACACAAATATGGAAACCTTCCATGAATTTTTCCATAAACAAAGCAAAGACATTTTCCAATGAGAGACTATAAACAAATAAATTGGATTAAAGGAATATTCCACACATGAGGACACATTCAATCGCCTTTACATTCTGTGAATATAGGTTTTATTTTAAAAACAGTGAACTTTCAAGTGTGTCAAATGAGAGAAAATTACCCTGATAGTGTCTTACTGATGTCATGGATGTCTTTAGATGACACATTTTCAAAGCCTTTATTTCAAACTGAGGGGTTTAAAAGATGTGGTGTAAAAAAAAATGCTGCATACAGGAAGTGCTTTATTCTGTGTTACATGCTGTAGCTTTAAATATCCACCTGCACCAATTGTTTTCCTCAGTTCATATACCTAATTTTAACTTATTCCAACCCCTTTTCTATATTTCCTGTCTTAAGAAATAATAAAATAGATTTTTGTCATAAAATTGAAATTTGATTCTTAAATTGATACAGATGGTGTTGACATGTTCTGATTGAAGGAGCACTTAATAATCTTTAATTGGTGTCTACTTTCATGATCCCTGCTGTATTCATTTTCAAATTCCAGAGTCAGAGTTGTGAATTCTGGACTTCACAAAGAGCTGATGGGTGCTCTGGTTCCGGTCCTAGCTTTGGCCATGAGTGTAGAGAAAGCAGAAGAAGAGGAATGACACTGCCGCAAATAAGTTAAGCTTCCTGTTACAAACACTAAAAACAATGATTGTGCCCCCAGTTTGGGATAATGAGGCAGTTTCAGTTCAACAGCATGCACACACACACACACACACACAGGTTTGTGCAGCTATTCTTTGTAGTACACTGCAGTGACTTCCATTCATTTGGACAATCGAAACAAAATTAAGCGGTTAATGTCGAAACTGTATGCTTGCATTGTTTTATATGTAACTTGGTTGCATGGCAGATTTCAATGTGAACGCGAAGGCGCATCATGTGCAACACATTGTGTCAAAAGGTTGGAACATTTCAACTGGCGCATTAAAATCACAAGATGCATGGACGTGATAGTTAAACGGCAAACTTTGACATAAATGGAGGCTAAAATATAGTCGTGTTACAGCACTCCTACTTTCATATCTTAAAAAAATAAGTCACTAAAACAAAGCACAGCTTCAGCTAGAATTGATTGTGAAAGCGAATAGCAGCTCTCTTCTCTTCCAGCAAAAGTTAGTAGGCGTAGTTGGAATAGAAAAGCATTGCATTGTGTCAGGTTATGAGCAACCTTATCTAAACAGCCTAACCTTAGTCTGAGCCCTAACCACAATTCACATCTTAACCATAACCAGCACCTAAGAAATGAGGTTTTGACTTATTAAGACCAGGTTTTGGTCTCCATGAGGGCTACTGGTTCACCACTTTCCAGTTCAGAAGATGGAAAAATCAAACCAAACTGCAATCTGCAATATTTGAAACAAATACAAGAGAAGTAAAAGTAGTAATTTTTCTATGATTCACCCAATCCTGGAATCCCATGTTGGAGTCAGGGAGGTTGCTCAGGTTTGCTCAGGAACTCTGAGTTCAGAACTCGGAAATTCCAATTTCTGACTTCAAATGGAACACAACATTATGCCAGAAAACAGTTGGGCTGTGACTTTTTCCAAAAATCTAATTTGAATGAATATTGTATGACATTTCCTTGGAAAGTATTGAGGAATTTCCTGCCCCCTGGCCATCACACACAAACCTTGGTATTATTATTAGACACACAGGCTTGATCTCTTGTTTTGCTGCCCGTCCGTGATGCCATGATCCGTGATGATCTTCTGTGGCCTCACATGGGTAGAGCGAAAAGCGTAGATTTGTTCTTTACTGCAGTGCAGAACCTAAACTACTTCCTCAAGCCACTTTTTAGATGCTTTGGTGTTGTCTGCTCAAGAGGATGCTTTACCTTGACTGTGTTCTCCAATTTAACAGCAGACTTTGGCTTAAAAAGCCCTTGTACACACACACACACACACACACACACTTCATTATTAATACCAAGCTTATTTAAAATTCTAGATGTTTTTATGAGTTAATGCAAGACTGCCCGTGTATTGTCTCACTGCCATTTAAATGCAGTTTTTTTTCTCTCTCTCTCCTCTTTCACAACACAAAAGCTTCATTGTTGTCTGTTCATAACGGAGATTAAAGAGGGGTTTAAGTGGCTTTAGAATCACCGGGGAGCCCATCCTTGGCTAAAATCATTGTTTTTATGTAATTAATAGAAAAATGAGGTAAGCCATTTCAATAAAGGAGCAAAAGGACTGACAAGACAGGGATGGGACACAGGAGGCCATTGTTCCATAGCCTTTTTCACAGCCTTAGATGTACACAAGCGTCATGCATGGAGACAGGAATGTAAAGCTAAACATGGCTGTGCTGATAACATTAAGCAGCTCCACTACCTGAGAGGACCAAGTCATGGAGGTCAACTGGCAGCGCACCAGATGTTTTGCTGATTTTGATGTCACGCTCATGACCATGAATGACAGGAGGAATTAAAGTAAAACATGAAATTGATGCTTATGATGTGCTTACATTTTTTTATGTGTAAACAGAGTTGGAAAGCAGGGGCTGCGACATGCCTGACTGCTGTATTTTGTACTTTTATACTTGGGTGGCTCTATGGAAGAGTGGCGAAGTAAACACATGGATTCACTGGTGGAAAAGCAGGGCCAAGTAAAACCTCATATATCCTTAACTTCAAAAGATCAGAAAAAAAAACAGATAATGCTATTAACAGACTTGTTGAAAAAACTGCAACAGGATAATAAGAGTCATAACAAGGTCATTCGACAACAGCACAGCAGTTTTCAACTTGTTATTTATCAACTAATTTAGCATGAAAGCTGCACTGTGTTACTTCAGATGATTTTCGTTGTTATTGTTGCCGATCTGACTCTGTTTGGTTTCCATGAACAGAAACAGTGAAACATCATTGTATGCCGCTTCCTTGCACAAAACAGGCTCTGTCGAGCAAAACAAGGGCCGCTTTCTGATTTGTTATTAACGTCCGTCCTCAGTGATCCGATCGCAGAAAGATCACGCTTAGTGCGATTGTTCACACCTTGCATCATAACGCATCATGATGATCTCCTGCGACCAAAACCCAAAGCTGATTAAATCTACAATAACTGAGAAATATTTCCGCTGCATTATCTTATGGTCAGAGAGCCTTTACTGGCAAGAAAGTGAGGTTTGTAAGTCCACAGAGAAAATCTGCATTTTATCTGATGATAAAACATGAACAGCTTGTATACTGCAGTTTTGTGTGGTAAGTCTGCATCCTTCATAGAACTCAAGTTAGGGGGTTTAAACATTAAATACATACTATTTAAACTTACTGATGGAGTCATAGGTGGATCAAGAAGTCCTGTAGGACGTGATGTAAAATCACAGATTTTCTCCAGGGACTTTGGTTTTGGGAGACACAGTTTGCAAACTTGAGTTTACAGTCAGAAAGGTTGTCTATGGCTAAATGAAGTGGCAAACCTCATATTTGGTGAGTCTGTTAAGTGGCAAAAGTCTAGATTTGAGCCTTTATGCAAATGCACACTGATATCATGACTGTTTGAAACCAATTCTTGTATTTAATGAGTCTAATTGTACAGCATGTGTGTGTCTGTCTATGTGTGATTGAAAGTGAAGGTTTATTATAGGTGGGAGGTGGAAGGTTTATTTTATAAATACAGTGGGGGGTTTGTATCATCTGCTGTCTCTGCCTCTTCACCTTTGGTCGGCTGACTCAGGGTCACAGGATGACAGGCCGTTGCATCGGCGTCTTTATTTTCATGACAAGTGACCGAACGACACTGAAGTCGGCAGTCCAGATTTGCAGCTTCCTTGTAGACAGTCAGCCTTCGGCTTTTTTTGCCAGACATTCAACCATAGACATGGCCTAAATGAATGAAATAAGCAAAATATTATTAATGAATCATATATTGATTAAAAATACATGGAATTGACAAAATTATATCTAAACAAGTCACTTAACATTTCCTTAAAGTTCTTGATCACCCTGTACAGGGCAAAGTCGCATCCGCCAAACTTATGATTATTCGACAGGGATACAGATCACTCTTGGTATACGCACTAGAATAATGTAGCCCTACAGGACACATTCAGCCATGGTTTATCGGAAGGAATTAAGGACAGGGATCACAAGACCCTCTCTTTTTTCAACATTTCCTCCCCTTATTTTCGGCTACCCAATACCCTTTGCCACTTATCCTGCATTCGAGCCACTGAACCAAGCCACTGTGTTCACCAAACTTGAACTACACACATATCATTTAATTTGCATTCGAGAGGGTGACGAGTGGAAGACAGCCATTAAGACTGCTTTTGGTCACTTTGAATATCTGGTCATGCCATTTGGACTCACTTTACGCCCTGTTTTTCAGACTCCAGTAAACAATGTTTTAATAAGTTTGTATAAATAAGTTTATCTATTTAGATTCCCATGTCTCTTCAGTTAGCTTCCAAGGATTCATTATTGAAAATTAATCCTCGGAAGCTAAATTCCTAGGATTCCGGTCAGACGTGCCCAGCAAGACCAGCCTGACCCAGGTGATGGCCCACCTTACCGCCTGTTTGTCCCTGATGGTGTACATTCTCAGGTCCCCCAATGAGGTCATTCCACCTCACCTGTCACCCGGGATCTCATTGAACCCTGGAGTTCATCAGGCGGTTTTGGTGGCCCTCCATGTGGCAAGGCTAGTCATCAGCCTCCTTCTGCTCTTCTAAGCCCCCTTCTGGTGCCTTCACGACCCTGCTTCCATATCACTGTGGACTTCATCAGAAGGTAATGACACCATTTTGACTATAATTTATCAACTCCCCAAAACTCCAAGACTCCAAGACGCCTCAGCTTTCGAGACGGCAGACCTCATTCCCCACATGTTCAGAAAGCCTTTTGTCGGACCTTGGGGCAGAAGCCAGCTTGACCTCCAGTTACCACCCACAGTCCAGTGGCCAGACAGCGACCAGAACCTAGAAGCAGTGCTCTGCTGCATCACAGCCCGCAATCCATCCTCCTGCTCCTCCCAGCTGCCATGGGTGGAATATGCCTACAACTCCCTCTTGTCCTCCCCTACATGACCCCATTCATGGCATGCTATTGTTTTCAACCCCCTTTGTTCCCATCCCAGGAGCAGGAACTAGTGGTCCTGTGTGTTCAGAGACATCTTCGCTATTGCTGCTGGGTCTGGAGGGAGGCTTGAACAGCATTCCTACGCACTGTGGCCAAAAACCAATGGCTGGCTGACGTCACCACACCCCTGAACCCACATATGCCCCGGTCAGAAGGTCTGGCTGTCCTCCCGTGACCTCCCTCTTCAGGTCGAGTCCCGCAAGCTGGCACACCGCTGCATCAGTCCATTCAGGGTGGAAAAGGTTATCAACCCAGCTGCAGTGAGACTCAGGCTACCTCCTTCCCTGAAGATCCACCCCACTTTTCACGTGTCATTGCTCAAACCTGTGCGAGTCAGTCCATTGAGTTTGGCGATTGGTGGAAATTATGGCCATTTGTAAACCTCTTTGTTGAGCAGTCAGTGTCGTGTGCTCGCCGAACTTGAGTTCTTGCATACAAAATAAAGAATACACCATCCAATCCAAAACAGTAATTAAACGCTTACAAAACAACAGATATGCATGCAAAACACGCCTGTGTGCTTTCAACAATGACACAAATATAACGCCATGCATCTGTCTTATACATAAAAACAAATGACAAGATCTAAACACCACTCTACTAGGAAACAGAAAGAGAGTCATGTGAAGGTGAAAGGCTTAATCATCTTTGTGTGAACTCTTGCACTTCACCTTTAACAAAAGGAGACAAAAGAGGAGCATCAAAATCAGTGAGGAATCAGGAAGTAAAAAAAAAAAAACTGATGGAAAGAATAACACAGAGTCGAGCAGATGCAGTTATCGATATGCCTGAGAAAATATTTCAACAGCAAAAATAGAAGCTTCAAGTCAAAACCACCATCAGCACTCAGGTACTGTATGTGACCTCAGAGAACCTAAGAGCACTCATGTACTGTTGCTTCACCAATCTAATTCCATGATTACCTATAGTAGATTGCCCATAAACAGGGTGAAAATATGATTTAGAGTTTATAGACTCTAAAGACCTTCATGCAGTAAAGCGAGATTCTATAAACCTTCTTCAGCGGGGAGAAACTCTTCCACTGTTGCTCACCTGTGCTGTCAAACTCATTCAAAGACCTTCAACTGTCTGCCACTGAACCTCCTGTTTTGAGTTTTCATCGACAGCGATGAGTCTTTATTCCATCCAACATCTCCATTTTTTTGGAAACCAATTCGTATACAATATTTTCAGTATGGGAGACAGGAATGAGGTTAGTGCTGTTCAGGTGTTGAATTTTCTTGTCCTAATATTTTACATTTACCAGCTCCATTTCATTTACATCCAAATGTGAAAATCTAAACATGGAGTGACATTACCTCACTCCCAAGTTCACCGTGTTGGGAACTTGTGAAGTCGGGAAAAAAAAAGAAAAAAAGAAATAGACGCGGACAAATCTTGGGCTAGCCATCATTAGAAATACCAGTTAATAACAATGCTCTGCATGGTATTCTTAATATGATACAAACAGCATAGCAACGCATCTATTATAGGGTTAAAAATTAAAGTACGTGTATGACAGATTTACTGTGAGAAAATCTGTACTTTTTTTCCCCCAGCAAATAGAATAACTGTCACATGCATGTTTCTTGTTTGTTTGTTTGTTTAAGGTTAAATTTATACAGGCTGCAGCCTTTTTGCCTTTTTCAAATTTTTATAAGCAATTTTTTAAAGTATCTATCTATCTATCTATCTATCTATCTATCTATCTATCTATCTATCTATCTATCTATCTATCTATCTAATTTCTTCTTATTTATTACCGCTGTTTACAAAAAGATTGGTCTTTAAAGTGAGAACTAAAGTGATCTCCCTTGTCTGAGTTTCATGCAAACACGACACTGCATTATTGTGTTATTTTGATCTCAGGGACTTTCCACACTGTATGCAGAATCCACACACACAGAGCAATCACAAAGAAAAGAATGCAGTCCTGTCAGCACACGCCTCACTGTTCAAAGACACATTTGACTGCAAGTGTAAAATGATTGCTCCTCAGTTTGAACCAATTATGGTTTGCATGATTGAAGCCATAAGAATCCCGGCACTAACCTCGGGGGCATTTTTCTCCCCTTCTCTCTTTCTCACGACTTCACAGTGAGATCGCAGTCTTCCTGTCTTTGTTTAAATTGAACTGGTTAACAAATCAATGTAATGTGTACATTCCTGGGCAATAATAATTGGTCGTTTGACAAACGGAGGAGTTAACAGCACCTGAAACACACTCTCTCACTCTTTCTCTTCTGCCCCATTTTGGTTACACCGTATGTGCCGCACAACTCCGTGTTTGCCGTGAGGCTTGTTCTCACAAGGTTGAATTCACCCGACTCTCTCCAACTTTGATGTAAATTGCTTGTTTCAGACTGAAGGAGACTTGTTCGTGAGGTTGGATCATTTGCATAGACTTGCCATATAAATCTACCTTGATCTTTTATTTTGTCTTTGTTTTTCTTTTACTAAAGCATGAAGAATTTACCAAAGTCACTGAGTCACAGTGGAGGAACCAAAACAAACGATTAAAATGTATCTGCCACAGTCTCTGTTTATTTTATTTTATTATTTTTAGGTCTATATTTTTTGAAATACATTTAATCAGAAGCATGTATCCTCAAAAAACACTCTTTTATAAAAAAAATGTGAGGAGGGCAAACTTCAAACTCTGCTGGACACTGCCCTTCAGACATAGGTTGAAGGGCAGTGTCTGATCTTTTAGCTGTAATGTTTAAACAGGTAACTGGTCTTAAAGCTGTAGTGGGCAATGTTCCTGGAGAAGCAGTAGATTGTTAAGTGTCATCTACAGGTCGTTCATTGTTGACATTTGCAACAGGCGTGGCTGAAAACTGTATCTGAATAAAGGTGCTGCAACAAAATGTTACTTTTAGTCAAGTGCGTGGCGTGTATAATGTTGCAGCCCGATCATTAATCGGTTTGTCACCTTGACAAGGCAGGTATGTGGGATTTGGACATTTGCCGATGTCAGCTTCTTTGTTGCAGGTGCTGATCTGGAACTTTTCATCGGTTCGCATAGCCTGATGGGTATGTGATCATGTGACTTTGAGTTCTACTCAAAGTGAAATGTCTGCATTTATATACAGGTAGCATCTTTTTTTTTTTTTTTTTTTTTAAAGTCTTGATGATCACTCAAAGCTGCTTTGCACTACGGTTTTGCCATTCATCCGTTCACACCCATTCACTCACACATTCAGTCATGTTGGTCCTTTGTGTGGCGGTGCACTCAGTCGCAGCAGCTCTGATCAACCCACCATCTGTCCTTATAATATAATGTGTAACGACAACAAAGATCCTTTCCTTTACAAACCCTAATTCCAATAAAGTTGGGACATTGTGTAACTTAAATAAAAACAGAATTCAGTTATTTCTTAATTCTTTTGGACCCCTATTCAACTGAATATACAACAAAGACAAAATATTTAATATTGAAATTGAAATTGAATTTTGCTGCCTGCAATGTCCAGACTTTATTAGAATTGGGGTTTGTATTACCACAAAAGTGAAGCTGTCAGGAGTGAAGTCAGGTTAAGTGTCTTGCCCAAGGACACATTGTCACATACATAGGTGGAGTTGGGAATCAAAGCAACAAACATGCATTTGAAAGAAATTTGCTTATTTCTTATTCACCATGGACCCTAAATAAATAATCACTCATCTTTTTTTTTATCACTTTACCATTGCATCCTTTGCTTTGCATTGTTCTGGGATTATTTTTTTGCTTGTGACCTCCTTGTTTACATCTGGATTTTGTCTGCACTGTCCTGTGAGTTGTTGCCATCCTGATTTTGAGGAGCATCAACTGCTCAGACCACTGAGGTTTTCTCTAACAGGTTTCTTCTAACAGGTTTAAGAATTATAAATCACCAGAAACCACCTAAAAATTAACCACAAAAACCTAGAAATTAACAACATGAGTAGCACTTGACTAAACAATAGGCCAATACAGCAAAGTGAGGCTGATGTCACAATCCCATTTTCCATTTTTAGTTTATTAAAAGAACATGGATAAAGAGAAAAATATCTCCATTATAGAATGATTTCTGGAATGCCTATTTTGTAGAAACAGACTGGTAGAGGACCTGGTTGTTGCCATGTAAACTCTCTCTTAATAATCACACTTTAAAAAGTGCCAGTTAAAATTATACATAACATGTAAGTAATGTCGAGAAATGTAGTTTATGTAATAGTGAATAATAACCATAATCCTTAACTCATTTTTTTAAGGCTGCATGTACTTAATTAGATTGATTTTGTTTGTACTATTTTTATCTTGTTTGAATTTGACATTCAGAAATATAATTTTTGTTGAACATGTCTCTTAAAAATTCGTTTTCAAGTTGCTAAAAATTGCTAAAAGCTATTAAAGAAAAAATATAGACATATGAGAGACTCTATGAGATATGATCTATTTATTTTATATATTGTTATTATTATAGTTTCTATTATTACTTGTAAATGTGAACTATTTTCAATTAATTCTAAAAAAAAAAAAATAAAACATGAACTTTCATGACTAACACATGTACAGTATGTTGATATATGCAACTACTGCAGATAAAGAGCCACAGTTTTGTTTTAAGTTTCTCCCTTTCTAAAGAGTTTTTCAGAAATCAGTGAGGAGGAAAGGTACAGGTCGTAGCAGGCAAGAAAAAAAAAAAAAAAAAAAAAAATTTGCTTCCACTAATGAGCTAATGCTGTTTTGATTAGCTGTCACTTCACTGTCACATCAGAGAGTTCACTTCAGGTGAACTGCTCAGCTGAATGGCAGAGTGACGGAGGGAGGTGGGCGGATGAGTGCAAGTCTCCGCACGGCAGACAAAGTCAGTCGAAATGGAAATTGCGATCGTAACATAAAATGGTGTCGAAACAAACGAGTGAAACAAAGCTTCAAAAGGAAGCATCTGGATCGCTGATGTCAGTTTCCGAAAACAAAGACAAACCAATTCTGCCTCGCAGTCTTTTCCGTATGACTGACATCGTAAGTTACTTCAAGCGAATCATCCTGCTGTTGATGGCTCCACCCCTGTCTCTCTCTTTCACTCACTCTCGAATGCTCACCACCATCAGAAGCTACTGTCTCTCTCAGGTGTGGCTCATGCGAGCGTGCAGGTTTGCGCACATGTCCCTGAGCTGAATTTCAACATCCTCAGCTGTCTATATACATGAGGGTAGGGTAGGTTACACATAATAGCCCACATGTAGGCAGAAAAAAAAACAAAAAAAAACACAACATAACTCACAAAAATGTGACTACGTGCTGGCAAAGACCACTTCAGGAAGGCTGCAATTTGCCCCTTTTAAAATGATTTCTCGGCTTTTCCTGTGCCAAAGAAATTAGGACATTTCTCAGATATCATGTGCATGTCCATATCTGAGTGAAGGATTGGGTTTGGTTGGGGTGGTGGTGGTGATGGTCTCACAGAGCATGAACATAATTTCTGTGGGTACAAATTAGATTTCTGGCCTTTGGGGAGTACTGATGAGTCACCTTTGACCTCATGGAGCAGGTGTCAGCTGTTTTACAGCTGCATATTAACACGGTACACAGGTGATAATCTGGTGCCCCTGGGACTGGGGGGTGGGGGTTGGGCGGGATGGGCTAAGATCAGCTGATTTCAGGACAATTTGTGAAAAGGAAACCCTGCTCAGACCTATTTTGGTGCATTAACACCAGTCCTGAGGGATCCAAAGGCGTCTCTAGATCTTATCACTTGGATCAGATTCTCTCTGGGACCACTGTGGTCACAGTCTGTCATCAGGACGCATTAAAGGCAAGGCAAGGTCATTTTTATTTTTTTTTATAGAGTACATATCCCACACAAAAGTAGATTTAAGTAGATTGTGCAGAAAATAAAAGAAATAATATAAAAACAAACACAGACACACGCTATAATAACAAAGGGCTAAAAAGAAGATTAAAAAAAGATTCGAAGAGTAAAAAAAGTAAAAGAATTAAGACTAAAGTCTAAAGACTAAAAATGTAAAATAAATAATTTAATAAATAATAAAGAAAGACAAAACAATTGAATTTGGTTTAAAAATAGTGACGTAACACAATACAGATAAATTCATACATTCTGCTATATTCATATCAGAATATTCTTTTTACAAATAAGTAAAAAGAATACATAAATACTACAGAAATGTTAAATGGTGAATAAATAATTAGAAAAAATACATAAATACAGCATGCAAAAAAAGGAAACATCATACAGAAATGTTAAATGATGTTAGAAAAAGGACCTCAAAATAAAACACATACCACCTCCTCAGGTTACATTCTCTGGTTTTACACTTGTCTCTGCGCATACATGGACATATTTGTAGCAATGACCAAAAAAATAAAAATAAAAATAACTTTGATAAACACATGATTTTTAATGGTTGAAATTGTATTTTCTGGTAGACCTGCACAAGTGGTGCTTTGATTCATTCAGTTTTGCCTGACTAATTTCCCCCTCTCTCCCTCACTGTTTCTAATATCCACATACATTAACAAACAAACACATTTAGTCAGACTAGACTAGAGAAATAATAATTTAGTCAGGTGTAAAGAGTTGTACTTAGTTGTACTGTTGTTAATTCCACATATGAACAGTGACCCAGTGACCACGGTCAGAAACCTGCCAACAAGAATTGATGTGACTGGCCTGCTGTTGAAAGCTTTGTGATTTTTCTCATGTATGAACTATGAAAAGGAAAAAAGCAGAGGAAAGAGAAGGAAGTGAAACGAATGAGATGTAACTCCATGTTAACCTTTGTTAAGTCATTCGTTTTCTGCCGCTTTATCCTCAACATGAGGATTGCAGAGGGCTGGAGCCAGTCCCAGCTGACACGAGGCAGAGTCACACCCTGGACAGGTCACCAGTTCATCACAGAGACGAACAATCGCTGACTCTCACATTCACACCTACGAGTGTCCAATTTAGTTTTTTGGACTGTGGGGGAAAAAAAAAAACTGAAGAAGGCCCTTGGTCGAACTGGGACCCAAACCAGCTACATTCTTCTTGTTGTGGGAAGCCACTGCACAACCATGTGGCGCAGGTCTCTACCTCTTTATCCTCCACATGAGGTTTGTGGGGGCCTGAAGTCAATCCTAGCTGATGAGGCCATCAAATCAATTAAGAATAATGTAAAATGAGTGACATTGTGAGCAAGAGTATCCACTTCTGAGTCTCCTCCATGCTCCAGAACAATGGCTGCTACTCCGGCACAGACAAAAGTGAGCGAGTGCAGTGATTTGCAGAAGTGGAAAAGTGATTGCAAGCACATGTTATGCAAGTTCTAGTCTTAAAGAATATCTGACAATCCACTTATTTCTTTGATCCATACAATACAAGTGATTATTCTTATTCTTTCTTATGGAGTTGTAAAAAGCAAGACATTTTTAAATAACCATTTTACTTACAATAGAGTATACATTTTAATTGACCATCTACAATCACGAGAATCCACCCTCCATTTTCCTGGGATTGCACCTGCTTCTGCCAGAGTGCAGCTCAATCATGCATTTCATATTTTTTTTTTTTTTTTTTCATTAAAGGAAATAATTTGCTAAGCTTGTCCATCTCCTTATCAGTCCATCTTGATAAGCCTTTAAAAAGCAAGTCACAGTGTTCCCACAGATTTGGCAGCAGAAGAAAAGCAGCATTTATCCTTGTTCTCTGTACGAAACAGGAAATTAACATTATCAGATTAATTAATTTTCGCTGCTGGGTTTTTGGAGAGAATAAGGTTGTAGATAAAAGTACACATATGCATGTGTGTTGGATTGTACTCTCTGTGTTTTGAGGCTTGTACTGCTGTAGTACATGAACATACTGTATTACTGTATAGCCCCAGGAGTTTTTTTTTTTTCTTTTTCTCTGTGATTTCATTTGAGAAAAGCCAGCGATGTTATTCCTGGCTGTGCCTATATTGGGGAACAACGCCTGCAGCGTGTCATTAGTTACAGGCATGACACACAATAAGATCAGCCTAACTTCTCTCTAAGTTTCCATGACAGTTCCCAATGCCAACCAAACAAGAAGGGAAAACTCCTTTTTTTTTTCACCTCCACACACACAAACACATGTAATCACGTGAGACTTCAGTGAGTATCCAAGTTGTAATTTTAACTTTTCATGCTTATTGGAGTCTGTCGTTAATGACAAGAATACATCAGTAGCCACTGCTGTGGCCCCATGTCTATGCAAAACTTCACTCATGTTGGATGTAGTTTTTTTTATTCCTGTTTGCATGACAGTGTGAGAAATCTCTGTTTTTAACTCACTGAAGGTGGAAGAGAAAGTGACGTGCGAAAAAGCAACCGCCGCGTAATAATTATTACAACTTATTTTTGTGCTTTAGCTTAATTTTGACTTTAAAAAAAAATTGTGAGAAATCAGAAAAGAGCAAAGCTTAAAACAAATATTCAGATACGTTTTACACAACTCCAAGGATACACAAACTGATTCTGGTAGAGCAAAAAAGTGGGTAAACAGTAAAAAAAAATCAAAAACCAAACCCAACAAAGTTTAGAGAAGAGTAAATGGTTCAAATTTGACCTAAAATCTTTTATGGAGTTTTACAAGAAAACATGAAAGGAAAGGACAACAAGGCAGCAGGAGGTTATTTTGCATGTTCTTCCAGGTTGTTTCCACTTTCCGGTCCAAACACATGCTCTTTTCTGTCTCCTTCTGTTTGCCATACAATGTCAGCTGTGAAACACAATCAGGAAGTGCAGTAAATGGCTTGTACTCATATATAGTGCTTTTCTAGTTTTCCAACGTTGCTTTCCACCGCAATGTTTCCCATTCACCCATTCACTCACACCTTCACGCAGCACATCTATGTATCATCACTCATCTTTCTATATATTTTATCTCTATACTTTCTTCCTAATTTTATATATTTTCTATTTATACTCTTTTTTTTTCTTTGTTTGTTTGTTTTGCACAGTAAAACGCATGCTCACAGTTTAATTTCACTGCTGACAAACACAATGCATGTGAGTCTTGAATCTTGATTACAAGGTGCCTCACCTGCATAAACTTTCCACCGTAGGAGGAAAACCACATTCCCGAGGAGCTAAACGCAGGACACAGCTGTGGAGGCCTCCACTGATCAAGTCAGATTTACTAGTTACGTAAGTAACATGGACTTTTCAGACCCGCTTTGGCAGAGCAGAGGTAAACAGTGACTCCCTGCCTTCGCAGAAGCGGCTGAAGTGTTTGTTGTGACACTTTAGTTACGCATAGATGCGGGAAGGACACATGGATACACCAAAGAGCAACAGAAATTCAATTTTCCGGTGAATGTAACCTTTAATCTGTCTCGATGCTGTATGCGTCAACCACACCCACTCTGAACAAGCCTTCATGGAGTTGTGCCAGCCTCTCCCATTATCAGTTATCGGCCAAGAATAATTTTCTTGATAATGAGATTTGATGGTTTACTTCATCCATTAACATGTCTTCACAAAAAAAAACAAAAAAGCCTGGTGCAGCAAAGAATGACGGTTAAACAAATACTGACTGTTAGCACATCTTCTAACAAGGTATTAGACCTAGACAAGATTCATAAATGACCCGAGGTATTTTAATTACACTGCTTTGTTTTTGTAGCTACTGTGAATCTGCTGAACAGGAATTTCTGACTGGCTCCAACAAAACACAGCAAAAAAAATATATATATTCATCAGCGCTGTTTTGTAGATGGCATGAGAACGTGTGAAGACTGCATTTGCCAGGATAATGTGATTTATTGGTGTGGAGGTGCCTGGAGGTAAGATATTGAGATTTGAAGCTGAGACTGGTTTGTGAAAGACGACTTCACAGGAGGCTTTGACTTCAGAAAGACTCCAGACCAAATTTAACTGTTAACACATTCAGCAACCCACATATAACACATCCCAAATCAAAAACTGAAATCTCTATTTTTATAAAACTATTCAAACCCTTGTGTGGCAAACAAAACACGATGGAAAACAGGTTGGGAGACAAACATCTGTAGGGGATTTCAGTGAAATGTGGTTGTGTGAGGTAATAACACACAGCACTGATAGAGGCTCCATCTGTATCTTAGCCATTAAGAAGGCATTTTTTTCAACAAGAAAAGTCCATAAAGAAAATCACCGCTGCCTCAATCAGTGAGTTCAAATTTGTTATTTTGTGATTTCAGTATTTGAAATCCTAATTCACAGCACCCGTAGACATAAAAAAAAAAAAGATTTTTTAAATGTACTTTGGTTTAGTAAAGTAAGTGGTTTACAGAGGAACACAATCTTTACTTTCCAGTTGCAAAATTGTGTCTTTGTAGTGAGATAAAGCAAAAAAAAAAAAAGAACAACATGTTTTTAAGATGGTTTACACAATAAATTTCCAGGTTTCCCTGCCATGTTGTACATACAGTGCAGTTTTTTCTCTCCACTCATGCCTAGTGCTTGCTCATTGTGTGAACTGTTGGGTTTCTTTTCTCTCTGTAATATTGTAAAGGTTTTGGCCTTGCTATGTACAGTGCCTTGAGATAATGTATGCTGTGATTTGGCGCTATACAAATAAAATTGAATTGAATTGAATATACATTAATCCTTTAATACTAAAAAAAACAACAGATTTCAAAATGGCATAGTTTTTTTCAGAACTTTCTCTTAGCTTTTTGTTAGTAGTGTGTAATGTAATGAAATGTCTTTTCATCACCAAATGTTGAAAAATTAGTTCAGATTGTAATGGTATTATGAGGACATTCCACTGAGTGTAATGTCTTTTATGAAGATGATACTCCAATATGGGGGGTGGGGGGGGGGAGCGGGGGCACCAAACTTTTCTTAACCCTAACCAGGTGCTTTTTGTGTGACTAAACCTGACCACATTCCTGGCACGTGAATTGTCATCATTTCCATTTCATCATTCCAACCTCTTGCACCTCAAGCTGTTAATAAAGCCATTCCATTGATATGCACATCTGTAGATGTGCAATCATGGAAACTTCCTTTAGATTCAGAAACATGAGCACACATGTACCAGTAGTTTGTAGAAACATAAAATGAAACCATATGACTATGGTTCTTTTTGTGTTTACATAACAAGTAATTTATTTATGTACAAGATAAAAAAAGGCACCTTACAGCATTCAAATTGGAAAACATATTATGTCATGGTAGTGGGAGATGTCTCATACAATCAAACAACACTCCAGTGGTTGGTGTTGGCAGGAGGAGATTACTGCCCGTGCATAAGGAAACCATTTTCAGGTCATTTAGTATGCGCCAAAGTTTTGTTTACACAGACACTTCCATGTGTCTAACCTCGGCGATGAGGGAATCTTTCGGCAGACTTGCACTTTACATTCCATAATACAACATAACGACATCCATATGGCGGACTTTGGGGGGATGCTTAGGCAGAATCAGCTTGCTGATGGACTGATGAATGGCCCGGTGGATGTGCAGATAATCACAGCTCACCACCAGCAAAATATGATACTGCTGAGCTACTTAGCGCAGCTTATAATGGAGCACTTTAACAAGTACGACCACGCACTGCAAAATCACCTCATTATCATGCTGTGTGTTTAACCATAATTTTTAGATCTACAATTTGAAACAAACTAAGCATTCTAGACTGCCAGTGCCCCCTGTACTTGTGTGTGTGTGTGTGTGTGTTTAATTTTATTTTTTTGTAGTATGACACTAACATTACATCATATTATTTTGCCTTAAAGGGGTTTTTCAGGATCTTTGAAGTGTTGTTGTATGAGGTACTGACACTGTGCATGTCCCCTTCACTAAGAATCCTCTTAACACAGGCAGGCATGAAAACAGGGCTGCAAGCGGAGATCCAAGGAAAACTGATTTTAGCAAAAGATTCACAAAATCGTAGAAATTTGATTGCAACTGTAAAAATTTACAGTTGCAATCAAAATTATTAACCTCCCACTGCATTTTAGGTTTACTAGCAAAAAAAATGCAGCTGTTTGCAATAAACAAATTACACAAGACTGACCCAAAAGCACAAGAAAAGTCAGCTCCAATTTGCTCAAAACTATATAAATAAGCCAAAGAGGTAGAGGGATTGTTTTCTGTGGAGCAAAGAAACAAAACTGGGCCTTTTCCGTGGATCAACAGTAAAGAAAACCCTGCCTACAATGAAGCATGGCAGTGGCTCACTGATCTTCTGGGGCTGTGTTGCTTCCTCTGGTAAGATGGATTCAATCAAGTGTCAGGAAATCCTGGGAGAAAATATCATTCTGTCTTCTGTGAGGAAGCTGAAGCTTGGCCATCATTGGACCTTTCAACAGGACAATGCATACATAATCCGATAGCATACTTCAAAGTCCATCAAGGTCTGGTTTCAGAAGAAGTCCTGGAAGATACTAGAGTGTCCATCACAGTTGCCAGACTTGAACCCCTTTTGAAAATCTCTGGTGGGATTCACTAATGTTCATGCAAACACAAGAATATTAGGGAACTGAAGGCCTTTGACCATGGAATGCTGGAGGTCTTTGCCCATGGAATGCTGCCAGAAGCTGGTGTCTGGTTATGCATCACGTTTGTAGAAAGTTATAACAGCAAAGGGTGCTCTAAGTACTAAGGATGCTTGTCATGAAGGGGTTGAATCATTTTGAGACAGCAGTGGTCATTAAAAGTGGCATCTTGTGTTGAATTTGGTTAAACCACTTGTAATATTTATTCTGCTGAGCTATTTAAATGGTTCTTTTATTGATTTGTTTATTACAAACTGCTGCAAATTTGTACATTTTTTCTATAAACCTAACTTGCAGTGGGGGTTGAATAATTTTGACTGCAACTGTAAGTCTAAGATATTTTAATATGTTTATGGCATTATTTTGTAGTTAGACAGTAGCACACAGGAGTAGCCGATCCACTGGTGCCTCCAACAGCAAGTTCAAATGTTTCTTCTTTCAGACTTCAGCATATGAAATGTTTTGTTCATATTTACCCATGTAATACAAACTTACCAAACATGGCAGCAGTAGACCAGCAGCTTCCATGTCCACGTGAGCTTAAATTGTCAATTTCCTGGAGGGATTTTTATACATAAATGTTGATTGATTACAAATTAAGCATAACATTTTAGCAAAATTTGGTTAAGTTGCATGTTGCTGCTTACTATCCTTTACCTCCCCCTTCACTTCCAAGTGTGTTGAGGAACCTATATAGCCTTCAGTTAGCATCAAAACTCAAAAGATGTTTAGTTTGTCCATTGTGGGCTAATGTAAAACCATGGTGATCCAAAATGTTGGCATCTGTAGAGCTGACCCAGCTCCTGATATTACATAAAAAAACTCATTCTGGGGTATAGAAAATCCACAATTTATACAACCAGGTGATTGTTCACTGGTTATATAAAAAAATCTAAATCAAATTTTACCTACATTTTACAGAGTGGACATTACAGCAGGCATAGAACTGACCTATCAAACACAACCACACTTGAAAAAACCTGAATCTATTTTATTGCAACTGGTCCAGTGGTAGTACTATGCAATAATTCCACTAATAATAACATGTAATAAGTTGTAAGACCTTTCTCCTAAAAGGAGCAGATTGATCAAATGAATGAGTCACTTCACTCGAGAAATATGCATCAAATATGTTATTTCTTTTCTTAGCAATAGGCAGCTATAACCTTGAGTGGAAAAGTTCTTCTGACACGATGCAGCTCACAATGTTCATGGTCTTTTAGGCAAACTGCTCAGCCATATACAACTTATATAACTGTTCTCCTCTGGGAAATACATTACCAGTTTGGAGTTGTATCTTTTTTTTTTTCCCTGACCTAAAACAGATTTTCCTTGAACACATCAAATCAGTGTTCTGTGAGAGAAGCTTCACTTATTTATTCCCCTTGAGTCTTCATAATATTTTTGAGATGTTGCGAAGAATAAACAGTGTGCAAAGTGCATATTTATTTAGAGGGACTGTATATTTTTTGGACCGTGTTTAATTATGAGCATCTAATAATGTCTATTATTATAAATAATTTAATTAGATTTTGGGATTACGCTAATTGGACACTCTAAATTGCCCATAGGATGTGTGAATGTTGTCTGTGGCCCTGCAATGGACTGGCGACCTGTCCAGGGTGTACCCTGCCTTTTGCCCTATGTCATGACCCTCATGTGGACGAAAACAGATAAGTGAGTGAGTGAGTTATTTTGAGAAGTGTAAATCACTATTAAATGCAATTATGGATTTGACATGTTGTGGTTGAACTTGATGGTAAAACTAATACAGTGACTGCAGCATGTCTTGTCACGTAGCTAATCCTTTTACAGCAATGATGGCTCCTGATGTACAGCTGCTTATTATCAGTGACCATTGAGTCATCAGTGCAGGAAACTACTCTTGATAGATTTACAGCGACATTAGCTCATCAAGAGGAAATAACGGACACCGCTGTTCTGGTCAACAAATTTGGAATACGCATTGTCCACATTCTGCAAGTTAGAGAGCATGTGGTCTGAATACTGAAACTGATTGTAGGCTGTGAAATTCTCTTCAGCTGAGTTTAGGCCAATTCATGGATTTCTACACATGTCTTTTCCCTCTACAATCAGGTGCTGTGTGTACTTGACTGAGAAACTACTGTGTGTTCCTACTTCCTGACCAAGGAGCTTAGTCTATGTTACATAAAAAGCATTCAGTTTAATTACGTGGTACATCCACTCAAGCTGTTTTCAGACATGTACTGAACTTGATGAAGTCACTGAAGTTTATTCTCTTGCCAATTCCCTGTAGTCTAAGCTCTGAATCCTGTCTGAGAAAGCTCATCTGAGACTGTGGCAAGAGAAACTCACTCAATAATTCACTGCAAGTTGACTGAGTGAATGCCGTTCTCCCTGCATGCTCAAACCGGGGTCCACTCCCTAAACCTCGGTCCTCTGGAGATTCCCCTGCTGTTGTGAATGCATCTTAGCTAAACAATGACCAAAACCCAAATGAGTTGCTTTGAATATCTAATGAGTCTGCGATACGTCATTCATTTTTAACATGCCAGCAATATCTTCTATGCAACTGGAAGGAAAAAAAAAATGAATTAAGAGTGAAGTTATAATTGGTTGTTGGTGTTGTTACTTCCTGGAGAGAGAACATCTATGTGATTCCTGAATTCCATGAATGTTTATGGATTGAAAAAGATGTTGTTTAGTCGAAGTTGTGACAAAACAAACAAGTTCAGAGAAAGTAACCTGCTCCGGGAGATGGGAAATCAGCTGTGAGTTAAAACTTATGCAAAAAAGACTTTACTCAGCTTAATTTCTGTGAGTCCATACAGTATGTTTTATTCCTTTAGTGTTGCCTGCCATGATGTAAATGACACACACTCATCTCTGCTCTGTAAGTGTTATTTTATTTAAGGAAGTGATTAAAAGCTGCTTTTTTTTTCTTTTCTTTATTTATTTATTTTTTTTACCATAAGTATCCCCCTCACTTAAGTCAAATGCCCGTCCATAAATTTGTGCTGATTTGCATGGTGTGTACCAGGGAAACCCAGCACAGCCATACTATATATGTATGATACAAGTTTGACTGTGTAGATTATGCGTCAATTTTGTATTATTATCTTTTATGTAATTAAAACAGGCTTTAATAAAACACAAATTTACCGGGATTCCCGGGAAAAGAAGACGTTTTGATAACAAAAAAAAAAAAAAAAAAAATGAACTCCTATTTCAGACCACATGGAGCTGGAAGATAGCTGGAAGAAAATCACTGAGCCATTGAAAAATGGCCAAAAATTCACAATTCCACTACAGACACTGACTTACAGTATTTTAGCGAGAGCTATAATGAGATGAGGGTGTATTGGCATCAAATATAGGTTTTCCACACTTCCACAGAACATACCTGTAGTATGAATATAGTTAATGAGCATCACAACTGCCGCCAAGGTTGTTACGTTTTCATCGGCGTGGGTTTATCTGTAAGTTTGTCCTTCTGTTGGCAACTTCCTCTCTACAGTTTTCATTGGATCACTTTGAATTTTTCATGATGGTAGGCGATCATTCAAGCATGTTCCCACTGAATTTAGGTAAGAATCCGATGTCACATAAAATTATTACATTTTCAAGAAATGCCCGTCTCAAAACTGTAAAAGATCGTGTCTCTTAAAACTCAAAGACTATTTCGAGTGTAGTTATATTGGAAACCTTTTGTTTGGAAACATGCTGGTAACAGTTGGAAAGACGAATGGTGCACTCGCACCAGTGCAACACAATTCTTTATTGCCATGAGATCAAAGCAATGATATGAATTTCAAATGAGTTGCATATATGAGCTGAACATTATTGATGCCACTGCATTTTAACATTGGCTATAAGGGTGGTCCTTCTAGAGCTCACTATTTTCTCAGGCAGTAGTAAGTGGAAAACATTTGAGAGTCCCTCACCCTAAGTAATGACTCTTCATTGTTAGTAATTGCCATTATCATGTAAGATTAGCGAGCTCACACTGACTTCATATCCTGAAAATGCTTTCTGATGACTGTAATGTGCATTTTAACTTACCTACCGTGCTGACGGCATCTACCCACACACTCCTCAGTCTCATTAAAACATTTCTTTTGTTTTCCTGGATTCCTTGTGTGGTTCAAGCATTAACAGTTTTTATGGATTTTGGCTCCTTCCTTTAAGATACACTGAGGTGCTTATTTGGGTAAAATATTTCCAGGAAATAGAAATCATGATACTGCAGAAAGACCAGAAGCAAAATGGAGGCCTGCCCATTCCACAAAAAGAGAAAAATAAAAGACTGGACATGCTCTAATTTGTCATTTTCCAAGCAGCTTATAATAAATATGAGCTAAGCCCATATAAAACACTCCCAGCAACTCTGCTCTCAAACAGCATTCCAGTTCTAAAAAATGTTAATAATGGAAAAGCTTAGTCGGCTGGGAAAAGGGGAAACCTGTCAAATTACTCTCTGGGGCAGTTTGTAAAACAGGGTGGAGGTATTCTTCTGTTTCCTCATCAGTAACACTAACACTGTCTCGACCCGTTTACACTGGGGAGTGTGGCAGCATCAGTCTGCCATACATAGAGTGTGAATATGATACTTCATGCATGCATGTGCCTGAAAGGGATATGTCAGGTTTAATTTTTTTTTGTGAGTTGTATGAGGTATTTGCCCATTGTCAGCAACTTACTCAAACTAGAGCCGTAAAAGCCCAGGGCAGGTTTGAGTAAGTGGAGAGGAAGATGAGGTGGCAATAAAAAGGGATATTAAAATAGAAATTGACTGACTGACCGGATAAGTTTTTCTCTGAAACTGCTGAACTTTTGGATTTACACATATGACAGGGTTGAAATTTGACAGTGACCTCAGTGACCTTTAGCGAAAGGAAGATAATTGTTAGCATGGTGGTGCTAATAAATTTCACCAATGAGTGTATTTCAGTGGTTTATGATGGCTCTGGGAAATAATGATCTTATAAAATGGTTATATACTACAGTATCGGTGATCGTGTGTTCAACAGAGGTGTATTTGTATTCTATCCCAACTTTTCAACTTGTCCATGTTGACATTTTCTTGATTCATCATCTCTTTTAGTATAGAGAGTCTAAATTTATCCTCTCTGAGTAGCAAAGGCAAAGGTTCTGACATTGTTGTGCTGATGCAAGACAAGCTGAGGTGGAGAGGTCAGCCTGCGCCGGGCATACAAATCACGACTTTTTCAACTGTTTACGAGTCCAGCAAGAAAATATGGATTATTAGTCTTGTCTTATGACTTTGTGTGACCTGTCCTCTCTCTCATTCTTTCTCTGTCTCTCTGTGTCTTTTAGGATTAAGGCTAAGATTTTTACCAAGAGACCATGGCCCTGTGTGAAGTTTTGTTTGAGTTAATGTGCAGAAAAAGTGTTGTGTTAAATGTTAATAAATGAAGTCATTATAGAGTTTGTTGGGTTTTTTGTCATGAAAGCAATAATGACAAAAAAAGGAAATATACGTTATACATTATATTTTTCTTTTCCTCAAAGCATCACTGTTCTCTCAAAAAAAAAAAGTGGTTTTAAAGTAAAGCTAAAGGATTTTGCAATGTATTTAGTGTTTCAACCAGGTATTTGGACTTGGGAAGTAAAAGCACATAATCAGTAAAAAAAAAAAAGATTAAACATGTCTAAGGAGCTGGTAAGAAGCTATACCTAGTTGGTAAGGGGCTGGGTGGCAGTTGGTAGAGCTAGCTACTAGTGGTAAGGTGTGTGTAGGTAGGTAGGTAGGTAGGTAGGTAGTTAGCTAGCCAGCTAGATAGATAGATAGATAGATAGATAGATAGATAGATAGATAGATAGATAGATAGATAGATAGATAGATAGATAGATAGATAGATAGATAGATATTCTCAGCTTTAATTTTGTCCATTTTCAGGGGCTCAGAACTAATTTGGACATTCTTAAAAAGTAGGAATCCATTGGTGAACCCAGAAACACCAAAAGATCTGGAAGACCATGGAAGACATGACTTGAGGTGGGAGGTAGATAGATAGATAGATAGATAGATAGATAGATAGATAGATAGATAGATAGATACTCTCAGCTTTAATTTTGTCCATTTTCAGGGGCTCAGAACTAATTTGGACATTCTTAAAAAGTAGGAATCCATTGGTGAACCCAGAAACACCAAAAGATCTGGAAGACCATGGAAGACATGACTTGAGGTGGGAGGCATGTCATTGATGAAGTCTACAATCATGAAGGCACCTTCATGATTGTAAATACATAGGGTTTACAACAAGGTACAGATCACTGATAATATGAACAGAAAAGCTAATTTAGAATTCTGAAAAAAAGGTTCCCTGGTCAAATGAAACAAAGATGAACTTGTACCAGAATGGTGGGAAGAGAAAGGTGTGGAGAAGAGAAGGAAATGAACAGGTCATGACCCCATACACTGTCATCGGTCAAATGGAGGAGGCAGTGTTCTGGCATGGACATGAATGACTGCCATTGGACCAGAATCAGGAAGTATCAGGATGTCTTCTGAAGTGTACAGGATTAAAATCCTCTCTTCTCACATTCAGCCAAATGCTGCAAATGCACATTACAGATGGACAATGACCCAAAACATTGTGAAAAAGCAACCGCACATCTTTGAGTCTGGTTCTGTCAGAGATTTCTTCCTGTTAAAAGGGAGTTTTTCTTATCTCCACTGATGCCTAGTGCTTGCTCATTGTGTGAACTGTTGGGTTTCTTTTCTCTCTGTAATATTGTGAAGGTTTTGGCCTTACTACGTACAGTGCCTTGAGATAATGTATGTTGTCATTTGGCACTATACAAATAAAATTGAATTGAATTAGACTGAAGGCACAAACAAGCAGCGACTCAAGGCCTGGCAAAGCATATCCAGGGAGGAAACTCAGCGTTTGTCTATGTCGAAGGGTTCCAGACTTCAGGCAGTCATTGACTGCAAATGAGTTTCATCCAAGCATTAGAACAAGTCTTTCATTTATCATAATTGGTGTTTGTCCTATTATTTCTGACCTGTTCACCTATTCAATCCTTAAATTAAAGTCGAGAGTCCACATTTTATCACATCCTGATTATGTCCTTTCCAATTCATTGTGGTGGTGTACAGAGGCAAAAAGGCTAAATGTGTATCTTTCTTCAAATATATATATATGAACCTGTAAAAGCACTTGTTTTGGAAAACTTTTGTATCACTTATACAGTCTAAGCCTTGTGGTTGATTCCCCATGAGAGGATGGGTGGGCATCTTCCCACAGTGAGAACACAACAATTTCCCAACTCAAATAAAGCCTCTTAACAAAGCACGGCAACCTCTTTTCAACCCACAACTTCAGACTCCCTCCTGAGGTACTTGATCAATAATTCTACTAGATTGAAGCCAAAAACAAGTCAGATGAGGGGGAGGAATGCACTTGGTAAAAGTCTTCAAAGTGCTTCTCATGGTGGTTCTGGTAAATGGAGGGTGGGGGGGTGGGGGGGGGTAAGGGGATTGATACGGCTGCAAGAGAAGTGTGTATCTTCTATGAAGGAAAAAAAAAAAAACACAGGAAGCCTTTATACAAGATAACATCTAAAACATATGATGTAAAGGCTTTTCTGTGCAGCCTTGTGGGTGCTTTTGGATTTAATGTAGTGATCAGGAGCTTGAACTGCTGTGTGGGGAAACTCCCACATCACATTCATTATTCAGAGATATCTGCTTCCTGCATTGCTTAACTCTGAAAGAGTAGAAGAGCGAAAAGGAGGGGGCAGCAAAAAAAGTTAGACATATGATGAGAAACAGCTAGAGAGTGAGAGATGTTACTTTCTGTGTGTTTGCACCACAACAGCATGTAAATGTAGACATTTTTATCCTTAACCTGTTGATTTGTTGATATTAGTGTGAAATAATAATCATTATCCAATGTAAAGTCAGTTATCATAATGACACTGATGAGATCTCATATAAAGTGATGTATTAAAATTGTTCTAGTCTCCTGGGAAAACAAATGGGTAATATTACATTTGTGAGTAATAAAACTGCAACTGTGAGACCAGTTGCAGTTTTGTAACCGTGTTTTAAAGATATTTTAGTGAAGCTGAATGAAGAAGAAGAGGAAGAGCAAGCCACCAGGCAGTATCACATGAGACACTGTCATGCTAAGTTGGACAAAATTATTCAACTGCCGCTGCATTTTAGGTTTTCTCGTGTTTGCAATAAAGAAATTAAACAAGAGCATTTTAAATAGTTACATAAAACTAATATTATGAGGATTTTATTCAAATTCAACACTCAATCCTTACAATGACTACTGCAGTTTCAAAATTATTATGCCCCCCCCAAATAGAATGTCTCATAATTGCACACATTTGCAAATCACATGTTGTCTCAAAGATTTTCATTAGTTGCATCAGGTGTGCTCGAGATAGATTACCTCAAATACCTGGATTATTGATTTGATTGCATGTTAGAAATATGTCTAAGTCAAGAAAATTGTCCAGAAAGTTCAGAGACGAGATCGTTGCCTTGCACAAACAAGGAAAAAAAGATACAAGAATATAGCAAAGGCACTGAATGTTTGGAGATTTGGAGAAACCACTTGTAATATTAGTTGTGTTGTGCTATTTAAATTGTTCTTGATTGATTTGCTTATTGTGAACATCTGCCAGTTTGTACATTTTGCCAGTAAACCTAACTTGCAGTGGGGGTCGAATACTTTTGATTGCAACTCTAGCAGAGAAATGTCACTGAGTTCTCTGGCCCTGAACTCATCTGGGATGGACTGTAAGACAGTGGAAATGTGCCTCTTAGTCAGATGAGTCCAAATTTCAGTTTCAACATGCCAAACATAGAACAGACATTCAGAATTTTACCAATGATTGGAAGAAAATACCAACATCTGTGATGGTATGGGGACCATCAGTGCCTGTGGCATTGGTGATCTGCATATATGTGTAGGTGCCATTGATGCAAAGGCTTCTCTGTTTTTACACAGTGTGGAATGTGTAATGGTTGGATCTCAGTCATAAAAAGGTTTTAAAAGGACCAGTAGGCGGAGGCGGGAGTAAAAAGGAAGAACACTATTTATTTACAAAAAGGTAAGGTGAGCCACGATCTGGAGTGCTGGGCTTAACAAACAAAAGGGGGGGGGGGGGGGGGGGGGGGCGCAACTAAGGATGCAGAGGCTGGCTGGCTGGCAAGGCAGGACTTGGGAAAAAACAGAACTAGAGAAAAAGGGAAACAAAACATATAGTTAGGGGAGCAAACGTAAAAAAAAGAAAAAACAGACTTAACAGTTACAAAGTTCAGCTTGAGCATCAAAAGACGAAAAACAACGTGACGCAGGTTACCCATGAACTGAATGAGACACGCTGATTGATTAGTTGAACAGGGGCAGCTGTGATGATTAGTGTCCCTGCCTCACCTGCCACCCAGCCTCCTGAAACACAAAGCACAACACTTCCCCGGGAAACACAAAAAAAATAATAAAATAAAACAGGAACCAAAGTAAGGTAGGAGAGGTAACCCAAGCCAGATGTGGAACATGATGGAATGGTTCAGTTTTGTTCAATATGGTACATCATTTTTGAAATAGTACCAAAACAACCAGACCCAACCGCTCCATTCATTGGCACCACTTGGGGTGGAGCGATCGGTGTAAATATCCAATGAAAGTCGAGGCAAACTTTTTGTAAACAGTAACAATGAACAAACATTCCACGTGTAAAACTGCATCATCTACAATTCCCAAACAGTTAAAAAAGTGTAATTAAAAGAAAAAAGGTGATGTGACCTAGTTGTAAACTTTCCTCTTGAGTGTGTTATAGGCATCACAAATGGAGGAAGACTTCCTGAGCTGCTCTTCCTCGCACAGAATGAGAAATAAACAGAGAAGACCTTCAAAGCAGCAGGAGTAGTGCAGCACACCGCAGCTGTTTCCCAGATTCCACCGCTCTGTGGTTTCAAGGTGACATGAAATGATGTCCCAGAGGGAGAAATAATAAAAAGCATTGTAATATAATATACAAGATATTTTTATAATACTCTTATTTTCATTATGTATAATAAAAACATATTAAAAGTGGGACAATAATCAAACATGTCAATCCTGACATATACTTCTATGAATTATCTTGTGCACAAACACGGTGACATTTAAAAAGACTGCTTTGTTTGCTTTCCGATTGACAATATGCTTAATATTAAGACAGGACAAAGGCATAGAGTATAGTAGGGAAGTTCAGGGATGGATTACTGAACAAGTCTACCAGGTTCAGACCCAAGGACCCTAGGGCTCAGGGGGCCCTGAAGCCCAAGCCTCTGTGCCACTATCTCGATATATTCGCGATTATGTTATTCATCCCTATTTTTAATGGGGCCCTGAAGCCAGATAATGACATTTGTGTTATGTAATATAGATATCTTAAGGGCCCCTCAGTAATATGCCATGGTCAGCCAAGTAACACTGATTATTAGGTGATAATATAGTGTAATATGGGATATAGGGCACCTTAGGCTATGTTATCCATCCAGATGTGTTTATTATTATCATTATTATTATTATTATTAGCCAGGTGTTGCCTGACAAAAGCACATAGTGAAAGGCCTAAAATGGGGGAATCTATGACAACCAACTTTTTCTTATGTAAATGCATTTGCTTTTAAAAATATATAACTTTAATGGTCTTGCCAGTTAATCAGAGTAAGGCTATCGACTAATGTGTTAGCCTACTGAAGTTACAGTGGAATAATTGAGTGTAGATTTGTAAATAGAAGGCATGTTTTGGAATCTCTCTGTCCTGGGCTCTTCTCCCCAGACGATCAGGGGCCGACATATATTTTTAATGTTAAGCTGCCATTAGTAGCTGTGTATTATGTGTAGTCAGTGTTTTCTCGGGGATATGTCCCTCAGTCTTAGGCTTTGACATTAGAATGAGAAGAAACCTTTAACCAACAAAGAGGCGGTCCACTCTCCTCGTGAGATTCTGTTGTTTTTCAGTCAATAAATGCCGTGCTCTCTCACCAAACGTGTTCACTGGTTGACGTATAGGGAGGAGGGAGAGGAATCTAAAGGCAGTTAATAGAAATACTGTATTGTGTTTTATTTCTGTCTGGAAAATAATTACACTAAACTGCACTTTTAGCACCATGACAGACTGGATCAATGTGGTTTCACTTGAGAGATGGTTGACAGAGACAAAATATCTATCAAGTTCTATTTATAGAAAACATGAAATCTGCAGCATTTGTTTTACTACACTGTGTGTCTCTACAAAAGCTGGATCCATCACCTACATGACTGTGGTACTGAGCGAAGATTCTCATTAAATTTGTAGTGGTGCGTTAGTTTAACTCACATTACCTTTTAGTTAAGAAATAAATATACAGTCTATACGGGAGAAAATTGTCCTAAGGCCAATATTTTTCTAAGAAATAGAATAACTGGTCAAAACAAGCAAAATATTATAATCTAATCTTTTTTCTTCTAATCCAAACTATTCAAAATGCACAATACAAATTTAAGAGATGTGAAAAAAAGTAATTTGCCACAGTATACAGTAAATGCTCTGAATTCTGCACGATAATGTTTATGTAAAGAAAAGCAAACAATTAAGGAAAAAAAAAAAAATTTAAATGATCTGATTTTTTTAATTCATCAACATGGCTGGATATGAGTGCTGGCAGACTAATCACTACCCACTGACCTTTCTAATAATTTCTAATAACCTAACCCTAACCCTGACGCTAACCTTAACCTAACCCTAACCTCAGCCTAACTTTTAAACATGTCTTCACCTTAAAATATAGTAAATTTACATTATGGAGACTTGATTTCTGTCCCCATGAGAAAGACAAGTCCTCATAATGTGGCTGTGTCAACAGATTTAGGTCCCCACAACATGAGGAATACCAGGCACACACACACACACACACACACAAACATACACCCACACATCAAAGATACTAAGAGTTTCCTTGAATACACAAAACCCCTACACACACGTCAACAGAAAAAGATTCTCCGATGACAGGTGCTGTCGTGTTGTCACAGGCTGCTAACTCTGTGTTTGGGTGTGGGTGTGGGTGGGTGTGATGTATGAAAGACTGCTATATTAAGCTAATGAGCTATTTCCCCTGGACTCCATGAATTCATTACTGTGCGTGTGCTCAGGTTTTATCCAGCTATTTTGAGAAAGAAGAAAATCAAAATCGTCAAATCAGGCAGGTTACCTTAAATGTTATTGAAAAGAAAAAAAAAAAAAAAGTTGCAGGTTTTACCACTTATTTCGAAAGTGAACATTTCTTGTTAATTCCATATGTGACATGTCATCTGCAAAGACATCGTTTTCTCTGGTGCTATTTTGAGATTTGAGATTGAAAATAATTAGCATCTCAGGTAGAAATACAATCCCAGACATACATAATGAAAAAAAAAAAAAAGATAATAGCTGAATTCCATCTGCTTCAGTTTCATGAACCCATTTGTTTTTTTTTTTCTGCAAGCCTATTTTTCACGTTGCCTCCAAATTTTAATCGCATTTCCAGAAAATGGCCAAAGGAGATATTGTAAATTGTGAGCTGAGACAAAACAGCTGGTGGCACAATCTTTTGTCAGCTGCCATTAAGATGTAATTACTTGAGCACTAGTCAAACCTCCAAGGCATGGAAATGATGTTTAAATGTGACATTCCACTGTTTATTTTTCCCCCCGTATCTTCACTTTGTTTATTCATGACATCTATTTCCATTCCATTTGTGCAACGTTTCATTGTTATCAACACTTATACACTAACATCACCTTTATACATGCATGTACGAATCCGAATGAGAGGCAATGTGAATTTCAATCATTTCAATCAATAAAGTCTAATTCAATCTAATCTAATCTATAAAGTATATCTACATTTTGGCATCTAAAATGTCTTGTCATTTAATAAAACATAAACAAGACTAATGTTTATATATATATATATATATATATATAATGCCTCTGACAAATTAAAAAAATACTATTCAGTAAAATTACAGAAAATCACTTATGTAAATAATAAGTTCCCACAAGGATGAGGGTACAAGAGTGTGTGTGTGTGAGAGAGAGAGAGAGAAGTGGGAAGGAAAGAGGGGATGAATGAGACGAAAAGATGTCCGCCATGCTTTTTCGAGCGACTGACACCATCTGTGTGTCTGTGTGTTGTTGATTTGAGGGAGCACACAGCAGTAGAAGCTGTATTTGTAGGGGATTCCAGCGATGTTTGAACAGGCCGAGGCTGTTTGATTGTTTGTGTGTTTGTTTGTTTGTTTGTTTTTCCAGGTGGACCCGGTGTGGGAAACCCCACAGGACGTCACTATGAAGCACATCAACGCGCACACACACTCACACGTCGGGAACACAAACACTCTCCGTGTGAACAGACACGGCAGCTGCGTCACGACTGCCGCCGTCTGTTTTCGTTTCACCTGTTGCTGGACGGGTGGTGGGAGAGTCACAGCTGGGGGGCAAACTTGGTTTGGATGGCTGGGTGAGGAGGAAGAGGTGATTAAAGACTGCAGGAGGAGGGGTAGATCTAAGACTCTGTTTTCATTTCTCGGCAAAATTGCAGTATTTTTTTTTTTTTTTTTTAACTTGTACAGGTATACCCTCAGTTTTTCTGTGTGTGGCTTTCACACAGAGCCCCCATGGGTTTCCACCACATTCTCTTACTTTTACCTATATACTGTATATATATATATATATATAAATGTTTGATATTTGTACTATATAGTACTATGGTATCAAAAATTTGATACACGTAGCGTAATGTCAGAGCTCTGACATTACGCTACGCTACGGTTGTTCATGAAGAGCGTTGAGATCACACGGATTCGTGGGCAATGACAACATAATGCTGGAAAGCAATGGATACTCTGAGGAGATCACAGAGACATAAAGTTTCCCAAAGAAAGGGAAGCACACAGGTGGAGGGTGGAGATGGCAGTTCAATTGATGCGTCATGATCCAATTATTTTGTTTGGGCTGTTCATTATGATGTTTTTACAGGCCTGTCCGCTCCACAGACTGACGAGTTTCATTTCTGTGACAACGCATTAATTAATTGGTTACATTCTCGCTTTTTGGGTTTTGAGTCAGCACAGTTAGTAAAAGAAGAATGCTTTTATTTGAGGTTTTAGTAACTATTAATTTAGTATTACCACAAACTGACTGATGGTCTCATTGTCTCTGCGGTCTTGGCAACCAGTGCCGTTGATCAGCTGACTGAGGAGTCATCTGTTTTGACAGAGAGGATTACCAAGTGGTGACGGAGAAGATTAGCAACGGTGTGACAGCGCACCAGAAAATGTTACTGTGAGCCTGAAACACCACACCTTACTGATGTCAACATTACTGAGGGCTAACATTCCAAAGCAACAATCGCTCAGTTGTAATGTATTCACACAGGACCGGGTGTAAGGATGTGTGAAAGTATGCAGGGCTCCAACAACAATTGTCTGTGCAAAAGAATTAACTGTTTACTCTAAAACGATACAGTCCAGTGTGTCACGGCAGTCGCAAAACGTATTCATCATCATCTGATACGGTCGAATGACTCCCTGTACAAACCCAACTTTTGTTTTGTGTCAACCTTTGTTACACTGTAAAAAAAGAAAAAAGGGCCCATGAAAACTCAAAAATTCGAGGTAACTGGCTGCAATAGATTTTTGCGTATCGAGTCCAACTAAAACTTTCAATTTTTGAAGAAAACTACAAAAATTTAGGTCAACAAATTATCTTTTGTTGCGATAACGTATAAATTAACTTTGAGATAACTTCAAATTTTTTTTCCAAACATCATACTAGGCTGTGCACCCATTTAACAGTGTTTATTTAACAATGGTTAAGTTACTAGCATATTTAAACGAGTCCTTCACATTTAATTTATACATGATTTATGCATTGAAGGAACTGTCTTTAGCAGTGAGAGGGACTCTTCTCCGGACCCCAATGTTAAAAGGCCAATAAATATATAATAAATAAATTATTTATATAATGCCAACATGCAGCACATTCAGTCTCTTTGAGACTTTTTTCTCTCAAGGTGAGTAAGTCGGGGTTCATGCATGCAGATTATACTTTATTTATATAAATATATATTATATATATACTTTATTTGTTAAATTGACATTGTTAAACGGGTGCACAGCCTAGTATGAGTGGGCACTGCTGAATTTTAAGTGTTTAAAAAAAAAAATTAATTTGAAGTTATCTCAAAGTTAATTTATACGTTATCTCAACAAAGGATAATTTGACTTAAATTTATGTGGTTTTCTTCAAAACTTGAAATTTTTATTTGGACTCAAAACGCAAAAGTCTATTGCAGCCAGTTACCTAGAATTTTTGAGTTTTCATTTTCATTTTTCCAGTGTCAGGCTTGATGTGACTCCATATTCATCAGACATGTCAAGGTCTCCAAAAAAAGTAATGAATAAATAAAAAATAAAGAATTACACAAATGTCAATAAAAAAAAATGCACATTTATGTCTTTACTGGGAATTAGTACACCAGACTTATTGTTAACTGGACACTTGTTGACCCGAATGGATTTCTAAATGTCTGTTCTAAATATTTACATGTATATCCAGGTTTTATCCACCTCCAACAGACTTATTTTATATTATTTTACATTTCAAGACTTTGATTTTCTATTTTTTTTTGTAATGGGCAAAACAATAAATGCTCATAATAATTGGCTGATGTTGACTAGTTGAAAGTAGGGTTTATTTCTGAAAATAGCTTTTAAAAAGCTGGATGGGGCGGAAGAGAAGGGGATAAAGAAATGGGAAAGACAACGGTGATGGTAGGATACAGAAGCAAATTTATGGCCGTTACAAAGACTGGCAGAAGGAAGGCATCTTGAGAAGCCTATAAATCTCATCAGTAACTGCTGTGGCCTGGTAAAAAAAACAATAAATAAATGAAAAAAGTAAAATAAACAGCCTATAAAATGTCCCTTCCTTCTTTGGTTTATAACAACAGCATGCCTGTCTCTATATCCTCCAGTCTCTTTTTTTACCTTCCTGCCCCCTTTCCTGCTTGTTTTAGCAGATGACAGGGTAGGCCCTAAAAATCAGCAGCTCACTTTGTTCCCACAGTGTCCCCAAACTGCTGCTGAGGTCAAGGATCAGAGCTAAACGCTGTCATCTGGGAATCCAGTGGGCAGCTTTGTGGTGGTTTGGGTGGCAGCGGCTTAAAGTGTAGCTTAAAAGAAAGAGTAAGCAGTTGCAATGCGTGCGCTTCACTCACATTCGGTGTCCAATATGTGAATGTGAGCTGTGTCTTCTGCATGTTTGCTGGTAAAAAAAAAAAAAAAAAGCTGTTTTTTTTTGTTTGTTTTTTTTACATGGCCTTGTCCGTATAAATATGAAAAAAAAAAAAAAAAGCCAGAAAAAATAAAAAAAAAAAAAAAAAAAAAAAAAAAAAACATTCCACCACAACAGCAACAGCTTTCTTCATGCACAGGAAGTGGGAAACTGGTGGAAACTGGGGGGAGAGATGGCATATTGAAGTTGCTAAAAAAAAAAAAAAAAAAAAAAAGCCTATTCAAATATTCCGCTGATGCCAGATCTTAGTTTATCTCCATCTGGGGGTCACCTCTTTCAGATGGTTCATTGACAGTCGTGTGAACTAAATTTTAAGTGACGGAAATGTGAGTATCAGTGTGAAAACCTAGTGCATCTGAGAAACACGACTCTCTTCTTGTTGACTTTGGCAGGAATTACGAATCAAGATTACCCCCCCCCTTTTTTTTTTTTTGCTGCAAAAATCCCGTTTAAAACTCTGCGTGGGAATATTTACTTTACCTTCACCTGTCCTGACCTCTCCTGACCACCCACATCCTATGTGTGAGGAGGAGTGGAGGATACTGCATATGGTAAATCATTTAAATCTCCTCCTTTTCATAAGCATCAGTCACAGTAGGACCATGGGGCACTGTGGATGGGTGACTTTCAACGGGAAAGTCAAGGGTTCAATTTCCTGGCTCTGCAAGCCAATGTGCCGCTGTGCAAGACGCAACCCCATGCTAAGATTCATTCAGTGGATGATTGGTGGTGTAAAGCTGCTTTGAGTGTTCATAATGAGTGGAACAGTGCTAAATAAATACAGACCAATGACCGTTTACAACATGATTCAGCTAAAATGCTGTTGCTGATTTTTATCTTAATTTTTACAGTCAGTGCACTTTATATGTTTTTGGATTGTATCACATTTTACCTTTTCCAATATCCAATCCAAAAATTTTAATCAGCATCGGTTTGATAATAATGTAAGGGCTCTTCCTGAGTAAGTCATAAGTTTGGTGCAAGGTTTTGTTTCTCAGCTGATTGTTCTGCTGTCAGGATGTCAGGAGCAGATCCACCTTGAGAACAAAGAGTCTGACCCCAAGGTTGAGAACCACTGTATTTGAAAAGTTCCTTCACATGTCATCTTTTTAAAGTTGTCTTCTCCTTTTGGCTTCTCCCTTTTCCCTCCCCCTGCGGATCATCTTCCACTATCCTGTCCTCTCCTTTGTGTCATCTTCTGTTACACCACCTATCCTCATGTCCTCCTCCTCCTCCTTCACAACATCCCTGAACCTTCGTTGTGTTCTTCTCCCTCTGCTCGACAGCTCCATCTTCAGCATCCATTGTCCAATATAATGACTATCCCTCCTCTGCACATGACTTTATTTCCAAACCATTCAACCTGAGTTGTCCCTGTCTACTTTTATTTCAAGTCCGATAATACATTAAAAGAGAGTACCACACTGTGGTCTTCATTCTTCCTTAATGGCTTCCGATAATACATTAAAAGAGAGTACCACACTGTGGTCTTCATTCTTTCTTAATGGCTTTTTTTTTTTTTTTTTTTGGTGACAGCATTTCAAAACTGATCAGTCCCACAAGATTTGTGTTGGGGCCCACATGACCAGGGGCGTCGCCAGGCAGATTTCACTGGGGCATATGGTCTGTAGTGCCCCAGTATACATTTCACAAGTAAAAAAAAAAAAATATCTTTAGAGTTTTAAGTCATAATCTACACAATGCGCACATGGCTACTCACTCACTCATTTTCTACCGCTTTATCCACTTAGGGTCGCGGGGGGCGCTGGTGCCCATCTCCAGCTGACATAGGGCGAGAGGCAGGGTACACCCTGGACAGGTCGCCAGTCCATCACAGGGCCACATAGAGACAGACAACCATTCACTCTCACATTCATACCTACGGGCAATTTAGTGTCCAATTAACCTAATTCCCAAATCTGCATGTTTTTTGGACTGTGGGAGGAAGCCGGAGTGCCCGGTGAGAAACCACACCATGGCTACTTAATATGATAATTTATTCACCCAACTTTGGCTGTGATTGGGGTCCCGCGCTCACTTCAGAAACAACTTCGGCGTCTGAGTGCTATTTCTTTCCACCTGTCTTACAGGCTAGTCCCGGGTAAGCTGCCCATCATTGTTATTTGTTTTCACCTCTGTGTCGCCATTTAAATGTCACAACTTTACTTTTTACGCTTAATGTGCGAGGCAGCTAGCTGAGGTAAACTTTCAGCTGCCGTCTTGCGAGCTAGCCCTGGCTCTAAATTGAAGTAGCCTACTGCAGACGTTGACCATCCCGGTGTCAAGCTGCGCACGTGACCGGGCGTTCAGTGTGCTGCGACGGCTCCACACTTGGCTGAGAAGCACAATGGGGCAAGATAGGATTCACCATCCTGCCATCTTGTCATTTGAGAGGGAGGAACTCTCCAAGTTAAGTCACTGTCAAGTGACTGGCCGCTTTGCCAAACTGAAACTGAGACGTTACAGTTGACTTCTCTACTACTATATGGCTCGGGCGTTCAGTGTGCTGCGACGGCTCCACACTTGGCTGAGAAGCACAATGGGGCAAGATAGGCTTCACCATCCTGCCATCTTGTCATTTGAGAGGGAGGAACTCTCCAAGTTAAGTCACTGTCAAGTGACTTAACTTGGAGAAGCACAATGGGGCAAGATAGGCTTCACCATCCTGCCATCTTGTCATTTGAGAGGGAGGAACTCTCCAAGTTAAGTCACTGTCAAGTGATTGGCCGCTTTGCCAAACTGAAACTGAGACGTTACAGTTGACTTCTCTACTACTATATGGCTTTATTGTTTTCTGTATACTTTTATTGTTTTGTGTATGTGAAATAGGATGGGCCACTTTGCCAAACTGGAAATAATTTTAAACCCAGAGATGTAGGAGTGCTTTATTTTCAATTTTCATGGAGCTTCCTTTTTTTCAAGTAGGCCAAATGCATCAGTTCATTTCAGCTGGTTGTTCAACGATCCAGACAACAACATAATCTGATATGATTGTATAGTTTGAAGGACTATTTATGTTTTTTATGATAAATAAGTGCTAAAAAAAAAAAAAAAGCTGTGCCCCAGTACAGTAGCAGGTCTAGTGACGCCCCTGCACATGACTCAGTCCCAACGCAGACCTCTAATCCAGTTACATGCATAATTCAAAATGCTGGTGATTAGCCCACCTTGTAAGCTTAGCTACAAACCTACAATTCTGTGACACAGTAACTTGGTCTACATATATAAACAACTTACTCACAATACTTTATATTTAGTGTGTTTTGTTGCTGTTTTGGTGTCACTGGCATTTGTCTTTTTGTATGATCACGTTTGTTTTCCACCAATATCCACTTTCTCACTGAATAACAGATTCTTTGGATTCCACAATTGTATTTATCTTGTCTCGCAGCTGAATTCCAATATTTACACTTTTTATCCAATACTTTTTTTTTTTCCAGGAAGCTCCCCTTATAGTAAACAAAACAGAAAAGAAATGAACGACGCACTGATAGTCATTCTTTATTGATGCAACTGAAAACATTCGCTTCTGAAAGAGACTCAAACAAAAGCGCCACTTTTCCTTTTTGTTCTTTGAATGAGTGCATCAAATCTTTTTTTTTTTTTTTTTCCCTTTTTCAATTTCTGTGCTCCACGTGAATCACGCACAGAGTGAGCTTAACAACAGAATAATTGCCTGGTTGAGTTTTGTCTTTGTATGTGCATCTGAATAAACGTACTTTGTAAATTAATTTAATAATTCTGTTTGGACAAATTACTTTAAAAAAAAAGTGAGCCAGTAGCATCAGGCTGACGGATGTTTTGACAATAATTCGCTTTAAAAAACAAGAAGCACAGGGAGGAAAAAAAAAAAAAAAGCAGAATGGAGAACAAATAACAGCAGACATTGATTATAAATCTCACAAGCAGTGACTTTTTAGTGATCCAAGTGTTACATTTTCACCCCATCTGTGTCTTGCCTAAAGACAGCAGCAAATCTGTCAAACAACTCTGACTGTGTTTTTTAAATGCTTCTCTACAAAATAAGGGCATGTTTCTCTGCATGTGTGTGTTCATTGAGTTTGTCCCAGTGGTGTACATTCCTTAGTCTCAGTTAGCATTCAGCCCACATAGGTCATGGCCCACAGGCTTTTGTGTTCAACCAGCCCCAGTGTCACTTCAGTATATGCCGGGTGACTGTGTGTCCCTCTATACAAATGGGACTTAAAGTCAATGGGAGCTGTGAACACACACTGTGGGTGAATTTAACACTCGGGGAGAGACAGGGGTTTACAAAGGCTTTCAAACATCTTGTTAAAAGAGTCACATGGTCTCACACCTCCGCAGAAATGTCCAAATATGAGGGGAGGGGATAGGAGGAAGTTGAAGCTCAAGTAAGAACTGTGTAAATAAGGCTTCAATCACACAGAAACAGAAGCGTTCCAGGGTGAACCTTTTCAAAGTTTCTGTAAGGGCAGCATCATTTCAAGAAACGTCTTCATTGACACGAAACCAAAGCAACTCTAAATGACATGATCGTGAACTTTTTTTTTTTTTTTTTTTTAATAAAGCTTTATTTAAAGAAATATAAAGCACATTGTACAAAAATCACACAAACAGAGACAGAATGAAGAAAGACGGGGGGGGACAGGAGGAAAGAAATTAAAAGTTATTGTAAAGCAAGTAGACCAAACAAGGAAGACAACAATGATAAAGGTAAGTGACAGTAAATGTTAGGCGGCAAGAGAAAGGTGTGACAATGACATTAATGTTTTCCCAATGTAGGTGTATACATGAAAATGCAAGGGTGCCATTTTGAGATTTTCCAATTCTGAAATTTGTATTTCAGATTTCCAAAAAAGACCAATTTCACGTGGATAAACAAAACAAAAAAAACAATAAGGTTAAAAAGTACCTGTGGATTCTCCTGAACGTGTTTTCATGAGTACGCCCTGTAAGTAGACACAGCTGATCCATGTGCCTCTGTGTGCATTTGGCCTGCGGTTGTTTTTCCTGTTTTAGGTTAGGCTACTTAGAACAGCACCTGCTTTTGCGATGACTGTACAGACCTTTGTTTAGCTGCCACATGTGAGCAATATTTCAACATTTTCAAACGTTCATATTAGGGCTGCAAGCGACGACTATTGTCTGCCAAAGAACGGTGAAATGGCTTCTTTGATCCACAAATCAATGATATTCATTTTACTGTCGTGACTAGTAAAAATTGAAAGTAATAGTTTCATTGTCTCATCGTTCATTGTTGTACAATTGTTCGCCAGCTTTGATGAAAACAAATGCACATGGCCAGCAGAGGGGAAGGGAGGGAACAGTGAGGATAAAGAGATGGACACACCATAAACATCCATCCATCCTGCTCCAGAACTGTGGCGGGAGCTCTATAGAGAAAAAAAGGTGAAAAAAATAAAACCAACCAGAATTGAAGATTTCTGCTTTAACTAAGCAGTTAATGACATACTGAGGTTCATCCCTACCATTAAAACCAATTGCTTAATAAGCTCTATAATGGAGCATCCACTAGCAAAACCAGGTAATGTGCATGGTTAATGCCTTGTTGTTTACAAATATAAAAAGTAACATCCTATGCTGGTGGCTAACAAATGATTTTTTTCAGGAAATTTTATTTTATTTTATTTTATTTTATCATGAAAATTAAACTTCCTGACTGAATTTCTTTTTTTGAAAACACCAACCTTAAATACTGCAATGATAATACCGCACTGGTCATATTGCCAATGTTAACTTCCTCTTAAATGTATATAGCACTATACTGTAGCACATATTCAACACACTAACTGCCTCATTCCACTTTGCCCTTAATGTAGACACGCTGAAAATGTAAACATCAAACTTCAAAGTATTACTTTTTTTTTTTTTTTTAATAATATTTTTATTCAAAAATACAGCAATACAGGGCCATTCGCATAATCACAATATCTTGTATTTTTGGTTCTTGCTTTTTTAAATTAATAAATAAATGAAAAAGAAAATGACCCATCCACCCTCATGCTGCATAAAACGACTAAAAAAATAAATGTATAAAATTAAAACGCAACAAAACACTGGAGGAAGGAGAGAGGGCTGCACATTGTGTGTTTATTGCACAGATTGTATAATTGTACAAAATGGAACCATCAGGGCCCTATATTATCTATTATCTGAGGGCAGAGTGTTAAGTCTTTCAAAATAGTTTTTTTGCCAAAAACTTCCAATTTCAGAAATAAGTCACTTTTTGGTGTTTCAGGAGATTTCCAATGCAGCACTATTCTTCTCCGTGTTAAAAGAGAGGCAAAATCAAATGCCTTTTTCTTATTGATGTGCGTATGGAGCTCATTCGCAAAAACATGAAAAATGGCCATTTCTGCATTTGGTTGTACTGAGGTCTCAAATGCATCATTTAAAGTGCGCAGATGGATAATCAAAAGACTCTTAAGCTGGGACAATTCCAGAACATGTGAACCATATCAATGGGGTAGAATTACAGTGGCTACACCTGTCTATATCTGGATATAAGACCGGTGAAAGAATATAAATTGTATCAGGCTGAGACGAGCACAGGAGGATATATCATTAATTCTACTCTGAGCACAGTCCCATACTATGTCAGGAATTTCAGTCTCAAGTTCCCGAGCCCACTCTACCCTAATTCTGTCCAATGACGCCACTTGAAGAGAAATTTTTGTATTTGATCTATTTAAGATCCGACCTTTGTACTTTACAGGCATCATTAAAATCTCATCCACCATTGAATGTGCTGGTAAAAGCAGAAAGGTTGGGCTCAAACTATGAATAAAGTGACAGACCTGGAAGTAGTATCTTAATAACTCCCACATTTTATCAATTCTTTTCACTGTTAAGTTTAAGTTTACTACCGTTTGGCCTTAATGCCCCTTTTACCCTTAACATTTGGGACATTCTGTATCCTGTTTGTTTACCAAATGTGAAACTAAGATTTTACATTTTTACTCTCAGTTAAATATGTTTAATATTGTTTGCAATAATTACTTTGAGTGAAAATCCCTTCTCTGCCGTAGTGGTAGCGAATGTACATTCCAGTATGTTGATGAGACATGTCCTTGTACCGTCTTACATATTTTGTTAATCCATTCACATGTTTGTTAATATTCAAGCTGTCAGAAGTTTACTCTGCACAGAGCAATTGGACATGGGTAATCATTTTAACAGCAAAATAAACAATTGCACACGTTGATTCTGACATCTCATCACCTCATAATGTTTTTGGTTCTTTTTTTTGGTTTGTTTTTTTTTTCTGGCAAATGCCCTCAAGCTGCATGTCAAGCTGAAAATAATAAGTTGAAAATACATGGCTGAAGAGCCGATTATAAAATCCCTAGGTCTGAATCCCTCATGTGCGGCACAGTCGTTTGGAACCAAAGCTAGAATTTAGGGCTGAACCTCTAGGCTGAACCTAATGACACCTAATTTATTAGCATTGCCTTGGTAAAGCCTTTGTGGGAGACTAAGTAGCTCTTTCGCCACAAATGTGTTGCTCCAGTTGTTGCATTTTTTTTCCAAGATGAGTGAAATAGATTTAAACTGTGAGCTACTTGCACCCCGAATTTCAAGACCATCATAGTCAAGCCGGGATGAATTGAAGGAAGAGTTCAGAGTTAATGTGATAACTACCAGAGCTCTGCAGGAGTCGGAGCCAAGCTAATATTAGTTATCAGTTTTTGCCGTTCTCCCATTCACACCCACATTCGCGCAGAGATGACAGATAAATAAATAACGTATTGTGGTTGCTCACAACGGACTAATACTGAGCACTGAGTTAAACAAAGGAAGACCGTTGTTTAACTCAGTGCCATATGCTAGTACATTACCTGACATTACCTGAGAATCTTTTTCCAGAATTCTGCAGGCTTTATTGAGATATTTTCTAGCAAATTCTGATCTAACCTTCCGGTTTTTGAGTGTTATCAGTGGTTTGCACCTTGTCTCATGATTGAAGACATACCTACCTCCACAGGCTTGACTATGTTCTTGACTTGGCTGGATGCAATGTAAAGGGGTTTTCTTGGACATCAGAAGAATTCTGCGACTTTACTTGTCTTCACTTGTCTTCTGTGGTCATCCAGGTCTTTTGGTGTTCATCAATTAACTAGTGGACTTCTACTTTTTTGGGATGTACCAAATCGTTGACAGTGCCACTCCTACTGTTTGTTTTCTTAGTGAAATGATGGCTGTCTTCACTTGCAATGACAACTCTTATTATAATAACCCAATAACCTCATATTGAAAATTTTACATGAAAAGCCACCAAATACAAATTCAACACTTGTAATCACCTACAGGCCTTTTCATACTTGGTCTAACAGGGAATATTTAGGACCAGGATATAGGATATTTGACTCACATATATAATTAATTTCCAGAACGGCCTTCTTCCACCTGAAGAACATTGTTAAGATTAAAAACATTTTATCCTTAACGGATGCTGAAAAATTACTGTGGATCCAGCTCCCAGTGTTGGTCAAGGAGGCCAACACCTTCTCTGTATGTAAAGTTAGACTTAAAACCTTCCTTTTTGATAAAGCTTATAGAAAGCACTGGCTTAGGGAAATCTGAACCATCTCTTGGTTATGCTGCTATTGACCTCTTTCATACTCATTTACACACAGCCGTCAGGAGTAACGTGTGGTTAAGCGTCTTGACACATCGGCATGTAGATTTGCGAAATCACGACCTTCAAGTTGAACGACGACTCACTGTACTGTACCACTGAGCTACTATTGCAACATTGTAGAGCCATATTGTCCTTGTTTTACTACACACGATAGCACAAATCATGGCATGTCATGGCAACATGGCAGCACTGATCTGCATCAAACCTTCTGACATTAGTTTTCCCCCTTAAGTGCCAGAGCACGTTTGCTGCTTGGCCGTCTCATGGATGTCTAGCTGTGCTGAACGCCACATCCAGCATTTCCTGTTAAAAAAGGAAGTTCATGCATACTCTAAAGTAAGTAAGTTTGCAACATTTTTGTGGGAGACCAGACTGAGCTAACTCCACAGTTTCTATCAATGAAATTGGCACTTGTTAGGAGTAATATGGGAAATATGTATGTTTTTATATCTATATGTAAACCTATATGTGTGTGTGGCAGTGCACACACACACATATAAGAGGGGAGGACAGAGGACAGAACTCCGCTAGCAGATATGGACTCAAATGGACTAACAGCGATGTTTGCTGAATTTGAAACCTAATTTTTAAACACGCAACAACTGTTCTTTTAATCATTCAACTTTGGCACAATGGTTAGTAACACACCGTCCTTTAATCCAATTATGCTTCAAAAATAATTTAAAATTCTTTCTTGATTTGGAAAGATGTATTAATATTTATCACTATTTCTTATACTCTCATTCAAGTGTGTTTATGCTCCATCACCAGCTCTGTTAATTTTTTTTTTTGGCTCTGATTAATTTTTACATCTCTGCCCATATATCAGGGCAGAGATGCCACTAAATTGCTACACACCCCATTTCCCCTGCAGTCATAATGTACTTGGCTTCACGGGAGATGTGACATTGCCACACGTTGCTTCACACCATTAGACATAAATGTGTGTGCATGCACACACACATACACACACACACAGATTCCCACAGCTGTCCTTTGGAAGACATTGCACTAAACTAAGCATTATCCCTCACCTTAATCATAACTAGTTAGTGCTTAGCCCTAACCTTAATCTAACCACAGTTTATATCTAAGATTGACACTTTTTTTTTTTTGGCTCTGATTAATTTTTACATCTCTGCCCATATATCAGGGCAGAGATGCCACTAAATTGCTACACACCCCATTTCCCCTGCAGTCATAATGTACTTGGCTTCACGGGAGATGTGACATTGCCACTCGTTGCTTCACACCATTAGACATAAATGTGTGTGCATGCACACACACATACACACACACACAGATTCCCACAGCTATCCTTTGGAAGACATTGCACTAAACTAAGCATTATCCCTCACCTTAATCATAACTACTTAGTGCTTAGCCCTAACCTTAATCTAACCACAGTTTATATCTAAGATTGACACTTTCCTGAGAAATGAGGTTCTTCCTCATAAGGACCAGATTTAGATCCCCATGGGGACCACTGGTCCTTGCAAAGTCAGATTATATTCTAGAAAAGGTCATGGACAAATGGACAAATCTCATCTGGCTGCTCCCATGCGTGTTTCTATTTTCTCTCCTTCGATGGTGATTACCCTTCTTTCATTTCCAAAGCGCATTTCTGAATGTGCGCAGCGTCTTCACTTTTTCCTGCAGTGTCTGCGGGTAATTGGCTTCCAAACTGACATCTTGCTTTCAAGAGCGACAGACTTGGAGCAATTTGTTCTGTCTTTGGAGGTGGTGACATTGTGGATAGGCTTGTGACACATGAGGTGAAACAGGGCTCGAAACACATCATTGCCATGGGAATTCCCCATCATATGATCTAAGGAACCATTTGCCTATCACAGAATATGCCAAGGAAGAAAGTTCTCAGGTTAAACAAGGCACAGTTTAAAGTCAGGCAACTAAAATAATGCCGTTTTGGCAGATAACACTATTCACAACCATAGACATGCTGTATATGACAGGCAGCATAAGAAGCAACGTGTCAGGCAACACGTCTTCTCAGCAGTTGCTTTCAAAAAAGTGAAAATGGCGGTTAGATGTGCACCAGGATGGAAAATGGGAGATAATTTCACTGGGTCACCAAAGATCCTGAGGACCTTGTGGAGTGATTGGGCAGCCCATGGCCAAGAGGAAAGGGCAGAAAATGGGCTTGTAACCGGAGGGTTGCCGGTTCAAAACCCAGGACGGATCAAGGACTGGAATCCAATCTCTCACTGTGCCCCATGCGCAGATACAGTTAATGCTGCCTACTGCTCATGTGCTTGAGTTGTGTGTGTTCACAACTGGTGTGTGAAAAGGAGGGTAGGGGCACACAGTTGGTATCGTGGTTAGTGCTTTCAGGCATGAGGCATGCATGGATCTCTCCGGCTTCCTCCCATAGGGGATTAGGCCAGTTGGACGCTCTAAATTGTGTGAGAATGTGAGTGAATGGTTGTCTGGCTCTATGTGGCCCGGCACCAGGGCCCCCGCGACCCTCAGTGGAGGATAAAAGCGGTAGAAAATGGGAGAGAGAAGGCAGTGAATGCAGAGGTCGCACACAATCACTAATTGTTGTGTGTGCAAAAAATATTAACAATTTTTTCTACTTCATATCATCATTAATTATGACACTGAAGTTAGCATCCAGATTTTCACCTTCCTGGTTGGCAGTTAAGTTGAAACTTATGTAAGTGAAGCATTACAAGAATCATTGCAGTTTTACACGTCTTAGTGATGTTTAATTGCTTGTATGTGAAGCCTTGCGTATTATTCTATTTGACAAAGTTAGGGCATGATCACTGTAAGTCGTTTCAAGTTTTCACTTAAGTGCTGACTGGGAAGCTGTGAATCTGGATGTTAGATTTTTGACTTAAATATCTCCTTCATTTAGATGCGTTTATTATAATGTTAAAGCATTCAGTAGAGTAGAATAAGGAAAGTTTGTAAGAAAGCTGAAGATGTCGTCACGCTGCCCACTCCTGCTGTTTCCATTCTTCCATACTTTCCATACTGAACATCTCCCAAGGGTGAGGAAAGGATCAGATATAATATTTTATTTAATAATAATTACAGTCACCTTATCTCTCACTCCATCATAATCTAATTTCACTATACCAGTGTCTGAAGTATATGTGAGGAAGAAGATGATGATGAGAGAGCAAATTATCTTTTTTGGGAATAAATCTGTGAAAAGTGACTTTGCTCGGCCAATTTATACCACTGTATTTTAACTTTCGTGATAATGGTTTTCTCCGAGAGCTCAATATTGTTTTCAGGCAATACTCGGTATAAAAAAGTTTGAGAACCACTGATCTAAGGGATTTCATTTAACTTTTACTTAAGTCCATCAGAAAGCAAAAGCAGACCCTGTTGAATCTCCTACTGGAGATTATGTTGTTGTGGTATGGTTCACCAGAAAAAAAGGACACTGTTAGAAGAGTGCATTTCATGTTACCAATGGCCGTGGGCGGCATATATTGCGTAATGTAATTTAGACATAAATAGCCAAAAATCAAAAGGAAAGGGTAAAATGTTGTTAAGTGCATTTGGAAAGAAAATAGTAGCATGTTGCTTAGATAAAGCTTCAATAAAAGTTTTATTCTAAGAGTCTATCAATAAAAAAGCAACTTGTTTTCTCAATTACAATCAAAAATTATCACACTGCATTGTGTCACATACGTATTAAATGCATTCTGCTGCTTGACACTATTCAATACTGTGGTGTAAAGTGCAAATCACATCACAGTGTGTTTGAACCTGGCAATGCTGAACCTGAGCTTCTGCTTTGTAAAAACAGGACATAAAACCCCTCACTATTTCTGACAGTTTCATGCACTGATAAATGTGGTACACAAATGCCACACAAATTAGTGCTTCAGCTGGATTTCCACAGCACCCGCTGGATACCCTCCTCAACAAACTGGACAGTGGAATATTGAAAGCATTGACAGGAGAGAGCTGAAATGCTTAGAGCAAAATATGTGCAGTCACCGAAAAGTCAGGAAAAGAGGTGGAGCTGGTTACATCCTTGAATTGAACAGTTGATCAAACTTACGACTGCAATTAAAGATAACTGAAAAGATGTAAGACCAGGACAGATTAAAATGTAAATAATATAAGTCAGATTGAAGTCAGTCTAAGTTTGTCGGTACATAAAGTTGTTACGTATACTTACAGTTAGGGAGGCGACATATTTTCAGTGTTATTGCACAAATTACTCTGCACCAACTCGAGACTCAGTTCATAACTTTAGGAAAGTCTGGCCTTCTGACAAGAAACTGAGACCAATCAGGGCAGAACAGTGACAAAATATACTTTTTTTTTTGCCTGTTTTCATCAGTGAACAGACAAATGAAACACATTACTATATATGCTATGCATATTAGTAATTAATGACTGAGAAGAGACTTGACAATCAGCTATTTTTCTGGTGATCCTGCTTATTCCATGTTAAAATCCTATGTAGATACAGAATGTCTGGTATTTTTTTGTCTTTTACTATATCAGTATTATTCATGTGTTGTCCTTGATCACCTCTGTAGATCCTAAAGAACTCGTGTTTTCACACTTTTAATTTATAACGCAGGCTTCATATTCGTTGCTTCAGGAAGCCAACCCTACATATTATGACAAATTTGACCTTTTTTTAGACACAACTAAATAAAGCAGTAAAACTAGTCCATGTGTGTTCAATCAAATGTGCCTGTATGTATGCATTTGTCTCCATACATATTTGGATCTCGTCACTTTCGCTCGCTTATATAGGAAAGTGACGGATCCTGCTATACTATATACTGTACAACTGGTCACAGTAGTTTGTGTGTCTGTGTATCATTTACACTGTTAGTGTCTAATAGAAGGACGGCAATGAGTGAAGCATGAAAACATGAGTGTATTGCCTTCCTCCTGCGGAATGTGGCCCGGTGACTATCGCATTCGCATGTAGCAAACCTTGTTCCTAAGCTGTTGTAAGTGTATTTACCTCATTTTTTTCCCGTGAAACAACAAAGCAGTGAGCACATGCTTTGATAAGAGCCATGTCCTCCGCGGCTTCTGACGATCACACATTATTGTTTTTTTTTCTACACGTACAGTACATGAGGAACTGTGTGTTAGTGTTAAAGTTGAAGAAATGAGAAAGAAAGAAAGAAAGAGGAAATATGTGTGTTCACACTTGTTATTTTTGTGTGTGTGAAAGGGAAAGAAGCCACATGACGGCGGTTCTTTGAAGAAGTAGAAAAGTATCGGTCTGTGCCGCTGCCTCTTGTCATCCACTGCCTGTCCTTGTGCTCTTCTGTCTGGAAGCTCTCTTCGTGTATGCTAGTTAAGCTGTGCTTCACTCCTGCTCAATAAAGTCCCTGCTCCTTAAACTGGCACTCCACTACATCCCGATAGAAAAGCCATCCCTGTCAAAGTGGCTCCCTTCTGCTCGGCCTGAAGACATCACATCTTCTTTCACAATGAAAACACAAACAAATTGAAGATGAATCTTGTAAAAATTGAAGATTTTCACAAGATAAACAGCTGTTCTTTCTTTCTTTTTTTAAATTTATTTATAATCTTTTCCAGTGCAATCCAGATGAAGAAGGAGATAAATAATTTAACTTTATAAATAATGCTTCTCATACATTTTTATGTAAATTAAATTTTACATGAAAAGTTGTATTATTAATTTTTGTTGCCCATTTAATTTCCATACTGTATGTATTGTTTGCATGTTTGATCACGATCCCTACTACTACTAGATTAGAGCATCATCTTCATAAAAAGAAATTGTGTCGCAACATAAACACTGGAATCTCCTCAGAAGACCACATCTGCATTCATCTTTCAACATTTGAGCTCGAAGTGTGGTCTGCTTGCTCGGTGAAATTTTCCGCAGATATTCGACTATTTCTTTGATTCCCTTAACATCCTTTCCATTAAAAGCACATGAAACATCTCGATGCAGCAGTGAAGCACATCGCATTCCATAACAGGCTAACAACGTTTTAAAACAGTGAAGTCTTGGCAGTGAAAGGGTTCCGTCTGACTGGCCACTTGCAAATGGTCTTCAGACAGGTGACCTTGGAGAGTTTGGAACTATTCACCTCTATATGACCCTGCTTTGCCTGTTTCATTAACAGTTTGGTCAGTGACACAGTCAAAGTTTTTATAATGGCCCAGAGAGGAACAGAGAGGGAAGCTTCCAAATACATAATGCGAATACCTAATGTAGATTTGTGGAATCTGCATAATATATTTGTGAGAAGCTGCTCTGTCATGCTCTGCTCTGACATTTTGGCTGGTCCTCACATCTTTAAAGGGCTTTTCCAGGGTTAAGATCTGGTTTGAGGATGAGGGTTATGTCTATGAGGGTCCTCACTATGAATGAAGTGCAAATGTGTGTGTTCCTAGTTCACTGCCAGTAAATAATCTTGGAGCAATTATCTGCAGAATAATTGACTAAGATTTGTGTGGAATGTGCCAGGAAATCCTACCACAAGCTGGAAGGTCTTCATTCGAACTCCACCATGGTGTATAATACGAGAAAGCAAGCCATTCTTGTTGGCACATTTCATTTTATCCATTTTTTAGGATATGCTAATCAAAACGTATACCCTCACCCTCAACAGACGCTGTCTCCCTGCTCTCTTTAAAATATACCATAAGCATTTAATGCTTTCCCTTAAATTTAACCTAACCACAGTTCACATCTTACCTCCAGACTGAACCGGAGCCTCGGGCAAAAGAGAAAAGGTACTTTTACCAATAGGTAACAAAAATTCTTTCTCCCTCAGTATTACTGTCTTTTCTATTGCTCTCTTTTATTACTTTTAGCCAGGGCATGTATTTCTTCTGACTCACCCTGCAGGCTTCTCATGCAATATCAGGTAATACAATAAGAGCCCATATTAAGGGACATAGTGTTTAGGCCCCTGGTTTCACAAGTTCACATTTCCATTAACATTGTGACAATGTGACTTACCCCACTCCACGACATGCATGTGGAGATCTTGTTGATCTTGTAAGAATTTGTCCCTCGTTAAGTCTTTTCTCAAATAATCTTTTATAATAATAATTCATTGTTCCTAAATAGCTGTGTCTCCTATTCAGAGACTAAAAATTTGCAGGTATATCAAGGAACTTTTCTGAACATGATTGAGCTGTGAAACACATCCTTCCCACTATCGTTGGTTGGTCTTGTTTAGTAAACAGTGTAGATGTTCCTCTTCATTTACATCAGTCCCTCTTTCAGTTCCAGTCCAATCAATCTTTATTTGTAAAACACTTTAAAACATCCAGAGTTGACCAAAGCACTGTACCAAAAAATTAATCTGAATTGTGAAAACTATTTTTTAGCACTGTTCTTAATTGTTGCAAACATTCATGGCTAACAGCTATGCCGACTTGGAAAATAAATGCACGATTTAGACAAAAATGACACAGGAATTTGTATCACTGCTAAAAATAAAGAAGACCATGTTATGACTTGAGGAAAAACTAAACTGAACCCAAAAAGTGGGAGTTGGAGTTGTGAAGGAGGGGAAGTGAAAAATGTATTAAACAAAAAAAACAAGCCAAAAAATAACCCCAAAAAAGGAGCAGAAACTGGCTGGCCTACTGGGCAGAGTCCTGAGAGTGCATGAGGAAAAAAAAAACAGGATCTAAAAAAGATGAACACACATGAAAACAAACAAAACAAGTGTCTAAGTGTGGCAGCACATACTGCGACTCAACATGCTGACGAATGTGGAACCAGGAACCCGGAGATTATAAAGCAGAAGGCTGATGAGTAGATGAGTTGCAGGTGCATCCTCGGGAACTCCACCCAGCTTCCCAGCCAGACCTCTGTGAAACTAGAAACAAACAAACACGCTACACAGGAAACAAAAAGAGCTTAACAAAATAAGACACCGGAAACCAGACCCTGACAGACCAGGAAGAAATGAATGTGTTCATCTGTGTCTTGCATTTCCACTTCAAAGAACTGCATCTTTTGACTCTGGAGTGAATGTTGATTAAGCACATAACCATTAATTGATTACATCAACCTTAATATAGCTAAAAGCACCACAAGCAGTTAAAGCCCCATCACAGTGGTATGGGAATACATAGAAATGTAAGTAACTAGTTGCAATTTTGGCTCAGAAAGTAAACTGTGGCACAAAGCTGCTATACTCTTTCCCTCTCAAATATTAAAAATTGGATTCAGCTGTAGCAGGGTGGGGGAACATACCAGGCTGCAGTGTGTGTGTGTGTGTGTGTGTGTGTGTGTGTGTGTGTGTGTGTGTGAGTGTGTGGTATGTGGTGATGTTCTAAGCAATAGATCCATGAAACCAATGCATCTCAAACTGCATCCTCCAACCAAACATACTCTGCGGAAACACATACCAGTGTATTCATGACCATGATTCAGTCCTGTGTTATTGCCCACAGCCACAGCATTAGAATATTTGTACTGTGGCAAACCACACAGAGCAAAAGTCAGAAAGTCACACACAGCTTCCAAACAAGTGTGTCGGCAGTCACCAAAGAGATGACACACATGGGTGACACGTGGTAAGTATGATTATCTGACAATTTGCTGTAAAGTGTCTTAAATGTGTCTTTTGAGCATCTTTTCACCTTTACTGATGAAAATGTGTATGTCTATTAATGTACATACTGCCTTTTTTTCTACATTATTCTATATTTCTATATTTCTATATTCTATTTAAGCACATTCATACAGTGCATCTATGTTCATCTCATTTTCTGTCATACCAATTTACACACTGCCAGCACGTCCATCAGCAAAAACATGGAGATGCACAGCATACAATACATACATACAACATACAAAAAAAAAAAAAAAGTTAAAGTAAAACTGAAAAATAGTGAAAAAATAAAATGTTAAAAATATGTCCAGGTTGGCTATTCTTATCCTGAAGTCCAAGGAGAAGAGGTGGGACTTTAACAGGAATTTAAAATGTTCGATGATGCAGATTTAATTTCCATAGTTCCAAAGTTTGGGGGCAGCTACAGAAAAGACTTGATCACCTCAAGTTCTTAGTCACGTTTTTGGCAAATCTAAAAGCAACAGCAACCTGTTATTAGACCTCAGAGTTTGGGATGGGGTGTGAAGAACAAGTTTAGAGAGGTAAAAGGGTGCCAAACCATTAAGAGCTGTAAAAACTAACAACACAATTTTAAAATAAGTCCTAAAATGAGTCTTTAGACAGATAACTGGTAGAATTACAACAATCCAGCTGAGATGCTAAAACTCAGAGAGACTCTAAAACTTTAAGAGAGAGCTAGGCCTTCACCTTAGTGATGAGCCTTAGTTGAAAAAACCTTCACTTAACAAACACCAGCATCTCTTTCTCAAATTGGAAACCACTATCAAAATGGGTGCCATGGCTTTTAAGAGAAGAGTGGATGTTCTGGTGCCATTAATGCAACCAAGTAAAGGCTGAAGATAGCCATTTAAGCAGCGGATAAATTTCATCAGCAAAACAATGGATGGATACACCATATTTTTGAAATATTGATCCCAGGGGCAGCATGTACAAAGAAAATAGGATGGGGCCTAAAACAGAGCCCTGAGGTACACCACAAGATGAATAATCTCCCATGTGGACACAGAAGCTCTGCCAGGTAGGACTGGAACCAATTCAGTACAATACCTGTAATGCCAAGACACTTTTCCAGATGGGACAGTGGGATAGTGTGGTCAACGGTGTCAAATGCAGCAGTTAGGTCCAGAAGGACCAATATGGTGGAGGCACCAGAATCAACAGATAAAACCTTTAAAGACCAGTTTCAGTGATATGATGAGGTTTAAACCTTGATTGACCTCCAAAGTATACAACATACAAAAAAAAAAAAAAAGTTAAAGTAAAACTGAAAAATAGTGAAAAAATAAAATGTTAAAAATATGTCCAGGTTGGCTATTCTTATCCTGAAGTCCAAGGAGAAGAGGTGGGACTTTAACAGGAATTTAAAATGTTCGATGATGCAGATTTAATTTCCATAGTTCGCCTCTCATCCATGAGAGGCGAAACGTCTTCAAGAAATTCAACTAAGTCCAGTTGCCTTTTTTTACTACACTTTGGATACCATGACCTGGATGACTGAGAATCTTCACAGACAAACCTTGATTGAAACTTTTCATAAACTTAGTTTTTGCTTAAAAATGTCTGATGCTGAAAGTGAACTACTTTTTCCATGATTTTGGACAGAAAGAGCAGTATAGAAGTTAGCCTGTAATTAACAAGGACCAAGGGGTCCAGGCTTTATTTATTTATTTTAAAAGGCTGCATGACAGCATGTTTAAAAGCAGTGTATAATAATGTAAGGACACAATGCCCTACAGCAGAGGTGTTAAACTGGCAGCCCGTGGCCCCCCCCCCCAGTGGACGACATGTGGCCCCCCCACTTAAACAATATTATAGTGAAAACATGGCTGGTGACTCTTCCTTGAAACACAGTGCTTGCTGTAGCTTGTCTTAACTACAGTTGTCCATGTTATTACTGACCTAAACTTAGCTTTACATCTCTGTTTTTTATATCACCATATTTAATTTGCCTCATTATGTTTTTATTGTGGAGTACACATCACTCCACATTAAAACAAGTGCTTTTACTTTGAAATTCTCTGAGCCATCCTCATCATGAATATTGTACTTGCAATATCGTGATGGAATAATGTATAATTTTTGGCCCCGTCTTGACCAGACTAGACGTCTATTGGCCCCCCAGGTCATATGAGTTTGACACCCCTGCCCTACAGTATCAAAGACTCTGAGAGTGCAATATATGAACCACCTCTGATAGGTTTGAAAGTGAGAGGGGTTTAAATTGGTCCAGAACAACTGAGCACACCGGAGGAGCAGATTTGTCTGGGTCACAAGGTATGTTTAAGGAGGACAGAGATTTTGTCAACAAAGAAATTAAGAAAATTGTCACAGAGAGTAGATCGTGGGTTTGATCGTGGCAACATTGTCACTGAGGTCTTTTTTCTTCTCCAGTTTGTTTTGTTTCTGGCCTGTGTGTGACGTCACTCCGTGGGTTCACCCGGGTTCAAAAATTTTGAGTGTAACAGCTAATTAAAGTGTGAAAGAGGCTTGAGTGACCTTTACATCCTTGAGCTTCAGGATCACCTTAATGTTTGTCTACTTAGCTGCTTTCAGACCTCCAGTGTTGTTCCTGAGATTGTCCTCTGGTATCTGCAGCCTATTAGTGACCTCCTATTAGTGACCTCTGTTATTGCATGTCAGTTTACAAAAGGACTGGAGAAAGATGTTGCAGCCAAAATGGCTGACTGAGTGGAGCTTGTCTGATTGGTCATTAAAAATTGTGTTATGGCAGTAAATCTCAACTATGTGGCTATCTAAGCAAATTACAAGTATGTGTGGAATGTGGTGACAGCTGTTTGACACAGGTCTGCTTTTGTGATCCCAAAGAGAGGTTCCTCTGTCGCTGGATAATAGAAAGCTGTGGTGGTTTTTCACTACAATAACTCATGCAGTGTTAGCCAAAAGCTTCGGAATGTGTGAAACTTGCAGAATGTGTGTCGTGCAGCATTGTGACTGCAGGGACAGGGACGTATGAACAGCATTTTTGCAGCTAATAATGTTGTTTGTCCTCCTGCTTCTGCCCCAGCTGACTGGCTTCACTCATTTTTATGCATGTTAAAACTTGGATAACAACACTGTTGAGGGAGGTCACATTAAAGCAACCTGGCAATTATAATGTGAGTTGAAAGGATCTCAGAGGTCCCACAACTTCAAGAATTTGAGGACTTGTGTTGCAGAGTGAAAGAAGAGGAGGGGTGGAATGAGTTTAATGGGGTTTTTCCTTTTTAAATGCATCACCCGATGCACACACACCAGAATGTAAAGTTTCCTTTGCTCTACATTATTAGCACAAGAATTGTGTTTAAAGCACATTGAAATTTCAAGATTGTGAGTGCATCTCATATAATGGTATACATATATTTTTAAATCTTCCTATAGACCTCTCTGTGCAATGTAAGGAGAGAAAAGAGAAAAACAGTGCACTTAACATAGTTTGGCTCCACTGATGGGTTCCATCCACTCCCTGTGATAGACACTCTCTTCCTGCACACTGGAGATAATTCACCTGATGACAGATGTGCTGACAGATATTTCGCAGCCACACACACTCTCCGTCTCTCTCTCTCTCCAACTCAACAAGTTGCACACAATGTTCCACCCAATCCAGCCGTTTGTGTTTTGTCAACACGTCTTTCCCAGAGGCGCATGCAAATGCATGTGCGTCATGTCTTCATGACTGAGAAACACTCATCAATGTTAAATTCCTGGAGAATTATTTTCAAGATTATTTTTAAGAAGCCATGAGTACAATTTGTCTATATAAGCACATGGTACTACTACTACTATTAATAATAATAATAGCAATAACAACAACAACAACAATAATAATAATTCATTTTAATTTATGTGCCTCTCAAAGAACTTAAAGTCACCTTAAATGGAGAGTTCAAAAATACAACAGTACAGTAAAATTTATAAAAATAGCATTTACACATAATGTTTTGTAAACAGTGTAAACATGCATTTCACAATGTTTTGGAGGGATATATTTGGATTTTGTTAACAATATAGGCCTGGATTCACTAAGTGTTACCCAAAGACTGGGTAAGAACCCATAGATGAGTCACTGGAGCCTTTTTTGGATCCCTGACAAATTTTATTTAAGGTTTATGTGAAAATCATGCAAAAAAAATAAAAAAAATAATAATAATTTTACTTACTTAAATTAGTTTGTCAATTCAAAATGATATTAGGTGTTACATAGATATAAATATAATGCATTGTATACATTACATGTGCAAATTTGCTTTCTCATTATTTGCTCTATAATGATTTTGGGTCACAGCAATTTTCCATCTTTAACAGTGGGTAAATACTTCACTCACTTGATGGCAGCTTTTGTAATGATTGACAATGTCATCCTGGATATTGGAAGGCACTGGGCATTGGTGAAAGAGAAATAATTGACTGGCAGCGGTGAAAATCAAGTGACAAAAACAAACTACAGCTACAGTCTAAAAGAGATTTTAGCCACATACGAAAAGGTTCACCTAATAAAATCTGCACTAGCTTTGGTTTTTCAGTATGGTAGGAATATATGTTTTTTTTGTTTGTTTTTTTTTTGTATTTTAGACTTTTCCGAGAAATTAATCTAACGTCGCTTTGCAAATTGCTCACTCCCTATACAAAAGTCCACAGAGGAAATATGTGATTTTACATAACAGCACAGGAGTTGTTGACCCACTGCTGCCTCCATCCGGGATGTGTTATTTTGTGACTTCTGTGTCTGAAATCTTTAGTTTAGATTTACCAAAGTGACACAAACTTACCAAACAAGGCAGCATTAGAACAGCAGTCCCGACAGAACAGTAGCAGAAGAGTGAGCAGTTTATTGTTAACACATATTCTTAAGACATCATTGACTTAAGCAGGCATCATAAAAGGTTGTTGTTTTATTTTTTTTACTTTTGTCCACATTGGCAGCCATGTATTTTCTTAAAGCCAGTGAATTTGCCTGTATGTCAATGTTTCGGACAGTACATTGCACAAATATACTTCAAAAACCTGGACTATCCTTTAAAGGGAGAAAAAAAAAAACCCACCGATTTAGTCCCCACAGCACACAAACACACACAGCTGAGTAATTGTCCCCCGAGGGCCCACAGCAGCCTGACCCTTGACCTTTCCCAGGACTGCTATTAAACTCCTTCACTGTCCACGACTGTTTTTCATCTCACACATGCTTTGGCACATAAATGCAGCAGCACTAGAACACATATGCATTTTTAAGGGGGGACCAGCTTTACCATGAGCACGGCTGTAAAATAATAAAATAAATGAATATTTGACAGATCGTCAATATTGTGATTTAGGTGACTCTTGTAGTGGTTAGAATAGTCAACTTTCATGCACTGGTCTGCAGAACAGATGAAGAGTGAGGCAGCTGCTGGCCTGCTGTGGTGACACATGCCCCATTGTTTGTGCTGCTGTCTCTCATGTGTGGTGGACATCTGACTTTAATGTTTTCATTGTTTTTTAAATCTCAGTCGAAAGCCCCCGGGCAGGCAGTTAAAATGCCATCTTTCTCTTCAAGCTGCAACTGTGTATTAAGGCATGTGACTGTCACAGTCCAGCTTTGATGGATTCACTCTAATAAAAAAAAAAAGAAACCTAGTTTAATTTTTTTGTATAGTTGAGTTACTGTAGCGGTTAGCACTCCTGCCCTTGCTGCAAGAAGACCCGGTTTCACGACAAGTGCCTTTCTGCATGGAGTTTGTATGTTCTCCCCGTGTGTGTGTGGGTTTCCTGCTGGTTCACCGGTTTCCTCCCACAGTCCAACAACAAGCAGATCAATGTGGTTGTTTGTCTCTATGTGTGGCCCTGCGATGGATTGGCGACCTGTCCAGGGTGTACCCCGCCTTTCCCCCATGTCTGCTTGGATTGGCACCAGCCACCCTCATGTGGAGGATAAAGGGGTAGAAGATGAGTGAGTGAGAGTTGAATTACTGCACTTATACTTTGTATCCAATAAGGGAAGATGAAGACATAAGAAAAGAAACCACATTACACATCTGTTAAAATATCACGGTCCTTTAGCCATATGAGTCTCAGTCAACAATACTAAAAAAACTGAGGGAGCCCACACATGCCCATGTCTATGTATTCCATTTCTCCAGCATGTTTAAGAGAAAGTTCAGACCTTTTGACAACTTAACAAATGGCTCACTAAATAAAATCTACACTTGTTTAAGTCTACAATACCTTAAAAATATACAGTATTTGCCACTTTTTCTCACCATCACAGTCTTCTTCTTAAAAACTGAAGTTTTTAAACAGCTTTCCTTCTGTACCAAAGTCCATAGAGAAAACTGGTGATTTTACATCACTGTACAAAGGAGTTGTTGATCCACTGCTTCTATTACTAGCGACATAAATGTTTGAAGTCCTTCGCTCAGGTTTATCACAGTGACTTGCACCAGCAGCTCCTGTGTTTCTCTATCTAAAATTGTTTGATTTTCTCTATGGAATTTGGTGTGGAGAGTAAGCAGTTTACAAACTGAAGGTTCCAGTCAGAAAAGGCTGTCTAACAGCAAAGATGTCATAGATCAAAGAAGGCATAGCTTTCATTAGGTGAACCTACCCTTAAGTCATTGTTGATAATGTGTCAAATTCCTAATATGGTAGTCACACTTCAGAAAACCCACACTATCCCTTTAATGGTGAAAAGTGAACAGACTTTGACTGTGCAATGCTGTCTGTTTCAATGACTTCACGTGTTTACCTGTCCAAGATGTACAACACCCCTGAGTTAAAGTCAGCATGAATCAGTTCCAGCCCCTTGTGTGTGCTAATGTATAGCCTTTACATCGTCCTCATATGTGTCTTCTAGTTTCCCAGCCAGGCAGGGTCCTAATTATCTACTAAATATTAAGCCTTTAAGGCAAAACCCAGGAGGCCCAGCAGGAAGCCCACTGAACAAAATATATATAAAAAAAACAAATTAAAATAAAAAATGTCCATAAAGTTAACTTTTTCAAAGCTACTTCTGCGAATCCCTAATAGCTTTCATAGACCTTGTTCATGTCATGTTAATGAAAAAGGTAAAGGACAGAGCAGTTGTTATCTGGGCCATGACGATGTAACTTTAGAGCACACAATGCCTTCACTTTAGTGCTGTCACCAACAACCTTTGCAGCTGCTATTAGGGACTACAGCCTCAGTATATGGAGCGGGCGAAGTACCAAGAGTATTTTAGTTTTATTATTTTTAAATTCTATCTTACAATGTTCTATATTATTACAGCTATTACTGATCTATGGGAGGGGTTCTCAAACGTTTAGGGGACAGGGGTCACTTATAGGGTGCTTGTTTTTCAGGATTCATTCATTGTAGCCCATGATTTAGCCATTTGTACTAAAAAAAATGTTTGCAGTGTCCGCAACTTTGCAAAAAAACTGCACTCAAAGCTGTGCTTAAAACAGAGACAAGCTCTGGGTACATGACTTTGGATGTGAGTGCCTGCTGATGCAGCAGCCACTGCATAGCTGTAACCTTTAGGTTGACAAACTTTATCTAGGCAGTAACTCCACATTTTTTAGCCCACTGTCCAAAGGGCAACACATTTTTTGAGCTCAGTCATGAAAACAACCACCTTAGGCTCACCTAAGTGCATTAGAAGCTTTATTCTTTCTTGCCACTCATATTTGAGATGATCTAGTTGTGCCTTCGAGCCACATGGTTGGTGTTGTGCCTTTGCGGCAAGAGCTGTGTATGGGTTTTCGCCTGGTTCTCCGGCTTCCTCCCAAAGTCCAAAAACATGCAGATTTGGGGATTAGGCCACTTGGACAATCTAAAAGTGACTCTATGTGGCCCGTGCGATGGACTGGCGACCTGTCACCTCAGCTGTGGTTAGGCACCAGCGGCCCCCGTGACCCTCAGTGGAGGATAAAGCGGTAGAAAACGAGTGAGAGAGTAGCTGGGTCTTAATTCAGGGTCTGGATCCGCTCAAGTGTGCAGCCGACGGAGGAGACTGTGTGAAATGAGTCTGTCCAGCAGGGGCAAGGTGGAGTGGGGTGTGAATTCGTTTTCTTCCTCTCCTATTAAATTCCGGCAGACTGCACACCCAGTGCTTAAATACTGCCCTCCACAGTTCAAATCACAGTTCTCTTGCCCCTTAAAGTCAGACTGCTATTTTAAGCCCTAATCAGCCAAAAAGATTTTAAAAATCTGATATTAAAATATAAAATAAATATATCTAAAACATATTTTATTTCTGAACATATAAAATACAACTAAATGTTTTATTATTATTTAGTATTTTTTGGTCAGTTCTAGTTTTTTTTGTGCCGGTTTTCAGTTTTGTGATTATTTATTAATTTTGATGGACCCTCCAGTTTATATACATATATATATGAAATGCCGCTGGCATGCAAATATTTCTGGGATTGCCTCTGCTCTGAAGGATACACAAATGTATCCTTCAAAAACAGGCAAACATTGGCCGCATGTGAAGGAACCGACGATTCAGGCGTCAACTGGGACAGTTGGTGGGACTGGCACAGGCGGTGCTGTGACACATTTTGAAGACATCCAGACGACGAATCCACACTTAGAAGGATCCAGCCCCTGGAGTGAGACACAGCTAAGGAGTAGTTGTGCCATCTTGTTGTCCTCATGTGGTGCCCATGACATAAAATGTTGCTCCCCCTACTGCTTATACGGTGAGCAGATTTTTGAAAATTTGGATTAAATTTCCATTGTGAACCAGGCTTCAGTCTGAGGTTCCGACAGTGAATCTGGTAGAAAACCTTTCCAGTGTCCAACAACATTTCAACCAATCAGAGGCCAAAACCACAAACTCCACATCTCATCGTTTAGGTTGTTTGTCGGTCACTGCAGAATGCTCCCTTTCACTCAGCATATCCATTAGGTGATGCAGGGTAATTCTAACTGCAGCAACATACAGGAAGTTAACTGACTCAATTAGAGATTGATGTTGATGGTGGTTCAGGATGGATAACATCAAAGAGAATTAGGTGCATGTTCTAATTTACCCCAGTGAATCATTACTGTGCGTGCTGAAAGATGAATCATCTTTAAATAAGTCACATCTGAGTGCAGCTTATAATGATCACAACACAGCAATTTCAATCACAGCTTGAATATTTAGGCCTGTTTAACAAGAAGCAACAGGTGAAAGGTTTTTGTCAGAAGAATTAGTTTTGCCTTATTTGTGCTGCGGAAGGCAAATTTCCATGAATTCTCTGCGTTTGCCAAACGTCGAGTCAAGGTACACACATATACAATCTTGCGTGTCAGTGTATTTGTGGCGACTTGAACGTGGTTTTGACACCACAATGTGTAATATTAATATGGGCAATATTACTGTTTACCGTATTACTGTATTGCTCTTTATAAATGACGTCCAAGACTCAGACGTACAGCAGGAGCAGGTGGGTTGGTGTTGCCGACGATCCTTCACCTCAAGTTTGTGTGCTGTTTTCCTTTCTTGTTATAATGTATGCAGACAGCTGGCAAATGTTCCAGGAAGGCAGGAATATTGTAAAAGTATCTGCCCCCCCCTAAAAGGCTCAGAGTCATATCATGAGAATGTTACACCTGCTTTTGTAAAATGGTGTGATGAGAGCCTCCTGGATCTTAGTGTTGTGCAAACCTAATAACAATACTGAGATGGTGGATTCCTACAGGCAGCTTGGAAAAGTGTTTGACTCTGAGTTAAATTTTGATAAAAAAAAAAACACAGAGCCGATCATCAAAAGAGGTCAGCAAGCCACCCATTTATTGTATAACTCCTTAAAAGTCTGTGACAATATTTTAGGCAACTTTTATAAATCTTTAACTGAGAGCCTTTTCACATTTTTCTTATACTTGTTGGTACAATGAATTGTCTGTACAAAAGAACAGCCTGAACAGCATCATGAAGGTGTGCTCCAAGATAATTGGAAGAAATTGGGTTCCCTTTGGGAGAAACATGTGGCTGACAAAGCAAGGAACATTATCAACCTGCCGAACCTTATTCCTGCTATGGAATTCTCCCTGATTTCTTTGAGCTGACGATACAGTCTGATGAAAACTAATCACTATTCCAAGTCATTTATTCCTCATGCAATCAGACAGTACTGCTTTTAAATTATGCTCAATTTAAATATTTTAACTTTATTTTTCTATCTATTGCTTTTTTAATGGTCTATTTATTTGATTACTGCTATTTAATGGTTTACTGTTGTGTCGTTTGTTTCCCTTGACATTTAAACATTTTTACTGTTTGTGTGGTGTTTGTAGAGGCTGGAATGGGAAGTTTCAATGAACTGCCCAAAACAGGGAATACAGAGTTTTAGGCTCCGATTTGTCTTATTTTTTTGTGAAGCTTGATATGTAAGAGGCCAAGTTGTACACAGAGCACAGTGATAAAAAAAAAAAAAGACTGTTACTGTGAATTGAAAAATCAATGTGACAAAAGATACCACTCGAGTAATATCTTGATTATTGTGGACCTAATTTTTGTGGCCTTTTGTTGAAACCTAAGACACACAGAGTAGTGTGGTGCTTTGTTTTTTTTTTAATTCATCCATTAAATTACCCTGTTAAAATGTTTTGTTGCACAGTAAACACACAGATCCCACCTTTTATTCAAAATATATGGTCTACCTGATTGATAGTGGGAGGATGATCATTCCATCCATCTTTTGAGGGTAGTGATCGACACTGGGCGAGAGGCTGACTGAAGGGGGCCAAAGGCTGCACTTCACTAAGAACACTTCACAAAGCTTTGCTTCACAACGCATCTTACTATTGAGTCTGCTGAATGGATCTGCTATTATGCCCATAGCAAGAGCCGCGGTGACAATGTGATATAAAGAATGAGAGCCTTTCTGTTTGCCGGGGAGGTCTGGGCAAGATGCAGATGACAAGAACCACTCAACTGTGCCAAAGGAGAAAGGACCTCTAAAGCAAACAAAAGAAGAAAAGAATGACATGCGGAATGGAGGCGTCTGAAGAGGAATCAGTCAGGAACAAAAAGAAAAACACAGGTGAAGGAGGAACAAAAATGAGAAGTAAGTACTGTAAAACGGCACTGTCTGGAAACGGTATTGGTTGCGATATGACAAGATACATACAGGTAAAAATTTCCAATAAAGGTATATCTCTTTCTTTAGTTAATAATTATCAAAGGTTTCTGTGTCTGTTGAAAAGTTGAAAAGTGCGTTTCCTTAAGTGACACTTTATTTACGTATAATAGCAGGAAATAGTCATTACCTGACTAAAATTAAACATTACTTGAGCATACTTTACCTTTATTATTGCTCGCTTATTGTAACAATTAAAACATGAATGCCTTGCGTTACATCTTAAGAGTGATAAATTCACCGTTAACGCTTAATTCCACTATTGTTGTTTCTCATTAGAATTAAGTCTTTGCAAGACCTTTACATTTTTTTAAAAATAATTTTAACTATATGAGGGAAATGTATATATAATTTGTACACTCCCACTAATTTCCACCTCTGTGCATTTAGCTAACTTTTTTGTTTGTTTTGTCGATATTTAAATGCGTCCCATTTGAGTTCTTTTAAGCACATTAACTCTGCTAAATACCTGATCCCTGCACAACTGGAAAACTCATGTCAGACTTCCATGTGAGTGTCCTTTAACATGACTTCCTCGATAAATTTGAAGTGTGTAAATTTAATAGCTGAGGTGTAAATTTTGTCACATGATCCTGGATCCCCGCGACTTTAATGCTCTGTCCTTTTTTTTTACCCTTTTCATTCACTCGGTGAATAATCTTCACAGACAGCAGTTTAAATCTCACACACACACACACACACATGTTAGCAGAGCTACCATTTTAAGGACTCTCATTGACTTCCATTCATTTGGACAGTCTGCACAAAGAATTATGCCCAGTCTTAACCTTAAACCAGCTGATGCTTAACCCCAACCTTAACCTATTGACAATTCTAAACTTAAATAGTTCCTTAGAAATTAGGTTCTACCTCATTAGGACCAGGTTTTCACCTCCAAGAGGACTACTGGACCTGACAAGGTCAGTCTTTATGCTAGTCAAGGGTAAAGCGAGGTAACAAGTACAAGAACACACACTCGAACGGCAAGGAAATAATGAATGACTTGTGATTGATTGAGTCAAGCATTTCATTCCAATCATCAGTTGAAAAATTGGATACAAGGACCTGATGACTGGAGACAAAAGGTAGGGCTGGGTGATAGAGTTTTTAAAATAATTCAATATATTTTCATACCTGATATAGAATTAGGCAGTATTGTTTACATCATTATAGTTTATGTTGCGCTGAAGTTATACAAAGAGGTCTCCCAGTCAGTCTGTTTTTCATCTACCTGTCTGACTGTCACACAACTTCGCTACCCCGCCCCTCCCCCAATGCTCACTCAAGTCGTGCAGTGAGCAAAAACAGGGGGCCCAGCTCAGACGGAGGCCAAACTGCTGAAAAGGAGCTTGTGATAAAGAAGAAAATAACGACTCCTTTATTTGGAGATGATTTGGATTCAAATGGGCAGATGAGCAGCAGAATACCGAAAGGGTTCAAACACAGCTCATCTCTTCCACCATCAACAGCAGCGCCATATAGTGCAGTATGAAGTGTGTGAAACTGCATGCTGCAAACCAGTCTGAGAAGCCTCTCCCGACTCCTGCCCCAAAACAAACCACCATGCAATATTCATTCACTTGTTCTGTGCCTTATGAGAAGGAGTGAGAAGTGAAGCAATATTACTAAAGCGGTGGCCTTCCATGTCGCCAAGGACATGGTCCCAGTCACTAATGTCAAACAGGACAGCTTCATACAGCTGCTAAAAAAAAAAAAAAACATTGATCCAAGGTATCAGTTGCCCAGTTGTAATTACTTTGAAGAGAAGTACTGCCAAAAATATATAATGATGTGAGAGAGGGCATCGCCACTTGGCTGGCAGAAGTATCTCACTTCGCAAGCAGGAGCTGTAAGCCATACATGACTGTGACAATACATTTCATGGAAGACTGGGAAACGAAAAGTGCCTGTCTTCAAACCAGCTACTTTCCCCAAGACCACACGGGAGCATAGCCGAGGCCCTCCAGGATACCCTCACAAGCTTCCAGCATGCTGTAACAACTGACAACGCAAGTGAAGTTGTCAAAGTGGTGCAGCTGAACGGGTGGCTGCGGATTTAGTGGCTACTGGTGAGTGCAACATTGAATAAACTGACTTGAAATAAGAAAAAAAAAAAAAAGGTTGTCAGTCGATATGTTAAGTAAAAACTGTTTACAGCAAGAACCACACAGATCAAACATGCCTGTTGACCACAGGGTAATATACAGTATTTGAAATATTTAGGCCTATATAGCAAAATCTTTCCATAAACTCTCAGGCCTATTGGAAGGAATAGATGAGGGAATACAGGGATATATTTTAGACACAATTGTTTGATAATGCACAGATCGTACCATGATGTACTTCCCTATTAAGTAAGAAAAAAAAAAAAAAAAAAAGAAAAAAAAAAGTGAAGTTGCTTTTTATGTATGACCATGCAGATCATACAGAATCAGTGGTGGCACTGCCTCCCAAACCTAAAAAAGAAGAAATCACTGGCAAGCTTCTTTTAAGCACAGCACAGCCACCAGCACCACATTCAAATTGAGCGAGGAGAATAGAAAATGAACTTTCTAGTTTGTATTGGGAGTGATGCTGACCCTCTCAAATTGTAGACGGAACATACAGTTGCCTATCCAGCTCTGAGAAGTACCTTTGTGTGCCAGCCACCAGCTCACCCTCTGACATGTTTTTCAGATGCAGTGGGGACATTGTAACCTGCCACAGGGCTTCCCTAAAGCCTGACAATGTTGATAGACTAGTTTTCTTGGCACAAAATTTGTAAGTTTTACTGCCCGGCTTGTTATTTCTGTTCTCAATATTGGATTTGTTCACTGATCTATATCTATATCATTTGAGATATATCATATATCACTATTTAGCAAAAAAAAAAAAAAAAAAGATATTACTTTTCGTCCATATCGCCCACCTCTATCAAAAGGTCAGATACACTAAAAAAAATATATTTTAGTTTGCAACAAATAATTCACTTAGGTGTTACCAACTGAAGTGGAAAGGTTTTAGTTTGTCAACCATTTTCTTTTTTCCCCTGTAATTAAAAAAGCTTGTGCACTTAGTTATTGGCTGTTTACTATAGTCATAACTAGTCCAACTCTTGAAAGATTGAGCTTGGAAGCAACATATAACTCCGACCACAGTTTTCCCTTTATTCTAAGTCAGGTACTGTACTATGTCAAATGACAATCCATCAGTCATTGTTTCTGTGAATCAAAAATCAATTATGTGCAGCATTAGAGCAAAGGTTTGAAAGGCTGTTCAAGGGCCATTACATTTTTTATGTACCCTTTTATGGGGCCCATTAAATTATTGGATTTTTACATACGTCCCACTAACATTTCTAGTAGCTAAAACCGTGACATTGAGAGGTGCTGATTTCAGATGGTAGTGATAATACTTAGTCTTGAGCATGAGACAGCTTAACAAATAGGCTTCAGGACATGACAAGTAAATCAAAGCAACTGAATGTCTTAAAAAAGCAAAGGGACTCCTACAAACATTTAGATACCATATGCTCCTCTAGGAAAATGTATAAGAAAAGTGTACTGCAGTCATAATGAATATCTGTCTGGCAAAGCATTGATAACAAGATACATGGTATCCATTTTATCTACTTTTTCTAATTTGCCCCTAAAGCAGCATTCTATTCCATCTACTTTTCTTCACAGATCTTATGATGTTATGTTTGGTTTTTATTTTTAATCAAAGGACTGAACAGTGGGGCTCAAAGGTAAAGACAAATTAAAAGGAAAAAAAAAAAAAAAAAACATGACTTAAGCAGTTTGGCAGTGAGCGTACCACTGGGTAAGTTGATGTTCTAGCAAACACAGCATCACTGAGTTGATGATAGATGATTCAAATTAGCCGTGTACATCCCCTGCCAGGAGTAAGAAAAAAAAATGAGTATGCACGAAAAACCCCAGGAACCAACAAATCAGCAAAACAATAAATAAATAAATGAAAAAAATCATAATGACATAATATTACAGCATTTATGAATTAACAGAGCATGAAGCATAATAATGACCTCAGAATTCCTGGCTTTATTTTGTGTAATCCAGAGTTACTTGACAAAATGATCATAATTCCAGAACGTCAGTTTTCTCCTGGGAGAAGTTTGACCATTTGACGCTGCCGCTGTCTCCTTCGTCCCTAGCGAAATGAAACTTGCACTGCGCCCCGCCGCGTTTAAAGGTGAGGGAACGCAGCTCATTTGATTGGTGAAGATTTGACCCTACTTTGTTAAACCCAGTCACGCCTTCTCTCCTCCTCTTTGCCACTTGCGCCAGTAGGAGGGACAGAGGAGTCTCAGACTGGAGTCAAGGTCTTTGGTTTTTCGACCACCTAAAAGAACATGTCTATCAAATATTGTTATAATACAATATTTATTACAATTATTATTATTATTATTTTTTATTCTTTAATTGTTTGACGAGTTGTATGCAGCTGTATATCAGGAAGCAGCCAAATGTAGCATACATCCTATGGAAAACACGATGGGCCAGTCTATATAGAACACATTCTGACGTTTGGCTTTATCTGTTGGTGACAGATGAAACATCGGGAGATCATCAAAGTCAGACATGGGTCCTTTGAAAAGCACATTCAGAATGTCAGTAAAAAGCTTTATGAGAGAATTTAGCACAAAGTGGCGACTTGACCAAATGATCAGTAATGCCATTCCCAGCTTTTTTTTTTTTTTTTCCAAAAACCAATCCTTTGAACAGTTTTGTTTTCTCTCTCGAGTGAAAAATAATCCACTTTGAGATGTCAAATTTGATGAAAGGACAGCAGTTATAAATTACTCTGAATGCTTTGTCCTCCTCCTTCTGAGAAAATATGTAATATTAGATCATGAAAGGCTGAAAAGTGCAGCTGTTTTTCAGAGTTTATGTGGTTTAGCTGACAGCGGTGAAATGTTGCACCCACTTTGATTTCATTAAACTGCGGAGACAGCGATGCTGAGCATCACAGAGACCGAGAGTGCAAATCATTGGTTACAGTGCTTTATTTTTTACACACAGGGAAGGTGTGCTGTGTTGTGAACGGTGGAGGGCATTAATGTAGACATATGGCGGTTGTTCATCTCAAAGAAAATCTCAGATTTCGATAGGAATGCGCATTTGAGGATTTCAGCAAGCAAACAATTTTCACACACGCTGTGTAAAAAAGTTTGCCTGTCATAACACAGCTTGTAATCTTACCACTGGCTCAAAAAGAGTTTCACACTGAGCGTGCCTGTGTCTAATCTTGACAATCTAAAAGACGACCATGATTCTGTAAGTAAGATTTATTCACCCCTTCTGCCATTTTGGAAAAATATGATTTTTCACACAATATGAAGAGAGACATGTTATATTCCATTTTCTGGCTCCCCGTTAAAGCAACAAAAGCTTCACATGCAGAAGTGTATGTTTTACCGCCTTAAACCCTACATTGTCAGTTACGCTGGAATTTCAGTAGAGTTTTGGCAGCATAACTAACTATAAGAGTCAGTTCACTGGAGCCCGTAACATGCAAATATGGTACCAAAATCTTTGGTCAGCAAACAAACCAAAACTCAAAGAAGCACTGTGACGGAGCTGCACACTTTGTGATCTGGGCTGTATGGCAGAGCCACCAGATGGAAGCTATTTCTGAAAGACACACATGGCAGTATGCTTCGATTCTGCCCGAGAGAGAGAGAGAGGGAGCAAGAGGGCAAGGCAAAACATGTGGTTATTTAAAAGAAACTTAAATTAAAGAGTGGAAATATAGATTTTCAAAATGCTATGAGCTGTTAATTGTTTGCTATAATGATCAGGACCTTACGTAGGTGGAAAAAAGGTTGCTGTGACCAAACCCAGCTCAATTTCTGCCAGCAATTTGGGTTCACTCTGCAGATCCTTCTAGAAAGGATGCCTTTTTGGCCAACTATAGAATCTCTGAAAAAAGGGAACCAATCGTAAACTGTTTTTTCCCCTGGCGCACTAGAGACGATGCTTAGCTGTATCTCGATTTAGTTGTTACTTCCACTTGCTCCACATAACTTTTCTGGTGCAAAAGCTGTTTGATGCCAGAAAACTATGAAACTGCAAATAGGTCCATCCAATTGCATTTTCATCTATGACAACACCCTTTCCAGACTCATATTCAGTTTCAGATGAAACGGAGATGTAGACTGGCATTAGCCAGGTTAAGTGTTAAAAATTATTAACTGGACTGGCATTGACAGGAAATCATCCCAACACGATTATACAAAGATTTTTAATGGGTTGCAGTGTGAAACCACGGAGCAGGGACAGAGATTTAGGAAGAGTTGTGTTCAAAGTCATGTGAGCCAGCTTGTGTCCCCAAAAGATCCAATTAAATAAATTTTTACTTAAAGCCTTTCTAAACCCTTCTTCTTCTTTCAGCTTCTCCTTTTAGGGGTTGCCACAGTGGCCCATCTGCCTCCATCTTGCACTATCCATTGTGTCCTTCTCTGTGGTCCTCCGCTTTCCTTCTTGCCCATCAGCTCCATCTTAAACATCTTTTCTCCACAATGTAATCGCTATCCCTCCTCAACCTTGACTGTTTTACTTTATTTCCAAACCGTTCATCCTGAGCTGTCCCTCGAATAAGCTCATTTCTAATTTTCAGTGAAATCCTTTCTTAAACGCTGTGCGTAAAATGTAGTCTGTGATTTGGTCTTAGTAACTGTTAATTTCTCAAATTAAAAGCCGACACATGTGTCGCTATTGCTTTGCGTCTACTCTACTGCAAACAACTAAGTGCAAAGAGGCCATTTCAAAAAGAAACAGACCTTGCTGTTCATTTTTTTTTTTGTGAATCATTAGATTTATTTATTTGTTCTTGGTTAGGCAGCTGCAAAAGCCACACTCGGGCTTTCATGTTTTAGAGATGACTGTACATCACACCCAGCTTTACTACTGCCAGTTTTCCAGCCACACAACAAGCTGACTTTGGATTCACCTTTACCAGTTTTAAGAAGTTTTAAGAACCTTATTCTTAAAACTGCCAGTATGACTAATAAAAGCCTATACAGCTACCACATTCTACCAATGGACTCATATAGTTTAATAGCTCTTGTTTATCACTCCTTGACTTTGCAGCTGGTAAACATGTGGAACAGGCAGCCTTAGAGGATGCTTGCGGACCGTTTTTGAAAAGCAAATTTGCATGCCACATGTTAAAATTGTTTACATTCATTATTAGGAAAGAGTTAAGTAAATAAGCTGCATGAGTAGATTTTGTGTTTACATTTTTTGGAACCTTCAAAAAGAAATCAGGATTTCAAGTGCATAGGCATGTTTATTCAATTATTCCTGACTTGACTTGATGGAAATAAATGCAGTTTTATGTTCTTCATCCAAAATTAAATGCCACCTTTTTATAACAACAACTTGTCCAGAAAACAGTTGAAGGTTTCTACTGCAACAAGAAAATCTATCTCATTTTGTAAGTGGAATGTAACCCCTTCTAAGAAAAGTTTAATATCCATGTTAATTGTGACATTATAATAAAACCTGTAAACAACAGCACCTTTTTGACTGTTCTTTGTATGTGTGCATAAGGGTGAGATTGTGTTGTATTTATAATACTATGTATGACGGCCAAGCCAGCATGGCTGCTCTGGAGGATTTTTCCCAAACCCTCACCTTGGGTGAGGAGGGTGAGGAGGAGGAAGAGGAGAGGATGATGGGAAGGCAAATGTTCTAATTACAGCACAACTGCCTCACCCTGCTGCTACACTGTCTCTCTCTTTTTTTTCTGTAGCACACAATAAGAACCCAGATTTCTACCCAGCTATTTTACATTCATGGGTTTTATATAGCATACTTCTGGTATGGTGTGGAATCCTTTCTTAAGTAGATGGTTTTTCAATGATTCAGCTACAGATGAAAAGTCAGAGAGTAGACTTAGGGATTTAGTAACAAGTTTGGTGGTTCACTCACTCTCAGTTCATAGAGAATTTTATACCATTGCTCTGTCACTGCCCCATGGCATTGCCTTACAGATGCGAAAGGTATCCTACCATGTCTGCTCTGCAGAGTGTGAACCAACAGTGGATACACTAATGCCGTGTTCACACTTCACCATTCAGAGCCGGACACAACTTGGTGAATTTCATTGATTACTTCAGGAGCTTCCGGTGATACTTTTTTGCATGACAACTTTTACGGTTTGGTAAAGGAGCCAGGATTTCACGGAGTGATACCAACTATAGGCGTTCCGTCCCAGCTGCGGAACGTCTGTCCATCCTTCTCCGGTGAGTTCCATTATTGGTTGGTATCTGAACTGACAACTTAATAAGATTTAGTAATTCAATGACATGGACCCAAACTTATTGTGATTCCATTATGTTAATTGAACAGGTAAACCAGTGTAAAAATGTATGCCATTTGAATGTTGCTGAATAAGTATTTACAGTAACTTCATCTGAAGAGACAAACTGTGCTGCTTGCATTTAATTTGGTGATTGGTTATGATGTTTTCAACTAAAGACTATTGTCCTCAGGTGAAACCAAATTGTAAACACATACTTTCAAATGTAAATAGCACTATCGCTTCATTTTATGACTGCTTCCTGTACCACAACTACAAGGGAACGTTTTTGCATCTTTTTCACTGGCAGTTGTGAATGCCACATATTGTTTCAAGGTGATTTGACATCAGGACCTATGGAGGGCCACTGATGGTGGGATTCTGGCCAACTCTGCCTTTGGTCAGGCTCTTAGGTTAGGCACTCTGCAACTACCTGTTGATTTACCATTGCCAGAGGTGGAGCACAGAGGACCCTTGCCATACGTCTTCTGTTCCACGTTACTTGAACAAGTTTTAGGGCTTGCGAAAGGAAAGACAGGACCGCAAAGTACTTCCACCGCTTTGCTGACCCTGCTGCTTCTCTGAATCCGTTTCTCTGTCTCTTTCTTCTTCACCCTCAGGTACGTGTCTCTGAGGCTCTTCCATTTTTCTTACATATCTCATCTGAATACACACAGAGACAGGTAAAGATGAACTGGATTTACATGAAATGTCACTACAGATGAGTCAAATCATTTAAATCCGACCGCCATGCTAACTGGGGCTATGCTTCCTGAATTTAACTCAGAACTTACCAGGTATACTGACTTATTTGCTGACGTTTTGAGTCTTTTTGTTTTAGTTCCCATACAGGTAACAACTGGTGTCATAGAGCTCTGGGTTCCACACACAGAAATTATGTTTCTCCTCTATTTTGAGGAGAAATAGAGCAGGTATACGACATCATCCAAAGCATCTATGGTCATTGCCCATAATGTCAACGTGATTCTTCACCAAAGTTTTCGACTTGAGCTATGGCCACAATAGACACAAGGGACCCGGCTGACATGAAAACATCTGTGCATTGACTTTGTACTGTATTTAAACTTATTGTAGACCAGACGGGATGCAACTTTGTTGCGTGACCCTAATAGCATAAGACTAACTTGGAGAATTATCCTAACCTTATCCTCAGTCCTATCCTGGCCCCTTACCTCAATCTCTGACTTTTATTTTACCACTGCTCTGCTCTGAGCATCTGAATGAACTTCCAGTTGGTTTACATTGGAGTCAATTAAAGCCTGGGGCGTCTCTTTCAGACATGGAAGGATTCATCGTGCATCTGTCAGTTGATGCTTTGACAGAAGATAATTAAGATGAAAATTTTGAAAACTGAGAGAATGACCTTGTCTGAGTACTGCATGTGGACAGTGTAATGTTTGATCTTAAATGCATAACATGGGCGCACCTATCTGCCTGTGCTGGAATATTAGCATAAGATAATTTGATAGAATGGTCCTTGTGCTGCTGCCTGTAAAGCATAAAGAATCAGATGCAGTCATACTTCATTTCAGATGATTTGCTTGCTGAGTGTGAACAAAGTAAAACAACAGATTCACATTCCTGTTTGGTAACATGTCATCACATAACTGCGGGGCTGTGCATGTCAAATTGAATCAAATCCAATCAAAATAAATTTCAGGTAAAATGATAAAAACTCTTCCTTGAATTGAATTGTAACCCTTGTTTTCTTCTGGTCCCCATAGTCACTTTCTCTGAACCAGCCTTTACCGAAGTGTCCATAACTGTCACATTGAGCCTCAGTTCCATTATTATCCGTCACTCTCTCTCTTGCTCTTTCATTGTAACTGTCAAAATCTCCACTCTCTGTTTTTTTCTTCTTTTTTTTTTACACTTCACTTCACAGAAGATCACTCTTTCATGCACAATTTTTCCTGGCTCCCATTTCTAATTCACCGACACACCCATTCACTGGATTCACTCGTCATTCCCTTATTGATGGTCTCTCTTTGTGCCCCCTCCCATCAATGCCCCACTAAACCCTAAATGCCCCAAATCCTTGTCTTCCTCTCTCTCTCTCCCTCTCTCTTTCTCCCTCTGACTCCCTCCATCTGCTACCACAGGAGATAGAAAGAGAGAGAGGCAGACAAGCTGAATGGGTTTGGTTTTTAGTTGACATCAATGTGTAAAAATAAAGTTGTGCCTGCATGTAATTTAGTTTCTTCCTTTTTTTTTTTCTTTAATTATTTGTGCATGCACTTGGTGTATGAGCGTGTGTTTGCTCTTTTCAGATGAAGTCTTGGCAGACCGTTGCATCCTTCCTGTTTGAAGCTGGCGTTTAAAAAGTGGGACATGTTTCCAGGACTGAAGTGCTACTGTAAACACGGGGCCTGAACATGTGTACGCACTGATTCTAAGGCTAATAACATCTAAACAGTTGCCACCAAATCACTCATGGCAATATTTTTATACTGCAATCTTAATATGGAGCTTAGAAGTCATCCAGAACTTGTTTTTTTTTTTATATATATATAGTGTTTTTTTTTTTTCTTAAGTGAGGATTTCAAACTTTAAATATAATCATTTTGATGGTACAACAGTTTACATCAGGACAAATGGCTCCTCTGTCACAGCAGGTATGCATCTCCTGTAATGTATGATGGAACTTTTGGGTTTTAGGGCCAATGCCTCAAAAAAGAACCATGAAATTCTTACTTAAAAAGTGTTTATTTTCACAAGTAAATGGCTCTTATTGTTTTTGTTAGAGTCTGGAAACATTTCCAGAGTAGTAATGTCACTCAAAGTCTGGAAATAACTCAGAACAGTGCGATTGCTCCATAAAATTAGTCTGCAGCCATTGCTACCTGCTGCTGTTGCCACCCGAGTTGATCTGCTGGACTAACTATGAAACTCTGTGTATTATTCACATATAGGGCTGAGATCAAAAAATACTGGAATCCCCTTACAGTTGTAACAAACAATACCATTTAGCAACTGTATGTGGACCCCAACAGCAAATCTCGTACACACTATACTGCACTATATGTACTTATATATATATGCAACGGATGGTTAGTACATAGAGTTGTAGCTAATGCTAGTTGCATAATTAATATAATTAAAAATTAAAGAACCAACACAAGAAAGAGAACATTTTAACATAGATAAATATGCTCACATCTCTGATTTTGCTTCAGCCAATGTTTCACATTAATTAGGTAAAATGAAGAGAAACTGCAGTTCGGCAAGACAGCTTGGATAAAATGAAAATGAAAGATGAAGACCAGAGTTTCTTCAGGGTGTGCAGAGAGTCCACTTCCACTGGTACTACCACACCAGGAGCAAAGTTCCCTCGAGCGATGCTGGAGACACAAAAACAACACACAGAGATCTGCTCTTGTCTAAATATCACAGCGGAAGCATTCTCACAACACTCATCCATATTTAAACAGCTCATTGACTCACTATTTCCTCCCTTTCACAGAGGAACATCCGCAGCTAAAGACGTTTTTTTTCCTTCTTCTTAAGTTCGACAAACTCACAGCATGAAAGTGCCTGTAGTGGAGTCGATATCGAGGGCAATGCGACGATTTCCTACAAACTCCGCTGAAGAGTTAAGAAGTTTATCGGGGGGAGCAAAGCATCCACACATACTGGCAATCTTCTTTGACACTTCACTCTAGTACATCAGACACAAAGATTATTTCTTAGTGTGCTCACATCCTGAAGCAGAAAAAACATCTATATTTTAGCATATTAGCAAAGCTGTTAGTTGAGATGAAGCACCAGGGTTGTACAACTTAAATATCCTTGTATTTCACATAATGGCTTACTTGACTACCAATTATTGCATGCATTTTTTGTGCATGCAATGTTTGGTGAAAAAGGAGAGATGTGGTGAAAGTGTTGGATCCGGTGAGAGCTGCAGAGAGCTTTGAGCAGAGGCTGCAGCACTTTGGGGTGACGGAAGAGTATCTGGAGAACTGAGGACAGTGACTGCGACTCTTTGTTGCAAATGGAGTCTTTTAAACAAAGTTAATGTGAGCCAGAGATTATTCGACTGCTTATGAAGCGTTTTGGTCACGCTTTATATTAGGCACGAGTTCTGAGCAGTCGGGAGATAATAAGCATCTCTGTGGAGTTAAGTGTATGATGTGTAATTACATGAAAAGTGCTGACTCGTGCTCTCAGATTAGCACGAGGATGTTCAGAAGAGAGCAGGCTATTAGCACTTGGAATTGTTATGCTTTGGACTTTGGTCAAGTTTGAGCTTTATTGCTGCGAGTTAACTCATGCCAAGTTAATACAGTAGGCATGCAATGTCTCCATTCTGTGGCTAAGTCTGAGGATCAGTGTCTGTTGAATGTTGTGCTGTGAGTACCATATAATACACATGGCCAAAAGTATGTTAATAACTAACAATTACACCCATAAGTGGTTGGTGGGTGTCCAAATGTTTTTGGGCACTATTTTGCCACCTCGTCTGCCTCCACTCTTCCTGTATGGCATGTCAAAGGAGTATGAAAAACTGACATCTAACAACGGATGTCAACTGATGACATCAGTGCTCCCTCAGCGGGGAGCACTCTGCTTTGTCTCGTGTGGGGTGGCCGCGTGGCTGTTCCTGGGAATGGTGGCCATAGGTCTCTCCGCACATCCCGATCCCTATCTGCCCGCTGCTGAGAGCTGACCACACATTGACGCTGTCCTCCACTCAGATCATTATCTAATGATAAGCCCAGCACTTATACACAGATGCACAAACTCACACAAACAGACATGAACACACAATCTGCTTTATAATGAAATAAATCTACAGTCATTTTGCCATTTTAATATTAATAATGATATTAACCATTGTGTAGAATCCCCTCTCCTTTTAACAACTGTAAATATCTGGGAAGTAAGGAGACCAGTCACTGGAGTTTTAGGAAAGGAATGTCCTCCCATTCCTGTTTGATGCAGGGTTCAAGCGACTCAACAGTCCTGGGCTTTTGTGGATTTTTCATTTCATGTTGTGCCAAATGGTTTCTATTGGTGAACAGTCTGGAATGTATGCAGGCCAGCTCAGCCATTTCTGGATTGTGTTCACAAATGGCTTCCTCTTTGCATGATACAGCTTTAATTTGCATCTGTGGATTGCACGGCAAACTACAGTATGTTCTCAGACAGTGATTTCTGGAATTCCTGAGCCCATGCAGTGATTTCCAGCAGAGAATCGTGCCTCTTTTTAATGCAGTGTCGCCTCAGGGCCCGAAGATCACAAGCATTCAGTTTTGACCGTCTTGTCCGTTGCGCACAGATTCCTCCCGATTCTCTGAATCTTGTGATGACAATATACACTGTAGAAGGGTGGATCTTCGAAGTCTTTGCTATTTTGCAAATATGATGGCAGATTGCTGCCATCATATTTGAATTGAGCTAATATTTTTCATGAAAATGTCTCACTTTCAACATCTGATACATATGTTGTTTATTTTCTATTGGGAATAAAATATGGGTTTATTAGATGTGCAAATCATTGCCTTCTGTTTTTATTTAAATTTTATACAGCATGCCACCTTTTTGGAATTGGAGTTTTGAACACTGTACGTCTCAGGTACTGGACAGGGCAGCTTAACTTAAAAAAAAAAGCTATTGATTAAATCAACACAGTTATTAAGCCTCTGTCTGGCAGATAAAAGATGCCATGTAACCGAACCCTTTCTATAGATCAATTACAATGCCATCTCTCAAAATATCAAGGGCAGGGAGGTGATGGAGCTAACCTTTATATAGCTTCAGGTGCTCTGTCCTTTTCATCCTAAATGCTGTATGAATATGGACTGATGAGAAACAGCAGTGCAGCAGAAGCATTGTTGCAGGTGGATGATGCGCCCATGTAATATCATTCAGGATGTCAGAGGAAGTGCCATAAAAGATGATGCCACAATGCAGTTAATAAAAAATAAAAATATAAAAATACACAGATAAATTTATATAAATATACAGTGTGTGCAGAGGTAAGTAGGGAAATTGCAAGCAGACACTCTCTGAAATCTTGAAAAGCCCTCTGGGAATATCTTTTGAGTGTGTCAAACATCTTAGGTGATTTATCCTGCCTGAAACCCACCAAGGAATAGACTCAGTCCTTTATTCCTTCTTCCTCTGATCATAACTGTTAAGTGTTTATTCACTGCATCTTAGCTGAATAAAAATAAAAGCACAATGCTAAGAGAGGAGATTTTTCTGAGGAGACAAAACAAAAATGGCTGAAGACTTTTTGACTTTTACAGAAAAAGGTACAACCACGACAATCACTTGTCAGATATTTGAAGGACCAGTGTGTAACATTTAGGACAGTGAATTGGCAGAAGTTGAACATACTACCCATTAGTATTTGTGTAAGTGAACAATTGCTCTGAAATAAAAGAAATATTTTTTTTTAGCCTTACAATAAGACTGCCATCTTCATCCACCATGTTTCTACAGCAGCCCAAATGGGAAAAAAAACAGGCATGGCATCCATTTTGTGTTTGGAAGCAGAAGCTTACTACATGAAGACCACCGTAGTTTCCTATTGTGCTTGGGAAAGAGATTATTAGACATTACTAATTCTTACATACTTGACCTTACAACCATAAAGTGACAACAATAAAATAAAATAAATAAACTGGTGTTTTGTACACTTTACCCTTTTTTAAAACTGAGTTATTTCTTAACCATCTGTGATGTGATTTCAAACTTATTGTGAACTTTCTGTCGTTCACCACGGCTTCATGGCTTGAAGTCCAAAACATACTGACCAGCCAGCAAAATGTTCACATTAAATGTGACAGTTTTGTCACAGTTTAGAAGGAAAAGTTTATACAGGCCTTTATGTGTTTAATATATTCCTAAACTTTACCTGTACTTGGAGGAATCTTGGAGACATCACTTGACATGTACAAACTAGAGTCTGTCAGATAAATGGGACATGGGCCAGTCAAGTGCGGTGAATTTACTCTCAGTTGCATGTTACAGTCTTATACTTGGATCAAAACTATCAAATGCAGCAGTAAGATGTAGCTGGATGAGTATATACAGTAGGTACAGGTCTAATGCTGCGTTCCATTTACATTGAAACTTGGAAGCTGGAGCTGGGAGTGATGTCACCTCCGGGTTCACCAGGTTCCATGTTCCACGAGAGAAGTAAAACAAAACATGGACACAGTATCCCGGTATTTGGCACATACAAAGAGCGTAACAACCTGGCCACAGTTGAAAAATTAATGGTCCTATGTTTACTGGTTTACTATGAAACAAACATGACAGAACAGTAAGAGATGCAGTGTTTGTATGGAGCAGCCATCGCTGAATCCTGACTGGTTGCTCCGATTTGTAAATCCGTGTTCATGAACGTCCCATGACCTCAGAAATCCTGAGGTCCAACTACAAATGGAATGCAGCATAACTCTATGGAAATGTTGAGATCTGTTTATGTGCTATAATGTGGCAACAATCCACGCTGTAACTGTTATTAAGTATCACATACTTTCATACTTTTCCAGTTTTGTGCACTGCTGTTGTCTGTGTCATCAGGCTCTGGGGACCTGTTATTACTGTAGCATCTCTGTATGCTACTTACTCTGTGTGTGTGATTGTGTCTGAAAATAAAAAGAAGCATTTGTGCGAGTGTGTGACAAGTTCATAACGCTCCTGTGTGCGTCGCCAGCTATTACTCAAAAATCTGTTTCAAAGAGTGGATAAAGCTGCAATAATTAATTATTTTGGGCACGTGTTTGTAATGTCAGTTTGTCGTGGAAGCAACATAAATGTACAAATATAATTCCTTATAGCTCCAAAAACACTTGCATGGATGTACATCAGTTCTGAAAGCAAACAAGTCTACACCTGATAACCTATGACTCGGTAATTTATATGAACTGTTACATATTAAAAAGCATTTTATGGCATAATTTCTGACTTAATAATGTATAATGGCATCCTATAAAATGCAGCGATACCTAGAAAAATGCAATTTCTCACTTCAGTGTGACTTTATTGTGAATTTTCTGCTTTAGTTAGTCAATTATTTCCTGACAGTGGAAAATGCATGTTCCATTCAGTCTTAATCCTCCGCATACCCACATGCATGCACACCGGCATTTAATTAAGGTTAAAAACATTCCTGCTTCATATAGCCATGTGATCACTCAAATGGTAAATGGTCTGTATTTAGCTGTATATAATGCTTTTCTTGTCTTGATGACCACTCAAAGCTGTTTTCTACTAGTTTTATTATTCACCCATTTACACCAATTCACTCACACTTCCATACAGCACATTTATGTGCAGTACATTTTTCTAAGATAATTTTTATACCCATTCATATTCACACATTTTTTCCCTGAGAGCATAATAAAAGTGTGCAGCTTTGAAAGCAGGTTATTTGAGGCCACAACGTTAAAGGATTATTGTTAGATTATGTGCTTAACATCTGGTCTCTGAAAAAGAAACCACTGATGAGTAAGGGGAAAATAAATAATTAAAATGTATCCATCTGCACAGTGAGAAGTCTGAGTAAAAATGTGACAAATATCATGTATTTTCTTAATCTGACCAGGCGTTCCACTGTAACAGAAACCTGCAATCCTGCCCATTTACCACTGTGTGTCTAAGAAAGTGTGTGTATACTTAACATGGTGCGTATGTGTGTGTGTTAAGGCAAAGGAAAAGGAGACTTTGAGTCAGGTTACTGCAAATCCTGATTGTCTGGTAACAGGAGCTGAGTCTTCCTCGCAGAATGACAGGTTCCCACACCCTCCCATCGCCTTGCTTCTGTTTTCACACACTCCCAAGTCTTTACTGTTGCACTCAGGTGACACTGCAGACACCACACATGCACACACTCACACACACTGCATTGTTTGTGTTGACATTTCTCAGCCACTTCTGCTATAGCCCTGACCCTTAAACTAACTCTAACCCAAACCTAATTCTAACCCTATAACCAAGTCTTAACCCACAAAAAGCCCATTAAAGTTGTGAGGGCCAGACAAAATGTCCTCACAAGGTCAAAACGTCCTCACAAAGATAGGTTTGCTTTATAATTGTATTTCACAGCCTTCTTTAGAAATGAACACACACAGAGACCTTCTGGACTCTGTGCACACAGATGTGTGTCTGTGTTTATGTGGATTGTCATGTGAACAGCCACTGAAGTCTTGTTTTTTATTTATTTATTTATTTTTTTCAATGAACTAATCCACAGTGGATGAACACACACACACACACATGCACACTGTAACCCCGTTGCATGCATGTGTGCCCTGTCCTACTTTAGCATCACTCTTAAGTTACAGGAATGACTTGCACTGAAGAATAGTGAACAGACATGATTACTAGTTGCACTTGCCACTGGCACATTGCTGATACACGAAACACACACACGCAAACCCTCTTCATTGTTCTTTAACAGTCACTAAACACCTGGAGTCAGACAACAACACACAGTCAGAGTGGGAAAGAAATTCATCCCTATAGACTAATTCACTGGGTTCAGCCTGAGGGGGTAGAGGTGGTGGAGGTGCCTGGGTTGGATTGGTATGGGGGGGGGGGGGTTGAAAGTGTGAAACCTGCACACCCTGAATGACAGCCCAGACTGACATGAGTGCTAAAAATGATGAATCTTTTGATTTAACCAGTTTACTGATGCAGCCATCCATTTGCCAGCAGTGATGGTCAGGCTAACGGCACACGCACAGACACACACCCGCACACACACACACACAGAGGTGAAGCTCTGAAAAACAGTACGTTTTGAGTTAGAGGCACTCACATGTTAACATTCACTCCAGACATTCATCCTTTGCAGTGTTCACCTGAAAATGTGTCTGCACATGGTTGAAGCCACAGACTGTCTGCTGCTGGAGGGCAGACAGCGAAACAAGAAAAGCTTTTCATAAGAGTTTCACATCAAAAACATAATTTATCTGAAAAGCGGGTGATATACAGTACTCTGTATAAGTCTTAGGCCACCATTGGATTACCCTGTAATGACTGTACGGTATGATTATTTTCACTTTATGGCAGCATGTCCAGAAAATATAGGAAACATGTATGCAGTTTTAAAATACCATTTTTTAAGGAGGAAAAATTTACTTCTACAAGCTAAAGTGTCAAATATTTTGTGTGACCTACCCTTACACCTGGAAAATTTAAACCCTACTTAATGTTACTGGTAAAATCTGTGTTTGTTCGACTATTTCATGACAAATATTTGTGAAAAAGGGAAAGAGGCCTATTACGTCAGGTTTATTCATACCAACTTTCAGTCACATCATTCTACTCCAAATGTCAAACAGAACTTGTCAAACATAAAACGGCAAAGCTGGTAGTGCAAAGACACTTTTGCACAGTACTGTATATATAATATTGTTCTACTCAGGCTTGCTCCTCTGCATAACTAAATAATATAACGCTTGCATATGGTCATAATCTGCTCCGGTGGTATGTACGAGCTAATTGTGTTAACCACTGGCTGCAAATTTGGTTAGGGGGCAGTGATATATGGCGATTATGCAATAAGCTACAGACCACACGAAAATGAATACTGGTGATTCTGATGATTGTTTTGATACTTTTTCAAAAGACAAAGAAAAGATTATATTTGTTCTGTGGATAGGGCCTTAGTATATCTAACATAAAGAAGTACAGTGTATGGTATCTGGCATTTGCACAGTTTAAGTACAATCAGAGAGCCACTAACACACAAATATGAGAGTCTCTTGTAACAGCATTGTGTCGCCTGCAGACATTCAGCCACAATAGAGGATTGTCCTCTTTGTTGTGAGCATTGCTCCATTCATTTGACACACAGAGAAATGAGGAAGGACACTGAGAGAGCGAGTGCAGAGGGACAAGTGCCTAAAGATGATGCCAGTGATAGAGCCCAGCTGTGCTGTGATAATTCGCTGTATGAGCTTTTGATGCCGTGCACAGCGAAGGTGTGAAAATCTGTGCAACCTTACATAACTGTGTACGAGTGTCAAAATGAAAGGGAAAAATAAGAAAAAGAAAAGATCAAACATGGCAGGCAATACCCTATGGAGAAAGTGTTGATTGAATATGAGGGGAAATAAGTATTTTATTTTTCTTAGTACTCAGCAGCAAAAGTAACACTATATATGCCATCACTTGTTATTTTTAAAACAGCTCTCCAGCAGTCAGCTGCATGGTTCACACAATATCCTGCTCTTTGCAAAACAATGGGACTGTAGCTTTATTTTTGGAGCTTTTCCATATCATATTATTCATATTACCTGTATAGATTTTTATTGGATGTATATTATGATATAAGCAGGAGTGTTTCCCCTACATTGATCTGAGGCAGAGGTTGTTTTATTTCTTTCTTGTGGTTTAGAAACCACACACACACACACACTGTTGTGAGGGAGGCTTCACAAAGACACACAGAGGGGAAAGAGAGCCCATTGGAGAGATAACTTCAAGTTAATTTTTAAGGTAGCACAGTGGTAGAGTGAGGTATCTTTGAACTGGAAGATCACCAGTTTGATTACTGGTTATGCTAGTCTACATGTCTGTGAATTTGGGCAAGACACTTAACCCCCGGTTGGTCTCTCTGGCTGTGCCAGCAGCATGTGAGTCGATATGAAAGATTCATATTAGAAAAAATGTGCTGTGTGAATGGCAAACACTGTGAAGCAGCTTTGAGCAGTTGTCAAGACTAGAAAAGCGCTATATAAATACAGACCATTTACCATTAAATTGTGAACTTTGTGTACAAGTAAATCCAATCCAGTTGGACATTCTAAATTGCCTGTAGGTGTGAATGTGAGAGTGAATGGTTGTCTGTCTCTGTTTGGGTTGTTTCGCCCTGTGATGCACTGGCGACCTGTCCAGGGTGTACCCCACCTCTCGCCCTATGTCAGTTGGAGTGCGACCCTCGTTGGTGGATAAAGCAGTAGAAAATGAGTTAGTAAGAAAACTTCAGAAAACTCTACAGAATTACTAGAGCTAATTCAGGACATAATTAATGCTACATTTCTGTGATCACAAACTATGTGTATCTATTTTTGTTGAAAAGGCTTACATTTACCTTTCTAACTCCACAGATCTCTGTCTAACTCCTGCGCAACAGTCAAGACACCATTACTAGATAGCCATCACTCCTAGAAAACTACAACAAGCTCATGTGTTGACACGTTCTCCATCGCTCTGCATTCGTCATCCGGATTGTTGGCCTGATTGGTTGTAGGTCTATGGTCAACTAGAAAACTCCTCTTAGAAGTGGGAGGTGACTACATCCTTTCAAAAGTTCTAGACCATATCATTTGTCTTCAAGCTTGAAAAGGGCAGTCCATGCCCAAAAGGAAAGGAATTGGACTTGTACCCAGAATAATGTCAATTCAAATCCTAGGAAGGAGTAAGTGCTGGAGTGCCCTTGAGCAAGGCACACAATCCTGCATTGCTCCCTGGGCGCAGACAAGTGTTGCCTAATGGGGTGTAACAAGGATGGGTTGAATGTAGAGATGAAATTCGCTCTCACTATTTGGTGTGTGTGCAAAAATTACTAATTGTAATTCTAAAACTCTCAGCTGCTCTCAGTTTCACTGAGTAAGAAAATGTCTAATGTGTTCCCCTAGTCACTCATACACTGTGATCTTACAGCATCAAACAGAATCTCGCACACATGCACACAACTGTGCACCTTTAGCTTTGTCACTTAAACCAAGGCAAACCATTGATAAGGCTGATTTATAAGATGATTTATAGCCACATTAATAGCAGGCTAATACTCTGAATCCATAATGAAGGCCTTGACCGGACTCTTCCATCAAAAGAGTCCGGTCGAGGATTAACATACAGAACTTTTTGTCCCGCTGAGCCCGATCCATCTCCGCTTACCCGTTCACACCACTTCACCCCTGACCACCATGATACGCTTTGACGTGCACACAAAAGAGAGAGAGAGAGTGCAATTAACATGTCAGTCAGTCAGAGTGAAGTGAGGGAGGAGAACAAAGCACATTCTCAGTGCTGGTGGATGATGTATGTGCTGCAGGAAATCTTGTCTAGATTTGAAGGATCTATTGGTTTATAACGACACTGTTAAGCGCTTAAGTGGAAACATCTGGCGCTTTACTTCCTGAGTTCTTTATATCAGCATTTAAAAAAATACAGTCAAAGCCACTTGATTAGATACACTTGTTCAACTGCTTTTGAACGCAAATATCTAGTCAGCCTGTTATATATGGGTAGCTTAGTGCATTTAGTCATGTAAACACAGTGAGGACAACTGGCTAAAACCAGTCATCAACCTTAATGTGGATGGAAATGCCATGTCGATAAAAGCAAACCATGTTGATGCACTGCAAAACTGGACAATTGAAGACCGGCAGACGTCGCAATGTCTTTTGTATGAATGCAATTCTTCAAAACATTTTTGGTAACAATTCATGAATTGAATACACACACACACAAAAAAAAAGAATTGCTAAATAAAGAACAGTTGGCAATACACTTGACCTGAAGAGCTACATGTGATTGCACAATCATACCAACGATGATCATGTGTTCTGTCTAGGCGTTCAAGATAAATCAGAGCCCTGCTTTATTTGAGGGGCCACAAACATGTACTGCTGGATTCATCAGGAGTACAAGACATGGGGTTCAGCAGAGCAGCTCTATTTGCCTATACAGTCGTCATGAACATCATTAGTCACTCGGAAGTCATGATGAGTCTAATAACTTAGTTATATTTAATTAATTAATTCATGCATTGATCAGTCCCATGTGCCATCAAGGGGTCAGGAATGAAATACCATTAATACATGTGAATTACTGATAGGTTATCAGCTAATTCATGAATTAATTCATCATTTTTCATGCACCCTTATCAATGATTTTCTACAACATGGTTGTGCCTGGGTGTTGCACTATATTCACCCTGAGTTAAGAATTGAGAAGAACATAAGTGACCTCTCTCTCTCTCTCTCTCTCTCTCTCTCTCATTGCTTTTTTGCTGTCATCTTTTCTGAGTTGTTGCTTTCCTCCACTCTCATCTTTTCTCACGTTGCTGTGCAGGCCAATGTCCTGCATGGACTTGTAGAGTTGGAGCAGCCTCAGGATACACTTACACCCACCCACAAAGATGCATCACCAAAAGTGCACACATCAAAGCATCAGGGTAAGTACAGACACAGAACCTGGGTGAAAGTGTGGGACAGGAGTTAAGAGGTATTGGCTGGGAAGCAGGGTCATTCCTCCCCCACTGTGTTTTTGTGGTGGTGATTAATGGAGATGGGATGCTGCTGTGTCTTTATCGCACTCTTCATACTTCACTTTGTTAATGTCAAGCAACAGCAGCAGCCTCTAGGATTGACGAATGAAGCCAACGCACAAGTGCCAACAACTGCACACTAGTGAGTTCAGCCCCTCACATCCCTTTGTATAAGCAATACATTAAAGTAGAATGGCTGACCATTGTCCAGTTTATGACTAATCTTTTTTCTTGTCCTTTTTTTTCATGTTCAACAGGCCTTAAAACCAAGTGATTCTTTTTTGCCAAATGTGAACGAATTATATCATAAAATTATCGAGATATTGATTTCTGAAGAATCTGACACCAGCACTGAGGCATGAACAGTTTCCACTTTTACAGCTGATCCACATGGTGTTACATTGGTTTGCATTGTTGTGTCACAGCAAGAAGGTCGGCGG